>JAQPPZ010004205.1:14557500-15052173 GCA_028583015.1 Wollemia nobilis
AGTACTATAAAGGAATATGACTTCACTACCTGTTGGTGTTGTGGATTGATGATTTTATTAAACAACTTGTTAGGTAGTGGAGTGTCTACTTCCTCTGCCTCTATATACTCTTCTTGGCTATTTTGAACAAGATTTTGAGTAAGAGTAGGCTGGCAAGTAGTAGTCTAGATTACTAGATTTTTTTGCTCTCTTATTTCAAATCCTTCCATGAATAGGACAACAAGTTTATCCCATTCAAATATGGAGTGTGGAGGAAGAGAATTATACCCTTTATGAGTCTTACCTCTTAATGATACCACTAGTAATCTTAGAGCTATGTTCTAGATGGTGATATTATGCACTTGGTACCAATAGACCATATCTTGTAGATGTTCTGGTGGGGTTATCTTATCTTCTCTGGTATAGCATGGCACACACTCAAGCATTGAAATTGGAATGTCATCCCATACTTTTAGGGATACTAGAGGTCTCAAGGGGTTGTTATTACTCCATGCCATAAAACTCCAAGGTGGTGTAGTAGCCATAAATTACAAACTTTTTAGATTTGGGTGTTTCCTTTGATAATATTTTGGGTTCTTTGCTTGGAATGGAGTTACTAGGTGAATATAGCATTTTTCTAGAATTAGTTAAATTGAGGCCTTCACCAAAACCTCAATTTGGTACCTTTAATAGTGGATTTTTCTTATGTTCATTTTGGAGCAGAGTCATTTAGGTGAATGAAAAGGCACTTCAACAAGTAGGGGTAGGCATAGATCCATGTTGAAGCTTTTGTTTTCCATTTTTATTTATAAACTTTTGACTTTCAAACCTCATCCTTACTTCCCTTATAATCCTTAGAACTTTTTATTGGAGGTTTCTTTTGTGCCTATCCATTATTCTAACCTTCACTTTTTTATCACCTAAGAATGATACATTCTAAGTGTAGTGAGTCATCACTACAAGTTCTACATAACATTTTAGTTTTTTTTTTAATCAATAGCAAAGGGCTTTAACTATATCTTCGAAGGAGAATATAGATAAGGGTTCACATTTAAAATCCATTCACAAAAATAATGAAAACCCATAAATAATTCATTCATTATTTCAAAAATGTGATGAAAAATATGTAGAAGAAGGGTTTATCCCATTTTCCTTTCTAAAATTGAAATGTAGATATAAAATTAATAGAATATTTTTTCCTTTTTCATCAATATGCTATAATAAAAATAATAATATTTTTAAGAATGCAAAATAGCTAAGCAAATTTGACTATAAATATTGGTACCTTGTTGACCGAATTTGAATAGAAAGTTTATCAATACCCATAAAATATTCCCTTAGTTTCAAAATATCTACACCTTCCTTCTATTTTTATTTCATAGGCATCCTCATTAAAGTTGCCAAGGTCATTTTTTAAAAAAACCTTTAACAATTTGCAACCAAATCATTCCACCTTCCCATCTAGTGGTTATGGATACAATGAGTCAAGTAAAAAAGGAATATTGTAGAAGGTAATATTTAAGGGATATTATTTAAATATGATAAATTAAATGGATGATTTTATGTTGGGCATGGTTGACATCCTACAATATTTCCACCTCTTGTCTTACCAAAAATATAGTTACACTAAAGGACTCTCCTCCAAACCCTAAGAAAAATGAGGGCATTCTCAAAAAATAGATTTTATATTTGCTTCGGAGCTATAGGTTCTTAGCCCTAGTTATGGAATTTTCTTGATTTCCACCTCCATCACTAAGGTTCAATACTTAATTAAAATAAACTTGGGGTCTAAGACACCTAAGGCTTTTGGTAAGGGTCCCTTCACATCATGCCTTATGACTTCTTCATTAAGGGTCAAAAGAGATGATTTAATCAAACAAAACCAAATTCTAAGTTCTTAGAAATTTATTTACCCAAAGAAGGTGTCCATTCCATCATGACTACAATGCCACTTCAACCATTACAACCCATTTTATGCCACTAAATATGAGTCTCATACATTATGCAAACATTAGGAAGTTGAAAGAGAATATCAATTCTATAATTAAATCCTAATGTGTCAATAACTTATGCACATGTTAAAATTTAAATGAAATATATGTCTATGTGATGTGCGCATGAATTTCTTTATCTATATATTGTTATTCATCATATATGACCTAGTCCCCACTGATACAGTTTCTTGTATGATCAAGTTTAGGGTGATCCTACCAAGCACTCGAACCATAAAAATAGTAGTTATTAATTTACAAAAATAAAAAATATATATAATATTAATAATTAATGTATAATTAATGTGTCACTAATGATGTCCTACTAGCATCAAATAAATATTCACCATCATTTTAATAATATTGTTAAGGTAAAAATCAAATGAGCATTCATCATCATAATTTAAACATCATATTAGAAATACCATCCCACTAAAAAATTGATGAGTCATCATTACCACATGTTATCCACTAATCTGACACATGCAAGAAATTAATTACTAAAAATAGTTTTGATAAGTTGCCTCATGATATCTTTCGTCACTTTAATGAGTCATTATCCCAATGGCTATAAATAATAACAAAGTATCAATATTAAAACAAAATATAGTCTAAGTAATAAAATATGAAAAGTTATTTTAAAATTCCTTAGCATATTCCAAGTGGTACTATCCTTGGTATATTTGATTCCACTAGACTTATATTAGGATACCTCTCTATTGCAAGAGTGTAGCTTACATGTATCTAGTATCCTCGCTAGTTTAATTACAACCACACTTGGGTCCTAAGCCTATAATGATCATCAATAAAATATATGAGAAACATCAACATATATGTTTTTAAAAATAAACATAAAAAAAATTATGGATTTCAAAGAGATATAGGGTTAGGGCAAGTTTATAACAACCAAGTTGATCAGCTATAAAACCTCAAATAGTCCTACACATCTAAGTGTAATTTTGACATGTTTTATAAACTTGATGAAATGATTATATGACTTCACCATAAGAAACAACTTGTGGCCAATAGCAAATTGTCTAAGAGTTTTATTTTTTTTCAAGATAACTCTTATTCCTATTTGTATCTTCCTTTAGTGGTTGCCTCGCTAGTCTCACTTACTCCTCCATATCTCTTGGGATATATAGACCTACGAAATTGTTTCCTCAACTCTATCCCAAGAAAAAGGTGTACAATATTTTTTTATCAAAAATTGACTCAAAGGAAGCCATTCCAAGACTAGAATGGAAGAAGTGTTTATAAGAAATCATATCAAGGATAAATATTCATCTTATCAATATTGTTGATCAATGTAGTACATCCTAAATAGATCCTCAAACTTTTGATTCATCCTCTCACTATAACCATTGGTCTCTATATGGTAGGATTAATTGTTGTTCAACTTAGTTCTTAATGTAGCATTTAAGGTTTTCCCAAGCTTGAAGTGACCCTAGTGCGCCTGTAAAATATGATTATTTTTGGTATACCATGCAATCTAAAATGATCGTACACAACATTATAACAAAACAAGAAAACCATCCTTTATATTTCTCAAAATAAAATGATCGACCTTAGTCAAATTGTTGAACACAACAAGGATGACATTATACCAAATTTTGGACATTGAAAATCCTTGTACAAAATCCATATTGATCATCTACCATTTTGGCTCATGAATATGATGAGGATACAATCATTTTATTAGATGTAAGTGTTTAGTATTTATTTTTTTCCACTCAAGGAATTTTGCCATAAAATCTATTGCATCCTTTCGAAGGCCTAGCCAAAACTAACTTAGGTCTTCCACCAACTTAATGAATCATAGATGGCCTAAATATAGAGCATAATATGTTTCCTCTTAAATAGTGGCTTACAAATCATCTAGATTATGTAGATAGACGTGTCCCATCTACCATAAGAGGTCCTTTTATCTCTAGTTGTTACCCTTCAAACCAGTCATAGTAGGCATCAATATCTAGGGAATTATTTATTCTCTAATATTATTTTTCCTCATTTATCTACCTCAAAATTCTCTCTAAATATTGATCTAAAGCTAGTAATTACAATTATGTCTTCTATGACCAAAAACATCATCCACATAGTTTTTTTATCATTTGATGCAATTGATGTCAAAGTCATATTCACAAATAAATTTTAATGATTTCCTCTACCAAGCATTTAGATTGAGCTAAGTAAAAATGGACTTGCTCACTTGATGGTCATTATTTAGTTTAAATAGATTACCTATTAGATAATATCTTCACATTTGTAGTGTATGTATAATTGCTATCGATTTCAAGTCATTTGGTACATATTTCTATTTATGAGGATTAATTTCATGTGATTTATATTTCATCACTCAACCATATTACATATACATCCCTCCTAACCCTTTACCAAATGCATTAGTTATGATTGTAAAATTATCACTAGCATCTAGCACTTTTAGTATAAGGGTTATTGTTAACTTTACTTTCAATAGTTAGAAAGCTTTTTCACGCTATTTTGTTTATTCGAACTTCTCCCACTTCGTTTGGAGAGAATTTATCATATTGGCTATTTTAGATAATCCTTCCTCAAACTTTATATAATAGCTTACAAGTCCCATAAAACTATGGAGTTTGTGAACAATTTTGAGTGTTGGCCATTTTTTATAGATTTATCATGTTTGGGTCTATTATAATATTATCAAGAAAATTTTCCCTAAATAGGGGATCCTTTTATGAAAGAAAGAGATATTAAATAACTTCCCATTGCATAACCATTCAAATATGCTCATGATTATCTTATTTATTAAAGGAGTAGTTTAGGATATCATCAATAAAATTCAACATGAACCATTCAAGATAACCCTTAAATACATTATTCATGAGGTTCATAAAAGCTAATAGTACGTTTATGATCCCAAAAGGGACCATTTTGAACTTTTAATGTCCATAACAAGTTATAAATACTATCTTCATTTTTTTCTCTTTTTTAATCCTTCGTTAATGGTATCCATATCAAGTCAGTTTTTAAAAATATTTTTACCTCTTGCATCTAATAAAACAAATCATCCATCCTTAAAAGAGGATATTGGCTCTTGATAGTTGCATTGTTCAACATCTAACAATAAATATAAATCCTTAGTGTATCATCATTCTTCTTCACAAACATCACTATTGTTCCCCAAGTTGATATACTAGGTTGAATTAATCCCTTAAATAATAATTTTTACATTCGAGACTTGATTACAAAAAAATTATTGTCTTTTTTTTATATAGAGCCTTGGATTGTGGCTCTATTCCTAGAAGAACACGTATCAAGAAAGCAAACTTCCATTGGGATATAATTCATGGTAACTCTATAAGAAACACATCTTGATATTCAAGAAGGGATATTCCTAAAAAATTCTCTTTTTATCATACAACTCATCAATGTATATTGCGCAAAGTGTCTACCCTTTTATTTGAGATTTTCTCAATTATATCACTAACATTTATCTCAAACTGAGAGGTTTATGCAACCCTATAATGGAGGTATCATATCTTAGATCATCAAGACACTCTGCTACTTTGACAAAATTTTCAACCTTGGATCTATGTTTCCATAGCCAATTGACTCTAATAATTACATCATAGGATCCTAAAGGGGGCACATAAAGGTTTAATTTAGTGGATAATTTAGAAAATTCTAACTTGGCTTAAAATAAATGTTGTTCTACCCTCCTCTCTACTATTTTTCCATATTGAAAGTTCCAAGTATTCCTTATATAACAAGATATTATAGGTGATGTGGTTTTTTTGGCGGTTTCAAGGAGGAAAAACTACTCTGCTAGGGTTTGATGAAGAAAAACTGCTCTGCGGGGATGGCAACAGCTTGCGAAGGAGGTCTAAAAAATTGGAGGAATTTCATGATGGTATTAGATCTGGTACAAATATTTCATGCTCGTGATGTTTTTTCATCTAAAAATGATTGGAACGAGCAGGATTTCCTAGTGCATGTCGGGAACCGCTTGTTAAATAACAATGGATGTTTGGAATGATGTGAGGCCAGGATAGTTCTAGTGGTTCAACCAGACTCAGTGGTGGAATATGTGGTGTATCTAACCAAACATGCCCTTATTGGAAAATTTTTGGGCATCTGAATTTTCCTCCCCTTTGTGGAGGCTTGGGTCAGGAAGACTTGGAATCCTGAAGGCGATGTGGAGGTGATGTTGAGTGCGAACAACTATTTTATGGTGCTTTTCTCTTGTATTGCATATCGTAACAAAGCATTTGAAGAGGGCCGTTATTTCTATAACCAAGTGGGACTCTTTCTTAAACCCTATAATGTGGGTTTCAACATGTTAGAGGAGCGATCATCGTGGGTTCCAGTATGGGTGTGGCTTCCATGGCTCCCATTGGAATTCTGGAGAACTGATTTCTTGCATAAGATTGCCCTTTTGCTTGGGAAGCTAGTTGGACCATAACAATAGATAATGGATAAAAATGTAATCTCTATTGCTCGTATTTGTGTTGAAATTGACTTAAATATTCCTATTCTAGATTCTATTGAAATACAGTTTGGATCAACTACATGGGTTTAAAAAACTTGACTATGAAGCTCTTCCATTTCGTTGTCATATTTTCTATGAATATGGCCACCTGCAAAGAAAATGCCCTAATTTTTTCCCACCTGTGGCTTTAAATCCTAGGCCCACTTGGTCTGGAAAAATTTTGGATAAAGGAAAAGCCCCGATAAAGGAAGAGGAATGGGATAAGGAAGGTTTTATTCTGGTAAAATCTTGAAATAGAGGACGAAGGGCAAACAAAGACCTTAAGGATAGCCAGCCAGATGCTCTACTCAACCATTTTGAAATATTAGATGATCTTGATCAGTGCATGGAGATACCTGAAACATCGCTACCTGATGTAAATATAACAGGGTTGAATCATATGTCTCTTCTTGAGGTGGAACTTAAGGAATCAGATCTAGGGGGTTTAAATGAAGAACAAAGGGTTTTGTACTTGAGTATAGGGGACATGGTTGGGTCTAGACCTATAATGGAAACTATTTTAGAAAATGGTATAGATTTAGTTATGCCCTCTCCTACTCAGGCACTGATGCAGTCATCCTTGGACTGCAAAACTCCTATGGTGATGGGATTGCAGCAAAAAATAATTAAAAAAAAGTTTTTCAGATAAGAATATGAAGGTGGGTCGGAAGAAGGACCAGGATAAATTTAAGTTAATGGGGAGATGTTTGTGGAGTCATTCTTGGTGAGAACATTATACTCCCATTTTTATAAACCCCAAAAATTATTATCCTCTCATGGAATGTAAGGGGGTTGAACAACATCCCAAGAAAAAAAATTGTTTGTGATTTGGTTCGTGTGCATTCTTTAGATGTGGCGTTTATTTAGGAGATTAAATTGGCTATTTATAGCATGTTCAATATTGTTTCCAAGTTGTGGATAAGGGGGTAATGCTAGTGTATTGGTGCATGTGGATATTTTGGTGGTGTCACTTGTTTATGGGATCTAGTTAAGATATCCCCTCTTACTTGGATTTCTAGCAGATGGTCTATTTCGATGGTCGGGCATGATAATAAATCTGGTGAAACCATCCTACGTACAAATGTGTATGCTCCTATTGATTACAATGGTAAAGTGAATTTATGGGAACACATTTGCTTTGTGAGAAGTTTGGCTCCCCTGTACCCATGGATTTTGGCTGGAGACTTCAACTCTATCACTTGTCTAGAGGATAAACATGGTGGGGTGGATCGTCTCGAGCCTTTTTATTCTTTATTCAGTGCTCATATCCAGGTCCTAAACTTGGTTGACATCAAGCCAGATAATGGGATATTTACTTGGCACAATAGAAGGTGTTGGGAAGCTTCCATCTCAGAGAGACTGGATAGGTTTTTGATATCTAGTTATTGGATAGGTAATAATAGAAGTGCTAGTTCTATGATTCTGGAGGGTAGGGGATCTGATCATTGGCCTATCAAACTCTCTTCTTTGGAGTTGGTGTTAAAAAATAATCCCTCCTTTAAGTTTCAACTTATGTGGCTTTGTGATCCTAAGCTTCATGATTTCATGTGAGGCTGGTGGACCATTGGCAAACCTCCTCATGGCACCGCTATGTATTCCTTTATGAAGTGACTATAATTTTAAAACATAAATTGAAGAGGTGGAATAGACTAAATTTTGGGAACCTTTCCTTGGCTAAGATGGTAGCTCTTAGGAGGATAGAAGAAGCTTCAAGGAATATTAGAGATCAGGGATTCATGAAGGAGATTCTAGTTGAGTAATCTGAGGCTGTGAAAGACCTTGATGAATGGAAACTAAGGGAAGAAATTTTTTGGAAACAAAAAGCTCAAGTAGATTGGCTTCAGTAAGGGGATAGGAACACGACCTTATTTTATAACTCAATTAAGGCTCACCGTAATGGTAACCCGATTACCTCTCTTGTGAATTATCAAGGTGCCCTACTGTCTTCTTTCAGGGATATTTTAGAAGAGACTAAGAGGTATAGGACTCCCTATCAGATGATGAGAATGAAAATCCTACTCTCAACTGTATTCTAGCAATTGTTTCTAGAGAGATGAATGAGCACTTGATGGGTCCAATTTCCCTTGAGGAGTTGGAAAATGATGTATTCAAGATGAAAAAAATGAAAAGCCCCAGGCCCAGATGGGTTCCCGATTGAGTTTTATCATGAGTTTTGGTATTTAATCAAATTTTATCTTTTGGAGGTGGTCCATGAGTCCCAAAAGAACAAACAGATGCTAAGGGCCCCAAATGCTACCTTTTTGGTGCTTATACCCAAAAAATAGGGAGAAAATTCCTTGGATATGTTCAATCCTATTGCTCTCTGCAATGTTATGTATAAGATCATCACAAAAATTATTGCTAA
Source organism: Wollemia nobilis (assembly GCA_028583015.1). NCBI lineage: Eukaryota > Viridiplantae > Streptophyta > Pinopsida > Araucariales > Araucariaceae > Wollemia > Wollemia nobilis. The sequence continues at coordinate 14,566,349 of JAQPPZ010004205.1, forward strand.
GAGGCTGAAGATATGGTTGAACAAAATCATCTCTGAGGAGCAAGGAGGGTTTGTTGTTGGCTGGAAAATCTTGTATGGGGTTTTTATTACTACAGAATCTATTCACTCGATGGAAACTTCTAAGGATAAAACTATGTTCATTAAGTTGGACATGGCCAAAGCCTATGATTGGGTCATATGGTCCTTTCTTCATAAAGTTCTTGATGCTTTTAGATTTGAGGAGGAATGGATTAGATGGGTGATGAGTTGTGTTTCTTCTTCCTCATTCTCTGTTCTTGTTAATAATGAGCCATCAGATTTGTTTGAGGCCTCAAGGGGATTGAGGCAAGGAGATCCTTTATCTCATTTTTTTATCATTACGGCGGAAGGATTGGGAAGATTGCTCAAGTCTCAAGTCATGCAGGGTCTCATTCAGTAGTGGAAGTGGGATAGTAGTTTGCCACCTCTATCCCACCTTCAATTTTTTGATGATACTACTTTGTTGGGAGTTACCACTATTAGGGAAGCTGGCAATATTAGATAGTATCTTGACATATATCTTGGTGCTTCTAGATAGTTTATTAATGAGGACAAGTCTTCTATTTTCTTCTTCAATACCCCTCCTCTTATTCAAGCCAGGATTGCTTGCATTCTAAGATTCTAGGTTGGGACTCCCCCTTTCATTTATCTTGGTATTCCAATTTCATCTCATCCTCTACCTAGATCTTCTTGGTAGTCCATGCCTGATAATTTTAGAAGGAAGGTGAATCACTGGACTTTCAGATGGTTTTCCACTACAGGTAGAGTGTTGCTTTTAAAATTTGTTGTTCAATATTTACCCATTTATAGATGTTTTGTACAAATAGCTCCCTCTAACTTCATCAAGGACATGGATTCTTTATCAATACAATTTTTATGGTCTAGAAAACTTTATCAATCTAAATGGAGTTTGGTTAGGTGGGATTCTATATGTAGGCTAGTGCAAGAGGGAGGCCTTGGGTTGCAACAGACGACTCTTTTTGGGCAGGCTTTGGCTGCAAAAATTTATTGGAGATGGTGTACCTCTTAAGATCAGATTTGGGCTAAAATATTATCTTGTAAATAATTGAGAGGTATTTCTGAGGCTGAGATCCCTAGAGTCAGCATGTTTGGGAAAGGTTTAGTTATTTGGGACACTCTAAAAAGAGGAACTAATTTAATCAAGCATGGTTTGTTCTGGATTTGCAATCAGGGATCAGATGCTCTTTTTTGGGAGGATTATTGGTATGGCCACCCTCCTATCTTGAATCAATATCCTAGGTTACGTTCCCTAAGTATTTTTTTCTTGGAAGCAGGTTGGTCTCGTGTGGAGGACTTTAAAAAAATCTAGTCTTTTGGAAATATGGAGATGTACAGGTGGAAAGATCTACAAGAATGGCCCTAAGAGGGACTAGCCAAGGACAGAGAGGTGCTTGCTCTTATTCTTATGAGGAGACCCTGTTCTTCATTGAGGGGTAAAGATATTCTGGCTTGGAACCCTAATCCTAAGGGAACCTACTCGATAGCCTATGGTTATCAAGTTCTTGATAACTAAAAGTATGGGAGTCTTCCTATCACTTGGTGGAAAAATGTGTGGAACAAATTTTCCTGGCCAAAATGTAACTTCTTTCTCTGGTTGGTAGCTCGTAATAAATGCCTCACTTGGGATAATGTGAGGAAGAGGGGATTTTAGGGTCCCTATTTTTGTGTCCTTTGTAGTAAGAATGAGGATGATTCTTCTCATTTATTTTTCCAATGCTCCTTTGCCAAAGATATTTGGCACCGTTGGTGGAGCTCCTAGAACCATCCATGTTTTCATGTGCTTTCCCTAGTGGAGTTTTGGAGTAGTCTAAGCAGACCTCCCGCCAAGGCCTCCTTCCTTCGGGTGGCTTGGAATTTGGGCCCTTCTTTCATCATCTGGTAAATTTGGCTTGAACAGAATCGGTGCATCTTTCAGGGTAGTTATTTGGTTGTTCAACATATTTGGCAAAGGATCCTATATATGGTTTAGGAAACCATCCATAGCAAATGTGATGTGGACCCTCTTTTGGATTCTAGGGAGGAGAAGGTACAACAAGCCCTTGGTATCTTTGGGGATGGTGTGAACTCTTCTAGCCCTAGTAGGGTTCCTCAGCTCAGCAAGAAGGTTAGGAGAGATGGTAGGTGGAGGCCACCCCCTAGAGGAGTTTTAAAAATTAATACTAATGGATCATCCAAGGGTAATCCTGGACATGCTAGCATTGGCGGTGTTGGGAGAGATTCTACTGGTGGTGTCAATTTTTTCTTTTCCATTTATAAAGGTGTTCACTCCAACAATTTTATGGAAGCTCTTGCAATTCTTGAGGCCTTGCGGAGGGGGTTTTCTCTTGGCTGACGAAGGATTATCTGCGAGTCTAACTCTCAAATTGTAGTTAATATTTTAAACATTAAAAGGGTGGAGGAAGTTAATTGACATTTGGCCTCTGTAACCGTTCATATTCTTAGAATGAATGAAGAGTTCAAATTTACATCCTTTGTGCACATTCCAATGGAATGGAATGTGGTTGCTAATTACCTAGCCAAAAGGACTTCTAAGATGTTGGATCCTTGGAGTATCGATAACTGGGAGAGTCTCCCATCTAGGGACTCTCAATACCTATAGGAGTTGATCCACAAGGATGTACAGACTTAATGTGGTTTGTTCTTGTTGTCTTTTTCGGGTGTCATTCTAGTCTAGTGGTTTTAGCCTATTTGATTGTTTATTTGAGTCCTGGCTGGAACCTCAGTTGTACTCTGTAATCCAGACTTTTTAGCAATTAATTTTTACCCCTTTATTTAAAAAAAACAAGATCTTATAGGTATTTGGATTAAAACATGTAGAGCTACAAAATATTTAATTATTCTAGTAACAAATAAAATATTAATAGGGAATCCAATAAATTTATAATATGCCTCTATTGTAGCATTTTGATACTTTTCCTAATGGTTATCTACTATGACATGAATATAGTGTTACTGCTAGTTTAGCTATGGTCAATATTTAGCATTTAATCCTACACTATGTTGGCATTGGTTGGCATAGTGGTCTTTGCCATAATTGTAGCAGCTAGGTCTTTTCTTGATATTTTTTCTATCGTTTCTATTGAACTATCAATTTTGTTGAGGATTCTACCAAGTTGGGTTCTCATTCTTGGGATTTCTTTTATCAAACTTCCCCTTGTTCCTACTATAGAGTTTACCTTATAAGAATTTTCTCTTAAAGGAAGATGTTCATAAGAATTTTATCTTAAAGGAAGGTGTTCATAGGAATTGTATCTTAAAGGAAGTTGTCGGGTACTATAGATCCCTGTTTTTATCCCTTAATTCCTTATGATAAGAAGTTATATGTTGCAACTTATGCTTTCTCAAAAACTTATTATTCAAAGGGATATGTGTATCCATATCGGTACCAACCTAAGGATTCAACCTCATGATGAATTTTTTGATTCTAAATCATGTATCTTTCTCACACTATAGAGCATACTTAAGGTATTGATGAAAGTATCTTGATACTAAATTATAGTCAATTTTCCTTGACTAAGGTTTTGAAACTTAATAATCCTCTTTTTAAAGTAAAATTGTGGTAACTACCATTGAAGAAAGATTATAACAAACTATTCCCAAGTAAAATTTTTAACATTTAATCTACTTTTGGATTTTAGGTTGCCCACCATGATGATGCTTCTCTGATAAGCTAATGTGCAACCCAAACCACCTTGATTTTCTTATTGAAGTCACATATATCAAAGTACATCATCTCTATAAACCATGACTTAGTTCCATAAGTGTTGTACCATCATATTTAGGTAGTGCAATCCCTTTTAGATACTTGGATAACTCAAATTCAAAATGAGCCTTCTTTTTTACTTGTTATCTATGGTTCTACTCCAATTATGTGGACTCGTGGTCATTACCCTAGTTATTTAGATTACTCAAGGGGCTTCCACTCTCAAAGGGAGTATTCTCGTCCTCTTTTATATATTCTTAATATTTCTATTCTAAGTTAGCCACTTTGTCTTGTGTCTTATTCAATAGGTCTATAATTTATCTAGTTTGTCTAATGTGTGGCCACTTTGACCTTCATTAGTTAAATGATCAACATTGCTTTTCCTAATGATTTTCTTAGTTATACAAACAATTTATGTAGTTTATCACTGATGAGCTAAATAGGCCTTAATGTTGAAGCTAGGATTGATACCATGTGTAAGAAATGCCCCTTCATGAAATTTCTAAATATTGCATGAATTTTATTTATAATTCTCATTACTATTGTTAGAAATTCTTATTTCTAACTATTTAAGCAACCTAACCTAAATGTAGTCTATTATGCAAATATGAAATCATTTATTTTTAAATGAATTACTTAACTAAAAGTATTCATTCAATATAAATATTAAGTGCCATAATTTTATTCCCTTTTATGTAATAAATCAACCCTAATCATTGTGGAATATAATACAAACAACATACATAATTTTTATTTGCACAGTAACCAAAACAAAGCATCCTTTCATTATTTTATGACTATGCTAAGTAGTAATTATTAAAATTTTATTCTCACAAACATAAATAATTTAACTATATGTAGAAATATCAATCATTCATCCACAAATAATATCCATAATTACAATCCACACAATGAGGCACAGGAAGATAATACCCTTAGGATAGGTAAACAACAATAATCCTTAAGAAAAAATAACTTCACAATATCTCTCAAGATGAGAGTGCCACTTAAAAAAGATAAAGTATCATAAGCCACTTCATGGGCAAAGATGATTACAAGAGAAAACTTGATATGAATGATGATAATTACAATGACAATATCCCTTCTTTATATATGTAACAAACCAAACCTACCAATCCAAAAAAAATTGAAGAGCACTTACAAAATAAATGCTCTCAAGGGAGACACCCTTACTATAATTATTTCAGCATACAAGGCTTCACCACATTTGAGTTCCAAGTCATTGTAGATGACACTTAGTGGACAAGAGATGCCAACTCTTGTAACTTTTGGGATTCACCTTACTAAACCTACACATTTATAAGGATGTCATAATTTGGTTCCCCCATATTTCCTACACCCTCCTCAGTATAGGACCATGTGACCATGATGTAGGGATTACCCTTTAAGGCCCATAACACTTAAATGGGGATGTCAATTCTCTAACCTAACTCTATCTCCACCTTAGTAGGTTATTTGACATAGAACCTTGGTTCTTAGTTACCATACCTCCACAGGATAACTAAGGTTATTTCCACTTCAATGACAACTAACATAATCTCCTGATCCAACAAGATTAAGGAATCACCACTATTATCTTGTGAATATATTTTCCCACACACATGATCCTACTCATTCAAGGTGTGACTACTCATAAGTACCCTGGCTATTATATACACACAACTCCTTCCAGGTTCATGATATCCTAGATATTGCATTCTTGCAACTCCTTCACGTCTACCTGGCTATTGCATTCACGCAACTCCTTCTAGGATTGGATTCCATGGTTTATAAGATGAAATTCTACCCACCCCAAGGATAGATAACATAACAACATAATTTACCATAGCAACTAAACATAGCACTAAGCATAAAAACATGTTACATAATTCATCTCAAATGAAATGCACAAAAATAGATTCCTCTTAACCATAAACCAAACTATGCACTTATCAAAACTTGAATCTCAAATGCTTTCCATCAACATTTATGCATTAAAAATATAACCTATATCTCTATCATAAACATGTATTTTCAAATAGTTAATAGAACACATTAATAACTATCTCAAGAGATTACTTAAAAAGTGCAACTCCAAGTTGACATTAAACAACATAATATTTCAGTTGTACAATAGTCAATATACAAGCTTAATGATTAACTGAAACATTACAAAATATTTAATTTCCACAACATCTAAACCTTCAAGCTCTATGAAGCCATATCCAAGTTTCTTGATCCAACCACAAGTCAGCAAGCCTCTTCGCAATGGGGAAAACCACCATAGTATTTATGAGGTATACTTAGGGATCTAAACAACTCTTCATGCAATGCAACTTACAACATGCCATAATAATAATGCAAGCAACCATGAATCATAACATAAGCAAACTACATAAAGAGAACCCTGCTCTTACAATTATTTCTTTAACTATCACCAGTCTCAAGAATCAAGATAGAAGCTTTCCTTTCATTATATAAAGCATTTAGACAAAGAGAATCCCATAGGTCTCTTAAAATGACTCCTTTACTATAACAAGTCTCAAGAATCAAACAACCATAGTTCACTTTCATTAATTGGTATAAGCAAATTAAAGTAATTTTCCTTATACAACAATATAATAATAAGTATCTTTTCAGCATACAATTAAATAAATATTGCACTAACCAAGATACTCTAAAATTTACATTCAAGTTCTTTTTTAAAACCTAAAGAAACCTAGCACAAATAAAACCAAAAGCAAGCGCACAAAGCAACTTAATAAGGTCAACACTCAACGTAAAAACCAAAGCTTACCTAAAGCATTGGCCAACACTTAAACTTGAGCCAAAGATCAAATTAAAATAATTTGAGTGCATAAACATAAATTGAACCTTAGGCAAGATCCCAAGTATTGATTAATACCATAATCCAACACATAATACAATGAATGTCAAACAAATAACAATCCATAAGGAGGCTCGCACGATAAAATCAATCAAAAAAACACAACACAAGCCAAAGGTTGATGCTCAAATTAATCAACATAAACAATGCAAGTATAAAAGATAAAATCATTTACCATCATTTAGAATGATGAGCAAGGTGCAACCAAAGTATTGTCATTGTTGTCAACACAGTCAGGTTGATCAGTTGATGCAATGGACAGGAGTTCATTGATGAGCAAGGTGCAGCCAAAGTATAATGGACAGGAGTTCAGTGATGAGCAAGGTGCAGCCAAGGTATTGTCATTGTTGTCAACACAGACAGAGGATCGGTTGATGCAATGGACAGGAGTGCAGAGGTCTATAGATAGGTCGGTTGATGAAGTGAACAAGAGTTCAGAGTAGTCAGAGCATGTACAGTGAATTTCCAAGAAGACAGAAGTGGCCCAAATTCAAAGGATCAAAGAAAAAGACAAGTAAGAAAACTGTCGCAATATCGCGACATGTTTTCTGTCATGATTTCGCGACATATCGAAGGAGAGAGAAAAAGCTGGAAAAGTTGTGATTTCATGACATATCAGAGGAGAGATAAAATGCTAGCAAAACTGTCGCGATTTCAAGACATGTTGGATGAAAGAGAAAGCGCAAGGAAAACTGTCGTGATTTCATGACATGTTGGAAGCAAAGAAGGCAAGTAAGAAAACTGTCGTGATTTCACGACATGTTTGAAGAAGCAGCGCTTACAAAAAAAAATTGTCGCAATTTCGCAACATGTTTGAAGAAGCAGTGCTTACAAGAAAAACTGTCACGATTTCGTGACATGTTGGAAGCAAAGAAGGCAAGTAGAAAAACTATCGTGATTTCGTGACATGTTTGGAGAGAAGGCGCAAGCAAAGAAAACTATCATGATTTCATGACATGTTTGAGAGAAGGTGCAAGCAAAGAAAACTGTCATGATTTCGTGACATGTTCGGAGAGAGGTCGCAAGCAAAGAAAACTGTCACGATTTCACGACATGTTCGGAAAGAAAGAGTTTACAAAGAAAAGTGTCGCGATTTCACGAAAATCTACAAGAGAGGTAGTACGAACAAAAATGTGTCACGATTTCATGACATTTTTGAGAGAAAGAGCTTGCAAGGAAAAGTGTCACGATTTCGCGACAATTTGCAAGAGGAAGCGCTAAGGAGAAAAAGTGTCACGATTTCGTGACATGTCGGGTTTTTGCGATCGGATGCGAAGAAAAGCACCAAGGAGAAAAAGTGTCGTGATTTCGTGACATATTGCAAGAGAAAGAGGAGAGAGAAAAAGATGTCACGATTTTGCGACATGTTTCATTTTTGCGGTCCAAAGCGAAGAGAAAGTGCAAGGAGAAAAAGTGTAGTGATATCGCTACATGTTGTATTATCGCGAGCCGAAGCAAAGAGAAAGTGCAAGGGAAAAAAAGTGTAGCGATATAGCTACATTTTGTATTATCACGGGTCGAAGCAAAGAGAAAGTGCAAGGAACAAAAGTGTAGCGATATCGCTACATGTATTATCGTGGGCCGAAGCAAAGAGAAAGTGCAAGGAACAAAAGTGTAGCGATATCGCTACATGTTGTATTATCGCGGGCCAAAGCAAAGGTAAAGCACAAGGAACAAAAGTGTAGCGATATCGCTACATGTTGGGTTTCGTGACCTGAAGAGAAGAGGAGCTAAGAAGAAAATATGTCGCGATATCGCGACAATAGCAAAGAGGAAGACTCTGAAGGATGAGGTGTCACGATTTTGCAACAGAAGCAAAACGAAATAGCATGGAGGTAGAAGCGTCGTGATTTCGCAAAAAATTCGAGGAAGAACTAAAAGGTGAAAGCGTCATGATTTCATGACATGTTCTATTTTCGTGTGCGTAAGGCAGAGAAAAGCACAAGGCAGCGAAAGTGTCACGATTTCGTGACATGTTTCGTTTTCGCTGGTGCATGCAAAGAAGAGTGTACGGCAACGTAAAGTGTCATGATTTTGTGACATGTTTTGTTTTCGCTAGTGCATGCAAAGAAGCATGTACGGCAACGTAAAGTGTCACGATTTTGTGACATGTCATGTTTTTGCTGGTGCATGCAAAGAAGAGTGTACGGCAGCGTAAAGTGTCATGATTTCATGACATGTCATGCTTTTTCTGGTGCATATAGAGAATAATCCAAGGAAGCGAAAAGTGTCACGATTTTGCGACATGTCATGTTTTCACGGGTGCATGCCGAGAAGAGGACTAGGAGGCAAAAAATGTCATGATATCATGACATGTCTTGTTTTCATGGTCAAACGCCAAGGAAGAGTTAAAGGGGCAAAAATGTCATGATATCGTGACATGTTTTTGCGTGATAAAAAGCAGAACCCAGTTGAAGTAAAGTTAACTGAAGAAGAACTGCAATTACAAGGGAAGTTGCACAGGAAGATCATGTAGCTATAATAAGAAGTGTGATGAAAGTCAGTGTGGCAGTTACAAAAATATTACAGTGGCAAACAGAATCTACAGTGGTGGATAGAATTAACAGAGTTACAGGCAGACAGAATCTGACGAAGACCAGGAGTTGCATGTGAAAATATTATTATAATAATCGTCATCTGACATATACCAGGAGTTAACAAAGAGATAATATTATTATAATATGAGTGCTGTAGTAGGTCCGCAGTGTAAGAAAAAGAAAGCATGGAAAAAACACAAGAAAAAGAAAACATGGCAAAAACAAGAAAAAGAAAGCGCGACAAAACAAGAAAAATAAAGCACGGCAAACAAAGAAAAAGAAAGCACGGAAAACGAAGAAAAATGAAGCGCAACAAAATGAGGGAAAAAGGAAAAACAAGGAAAAAGCTGTGCAAAAATAGGGCATGCCAAATGAGCGAGAAAATAGTGAACCGCTAATAGAGAGTGTTGTCTCATAAATAGAAAATGAAGTAAGAAGAAATTGTTGTTGCTCAGTAGGAAAGAGTGTTGTTGTATAGAGGGATAGTGTTGTGGGCTGTTACAAAGCTAGAAGAATATTGTTAGAGCTGTAAGAGAGCAGATAAGAATTTCAGAGTGCCAAAATGAGCAGAGAAGAATGTCAGAGCACCGAAATAAGTAGAGAAGGCTATCAGAGCAAAGAGTCGCAAGACTGTGTATGTTTCATGGATAGCAAGTTAGGGTTAGGGTTGAGCTCTGATCGAGGCAGAGTGTTGTGTATTGTTGAATAAAAGGAAAAAGAAGCTATGAAAAGAGAAGCGTGTATAGTGTTGAAATATACAAGAGAGGGCTATAAGAGAGAGTGGTAGAGTTGAGATAGAGCTAAGAGAGAGCAGCTAAGAAAAATGTGAGGGAGAGCAGGTGAGAAAGAGTGACTAAGAGAGTGCAGCAGCAAGTGCACAGAAGGAATATGTGTTTCCTGAATTGAAAGAGAGGTTGGATGAGCAATAGACCAATAAGGGTCTTGTAGAAGTGAAGGCATATTTATGTCAATCTAAGATTCAAAATAGAAATCCAAGTTGGTGCTTGGAATCAGGGGTTGGTGCTCCTTCTAGTTAGTGTTGGTAAATCATGGGTTGGTGCTCCTTTCTATTGGTGCAGATAAATTAGGGGTTGGTGCTCCTTCCAGTGGGTTCTAGTAAATTGTTTGTAAAGTGGGTGCTTTGCAAAGGCTAGATTTGGATGGGTGTCCAAGCAGTCTATTTTTGAGGAGTAGCCAAAACTGGTGAACCTCATTAAATCATGTGTTGTGGAATGCTCTCTTGTTATATATGCTTTATCTATTTTAAGTTCTCCTTGCTTCAGCTTTAAGAGTTAAGTTTTTAAGTTTTTAAGTTTTAAATAGCTACACTGATTCACCCCCCCTCTCACTACCATTGTAAGACTAACAATTGGTATCAGAGCCAAGTTCCCAGTTCAGGCTAAATCAGTCAGGGTTGATCTTGGATTAGTACACAATGGGTAAGAAGAATAGATCCTCCTCCAAAAAGTCATCTCAGCCAGTTTTAGTTCTTGTGGAAGAGAAAACTGAACTAGAGAAGGGAGAAGAAGTGGTTTCTAAAGTATGCAATGAAAACTTGGAGATTGAAGTAGATCTAGAAGGTGAGTTGATAGCCGCACTTGAAGAGTTAAGTATACAAAAGAAAAAGAACAACAGACTGTCCAAAAATTTGGAAGAATACGGGGATGAGATTGAAAATCTCTTCTTACAATTTCAAACGGCCAAGAAAATAGAAGATGCCCTGAAGACACAACTGGATAATAAAGTTGAGGTATATAACAAACGTGAAGAGGAATCTAACAAAGTTGTTAGTAATCTGAAGCTGCAAGTAGAAGAGTCCAAAAGGACTGAAGAAACTCTCAGGTCGCAGATCAATGAGAAAGAGACTGTTTGCCGCCAACAAGAAGAAGAGATTGTTGTATTGAAGAAACAACTAGAAAAATCCAATACAAATCTCAAATTTGAGAATAGCACAGAGTTGCTAGAAAAAATTATAAGCCAACAAAGAAGTTCCACAGATAAGCATGGTCTTGGATATGAAGCTGAACAACCTTCATCCTCCAAATATGCAGAGAAGAAGAAGTTCACAGTTAAAGGATCGAAGCAAGAAAAGGTGGAAGCAGAACAACCTTCATCTTCCAAATGTGCAGAAAAGAAGAAGCTCACTGTTGAAAAATCAAAGCAAGAAAAGGTTGAAGCTGAATCTTCAAAAGGAAGAAAGTATCAAAGGAAATCTACAGCAAAGCAACCACAGCAAAAGAGGTTCTCTCACTCTCACTCTTTTCATAATAATGCTTTTAATGGCTATTGTTTTAGATGCAACCATTATGGTCACAAGGCATTTTATTGTGGACAACATAATAGAACAAAGAATTATGCTGTTAGAAATACATCTGCATTCCTGAGTGAACACCATGTGCAATGTTTTAAATGTAATGGTCATGGGCACATAGCAAGGTTTTGTCCAAGCACTTCTGTATCTAATCTAAGGCAAAACCGTAGATTTCATCAGACTCAAAGAGTGCAACACAGATAGGGAACATATCATGTGCATCAAAGAAAGGAAAAGAATCATCCATCAAGGATGTACAAGAGACAACCACGCAAGAAAAATGATCAAGTTCATGAAAAGGTGCAAAATAGGGATGCAGTTGAAAATCTCAAGCCCAAGTTCAAGAAAGTCTAGAGAAAGACAGAAGAACAGGAATCCTGTCTCCTTGGACTGAAGGAGACTACTCCGCTATTGCACTAAGCCACTCCAGGTGGCACATCCTCAGGGGGAGTAATATTAAAGTTTTATTTTAATACTCCTATGTATTTGATTGGTTATCTGAGGATGAATGGCAGGCAGTCGAGAAATTGTCGTATAGTTGTTAAAGTGTGCTTTTCAATTTATGTAGTGGTTTGTGGAAGTGCCATGAAGTGTGGTGATTAATTTGAGAGCTGTCACCATTGGTAGTTTTGAGATATGTCATTGTTGTTCTATTGATAGTTCTTACTGCCACTGTTCAAAGCATCGAATTATAACAGATAGTTTCGTTTTAACTATTGATAAAATGCCAATCCGAGATTAAGAAGTATGAGGTTGAGTAAGGTGCACTATGGTTGGCCATGAAGTGTTTGACAAAATGTCTTCTCCTGATTTGCACAGTTGAAAGCAAGGTGTGACCAGAGGTGACTGTAGAAAAACATAGATCAGGTTGTAAATATAAAAAGGGATTTGGTTGTGCTAAGATACAGTGTTTGGTGCTTGCACAAAGTTAACAGTGGATCTGCAGTGTCAGGACAGTGCTGGGACAGATTTCCAGATACATGATTTGGGCTTACTCCATTGAGATTGATTTGAGCAAGTTATTCTTTGCATTGGTGATTTATGTTGGTGGCTGTTTTGTTCAAATACCTTTGGAAGGAAAAGGATGTCTACTAGTCTCCTTTTCATGTAGTGATTGGTTGAATGCTTCAAGGTTAATCTTGAGTTGAATGATGTTGGTTAAACCTTGTCTATAAGCATTGTTTTTAAAGCCCTAATTGGTTGAGAAAAGATATTGGTTGTGGAAAGAACATGAGTATCATTGTTATATGAGTTATTGCATGGTTGGCAATTGTTGGGTTGTGTTTCATGTTCTTGAGAAAAGCATACTACATCTATCTTATTATTCTGAGTTTGAGATTGAGTTGAGATTGAGATTGGGAGTGAAGTATAGAACATATTGAGTCTCTAATAATTCTCTTTATGCTTCTATAAGGTTGATGAATGACATTGGGTCTCTAACAATTCTCTTAGTGGGTTCATGCTAAGCAAGTTTTTCTTGATGAACTTGTGAGCTGATTTGGACAAGTTCTAGTGAGGACTTGTGAGCTGATTTGGACAAGTTCTATGTGAGCTTGTTAAGCAGGTTTTGTGTGAGCTTATTGATAGAGTACAGAGAACAGAGTCTCAGTGGATAGATATCCAGTAGCCAACACAGTTGAAGATAGATCTGAGTAATGCCTATTATGCTTATCATGATGTTGTCAAACAGTGAAATGAAGTGGTCACATATTCCCAAGAATAGTCTAAGAATTGACTAGCTATCGAGATCAAATTCTCGGGGGGAGCATTTATGCATCTATTTATCATATTGCTCATGTTTATGCTTTTTGCTAATTGTAATAATTTTTGCCTGAGAATTTTGTGCATGGACTCAGGGGGTGTTTTGCAGTCGCCCTTTGGTATTATTGTCAAAGGGGGAGAAGAATCACAGGTAATTGCACGCAATTACATGTGTTGCCAACAATTCCAAAGGGGGAGATTGATGAGCAAGGTGCAACCAAAGTATTATCATTATTGTCAACACAGTCAGGTTGATCAGTTGATGCAATGGACAAGAGTTCATTGATGAGCAAGGTGCAGCCAAAGTATAATGGATAGGAGTTTAGTGATGAGCAAGGTGCAGCCAAAGTATTGTCATTGTTGTCAACATAGACAGAGGATCGGTTGATGCAATGGACAGGAGTGCAGAGGTCTTTAGATAGATCGGTTGATGAAGTGAACAAGAGTTCAGAGTAGTCAGAGCATGTACAATGAATTTCTAAGAAGACAGAAGTGGCCCAGATTCAAAGGATCAAAGAAAAAGACAAGTAAGAAAATTGTCGCGATATCGTGACATGTTTTCTGTCATGATTTTGCGACATATCGAAGGAGAGAGAAAAAGTTGGAAAAGCTGTCGCGATTTCACGACATATCGAAGGAGAGAGAAAATGCTGGAAAAACTATCACGATTTCGTGACATGTTGGACGAGAGAGAAAGCGCAAGATAAACTGTCGCGATTTCGTGACATGTTGGAAGCAAAGAAGGCAAGTAAGAAAACTGTCATGATTTCGTGAGATGTTTGAAGAAGCAGCGCTTACAAGAAAAATTGTCACGATTTCGTGACATGTTTGAAGAAGCAGAGCTTACAAGAAAAACTGTCACGATTTCACGACATGTTGGAAGCAAAGAAGGCAAGTAGAAAAAATGTCACGATTTTGTGACATGTTTGGAGAGAAGGCGCAAGCAAAGAAAACTATCGTGATTTCATGACATGTTTGGAGAGAAGGTGCAAGCAAAGAAAACTGTCACGATTTCATGACATGTTCGAAGAGAAGGCACAAGAAAAAAAAACTATCGCGATTTCTCGACATGTTCGGAGAGAAGGCACTTGCAAAGAAAACTGTCACGATTTCATGACAATCTACAAGAGAGGCAGTACGGACAAAAATGTGTCATGATTTCGCAACATGTTTGAGAGAAAGATCTTACAAGGAAAAGTTTTGCGATTTCATGACAATTTGCAAGAGGAAGCACTAAGGAGAAAAAGTGTCGTGATTTCACGACATGTCGAGTTTTCACGATCCGATGCGAAGAAAAGCGCCAAGGAGAAAAAGTGTCACGATTTCATGACATATTGCAAGAGAAAGAGGAGAGAGAAAAATATGTCACGATTTCGTGACATGTTTCATTTTCGCGGTCCAAAGCGAAGAGAAAGTGCAAGGAGAAAAAGTGTAGCGATATCGCTACATGTTGTATTATCATGGGCCGAAGCAAAGAGAAAGTGCAAGGAACAAAAGTGTAGCGATATCGCTACATGTTGTATTATCATGGGCCGAAGCAAAGAGAAAGTGCAAGGAACAAAAGTGTAGCGATATCGCTAAATGTTGTATTATCGTGGGCCGAAGCAAAGAGAAAGTGCAAGGAACAAAAGTGTAGCGATATCGCTACATGTTTTATTATCGCAGGCCGAAGCAAAGGTAAAGTGCAAGGAACAAAAGTGTCGTGATATCGCTACATGTTGTGTTTTCACGACCTGAAGAGAAGAGAAGAGCTAAGGAGAAAAGATGTCGCGATATCGTGACAACAACAAAGAGGAAGACTCTGAAGGATGAAGTGTCGCGATTTTGTGACAGAAGCAAAACGAAAGAGCATGGAAGCAGAAGCATCGCGATTTCACGACAAATTCAAGGAGGAAGAGCTCAAAGGCGAAAGCGTCACGATTTCGTGACATGTTCCATTTTCGTGAGTGTAAGGCAGAGAAAAGCACAAGGCAGCGAAAGTGTCGTGATTTTGCGACATGTTCTATTTTCGTAGTGCATGCAAAGAAGAGTGTACGGCAGCGTAAAGTGTCACGATTTCGTGACATGTTTCGTTTTCACTGGTGCATGCAAAGAAGAGTGTACGACAGCGTAAAGTGTCACGATTTTGTGACATGTCATGTTTTTGCTGGTGCATGCAAAGAAGAGTGTACGAAAGTGTAAAGTGTCATGATTTCATGACATGTCATGTTTTCGCTGGTGCATACAAAGAAGAGTGCAAGGAAGCGAAAAGTGTCACAATTTCGTGACATGTCATGTTTTCGCGGGTGCATGCCAAGAAGAGGACTAGGAGGTGGAAAATGTCACGATATCGCGACATGTCTTGTTTTCATGGTCAAACGCCAAGGAAGAGTTAAAGGGGCAAAAATGTCGTGATATCGCGACATGTTGTTTCTACGTGATAAAAAGCAAAACCCAGCCGAAGTAAAGTTAACTAAAGAAGAACTACAATTACAAGGGAAGTTGCATAGGAAGATCATGCAGCTATAATAAGAAGTGTGATGAAAGTCAGTGTGGCGGTTACAGAAACATTACAGTGGCAGACAGAATCTACAATGGCGGATAGAATTTACAGTTACAGGCAGACAGAATCTGACGAAGACCAGGAGTTGCATGTGAAAATATTATTATAATAATCGTCATCTGACATATACCAAGAGTTAACAAAGAGATAATATTATTATAATATGAGTGTTGTAGTAGGTCTGCAGTGTAAGAAAAAGAAAGCACGGAAAAAAAACAAGAAAAAGAAAACGCGGCAAAAACAAGAAAAAGAAAGCGCGGCAAAACAAGAAAAAGAAAGCGCGACAAACGAAGAAAAATAAAGTGCGACAAAACGAAGAAAAAGAAAGCGCGACAAAATGAGGGAAAAAGGAAAGCGCGGGAAAAACAAGGAAAAAGCTGTGCAAAAATAGGGCACGCCAAATGAGCGGGAAAATAGTGAACCGCTAATAGAGAGTGTTGTCTCATAAATAGAAAATGAAGTAAGAAGAAATTGTTGTTGCTCAGTAGGAAAGAGTGCTGTTGTATAGAGGGATAGTGTTGTGGGCTGTTACAAAGCTGGAAGAATATTGTCAGAGCTGTAAGAGAGCAGATAAGAATGTCAGAGCACTGAAATGAGCAGAGAAGAATGTTAGAGCATCGAAATAAGCAGAGAAGGCTATCAGAGAGTCGTAAATGAGTAGATAAGGTTGTTAGAGCGATAAGTTAGCAGAGAAGGTTGTCAGAGCGAAGAGTCGCAAGAATGTGTATGTTTTGTGGACAGCAAGTTACTGTTAGGGTAGAGCTCTGATCGAGGCATGAGTGTTATGTATTGCTGAATAAAAGGAAAAAGAAGTTGTGAAAAGAGAAGAGTGTATAGTGCTAAAATATACAGGAGAGGGCTATAAGAGAGAGTGGTAGAGCTGAGAGAGAGCAGATGAGATAGAGCTGAGAGAGAGCAGTTGAGAAAAAGCTAAGGGAGAGCAGCTGAGAAAGAGTGACTGAGAGAGTGCAGCAGCAAGTGCATAGAAGGAATATGTGTTTCTTGAATTGAAAGAGAGGTTGGATGAGCAATAGACCAGTAAGGGTCTTGTAGAAGTGAAGGCATATTTATGTCAATCTAAGATTCAAAATAGAAATCCAAGTTGGTGCTTGGAATCAGGGGTTGGTGCTACTTCCATTTGGTGTTGGTAAATCAGGGGTTGGTGCTCCTTTCTGTTGGTGCAAATAAATTAGGGGTTGTTGCTCCTTCCAGTGGGTGCTGGTAAACTATTTGTAAAGCGGGTGCTTTACAAAGGCTGGATTTGGATGGGTGTCCAAGCAGTCTATTTTTGAGGAGTAGTCAAAACTAGTGAACCTCATTAAATAGTGTGTTGTGGAATGCTCTCTTGTTATATCTACTTTATCTATTTTAAGTTCTCCTTGCTTCATCTTTAAGAGTTAAGTTTTTAAGTTTTAAATAGCTACACTGATTCACCCCCCCTCTCAGTGCCATTGTAAGACTAACATAGAAAATAAGGTGGCTACTCTTAGAAACCCTAATATCCTTCCCTTAGACTCATTGTGCCAAGATGATATGCAGGTAGGAGGGAACATCATCCGACTGACTTGCACTCCATCTGATACAAGGGAAGAGGGATGTACACAAACTACTTTTATACTAGAAGGATTCTCAAACTGAGGCACCTTCTTATAGAGCAAAAAAAAGCAAAGAACATAGCAATGAACAATGAGCATAATCTAAATTGAATGAGGTAGGTTCCACAATACAGGTAAAAGAAGGAGGCTAAAACTAGGCATCAAAATATCTACCATCAACACTTCACTACCTAGGGAAAGGTAGAACACTAAAACAACACATACACAGAATATTAACATGTAGGTATGTGTAGCTCAACACACACCCTACGATAAGCAAAGAAAGAAAAATCATGAACATACAAAAAAATAATGTTAAACAATAACTAGATCAAATAAGCTTAAATCATAAATCAAAATCAAGGCGAGATCCTTTCACGTCCTCTCTAGCTCTACGCAATGCTCATTCTAATATGCACCTTGCTATCTGAATAATACTTCACTCCTTCCCTTGGATCCACCAACCAAAAACAACTTTGCCTGCCTACCCACTATCTTATGGAGCAAGGAGCAATCAATGTGCCTTGGTGCATGGGGTGTTCAAAAGAAACGCTCAAGAACACATTCTTCTCAAACCCCAAGTGCCACCCTAATTCTTAATCAAGCATCACTCTCTTACGTAGCATAGTGGATAATTATTGGGATCCAAATTACCATCAAGCAAAAGCTCAATACTGTGATTATTATATTCCAATTCTCTGATTAGGCTTGCACACGCTAATCAAGTTTAGACTGCAATATTGGATGGATTAAAGATTGCTCTAATCCAACCTCCAGATTAGGTTGGTATTTCTTGTCAACTAATAAGGTGTTGAATCATTTAAACTCAATTAAATGTTTAAAGGATGGGGATAGAAATGAGTTAGGGTTAAGAAATAGTAAACAAATAGTGGACGGATAGAGCTAACAACATAGGCATCTATAGGAAAGACCCATCTTACATAACAATTTCCAGTGTCCCACACTTAGAATTAACATAATTCAAAATAATTAATATTCAATACCACATACAAAACAGAGTTATACTTCAAGAAAGTTATTTCAATATCAAGATACTAATAATCCAAGTTAGCAAAATAAGATCAGTATCAAGATTTAACAAAAAAGAACTTCTTGCAAGCACAGATTCAATTATGAAAATATTTTAATTGCTCTAATTTAGCAATCCAATATTAGCATAATAGATTAACCATAGAAACAATAGTAGAAAAGCAATCCACAAGTTGAATCTCTCTAAAATTATAGAAGACACCATTTTGAGGGAAACATTCCAAGTAGTGTTCCTTCTATTAATTTACAGACAAATATTACATAGCAGGGCAAGTAAACACTCTAGAGTTGACCCTTCAAAATGAGGTTTCAACCTCCTTTTATAGTTTTTATGCTTTGAAAATAAATTGAGATAAATGAAACATTACAAGGAAAATTAAATACCAGATCAACCAGATGTTGAGGTGGCAATCTCTGATTTTCATTTGAGACCAAAAAAAACTATAGTATCTTGCACTCTTTTGCAGCTCAGTCCCTGCAACTTGCTGGTTCTTCATAATGGTTTGGCTCCAAGCTATAAAAATATGATCTAGATCGTATTTTATTCTTGTAGAACTTATCTATCATAGATTTGCAACTGATTGCAACTGTATTTTCTTGGTTCTTGGATTCAACAACACTTCATCTTCTAGCTCTCTTACTCAAGTAGTTCATGATGCAAAGGCTCTACTTTTATATGCCCGATATATCATTATAATGGACCAATCGTTGATCTATGAACTAACGACCAAGATTAAACCTTGAAGTCCTTTGATAGCTTTGCATCGTAGAACATGTCATAGCCCGCTCCTCTTAATAGCTTCTAACTTATTTTGACCACTTTGATCATGGGCTGGAACACATGAGTCTTTAGAATGAAAATATACTTGGAGGTGCACGAGATGGAACATTGCACTAGATCGTGACTCATTTTATTCAATATACTTTTGAGTTGATTCATGTTCGTGATATAGAACATAATCTACAATGTGTTGCATCCCACACTTTGAAACTCATGCCTCCAAGTTTGATTATGGTTGACCGTGGGGTAGAACATAACTCTAGCCCGTGTGGGATATAGCACAAGATATATGCTATATAAAACTTTGCGCCAATCTACGACTCTGTTATTCACTTTAGCAATATTTTACCATTTTGACCACGGGCTAGAACATGTGTGTTGTGTCACTATAAAATACTCTTGAACTCATGCGGGATAGAATAAGCTTAAAATAGCCTTTAGCATGTGTAGACTAGGACAATATACACTGTTTCATGATTCAAAAGTAAGAAAGTGTGATCTTTGATTGCTTTTATTCTGGTCTATAAACATGTTTGATGTCGTGCAGATTAGAACATGTTGTACTCCACTGTGCTTTTAGACTTAATCAAAAATATGCTATGATCCACAATTTTGAAAGAGACAAAGTGAACTTTGACCATTTTGATTGCAAAATAGAACATCCTATCATACACCACTATAAAATACATTGTATCTCGCACGGGATGGAACATCCTTCTTTGCCTTAAAAAATATCTCAAAATTTTTCTAAGGATGTGGCCATTTTGGGTCTACATTCTGGCACCTCATGGGGGGTTTTTCTTGCAAAGCCTAAGAACTCAGAGTCTTATCCATTGGTTTAGGAGTAAAAAATTATGAAATGTGTAGACTATGCTTCATAGAATAGCTTCTATGTGACTATTACTCTCTAGAAAATTTATGAAGATACTCAGAGAGTAACGGTTCACATGGAAGCCATGTTAGAAACAATATACTTCAAAAATCTCACCATGGGCACCATATTAGCCTGGAAATATGGACTTATATCCTCTTTTATAACTCCAGTCAGTTTGGACAAAATGCCTTTATGTATTTTTCATTTTCTTCCACATGCCTCACACTTTTATTATTGCTTCTCTAATAGTATCATAACAAAAACAATATACACAATATATACATGAATGCAAAAATGTTAAAGTCTACTTCAGTTGCAAGGCTACTTATTCATTTTTATTCTCTTCTTGGTTATGATTTTGTATCTGCTCATCCTATACTTTCTCTGTATCCTCAACATCTATCTGTAATTGCTCTTCAACCTGATATTCTTCAGCTTCCTCTTCTTCTTGAGAAGTATCGTGCTTATCTTTGGGGTTCGGATCTATTCCAAAGAGTTGAAACATCATTTCTAAAGTTTGTGAAGATTGATTCCAAACAAAATCAGTAGGGTTGGAGGTTTATTTCAACTACCTATGGACATATTCCAACTTGGAGGTATCTTCATAATTAGCAAAGTTACCTTTGTTCACTAGGTCCTCCATTAGATCTTTGAGCCTAGTTAAGTCTTGTATAATTTGAGAGACCTGCTCTTGATCAATTAGATATTTCTAACTATATATCTCAAATTCATCTTGAATGATTGAGACTATACTTTTTTATCTCTATTTTTAACAAGGAGTTACTTTCGATCCACAATCTCCCAAAATCATACTGTGTCATTTCATTATTGATCTCCACAATATATTGAATTGTGTCTTCAATTTTATTAGATAAAAACCATCCCTTCTGGAGCAATCTATTCGTATCAACTACAACCCTAGCAGCTAATATGGAAGTGTTCTATGCCTTATTGAGAATAGGCTTTGCAGCTTCACTAAATTTGCTCTTAAATAGCTTGTATATCTACTCTACTGGTATTACCATAGGTTGTAGTTCCTTCGTTAATTTATCCAATTCTTCCTTGGTATTTTGCAATAAATGGTTGGAACCATCCATGTAGTCAATTACAAGTTGGATTCCTGAACACTTCTTAAGGATTTCAGACCACAACTCTTTCCTAACCTTCTTTACTCCTTTTGAAAAGCTTGATGCTTTGGCTTTCTCAATATAAATTTGATGCTTCAAATATTGTATTTATTTAACTTGGTCTTCATTCCTTTTCTTATGCTCTTCCACTTGTTCCTTGAGCTTAATAGCCTCTTGATACCTGTTCTACCAGCTTTTGACTTCATTCCTTACGGTCTTTTCCACCTTTTTTTATTGTTGACTATTTTCTCTTGCTTTTCTATTTTTTCTTCTAGCTTTCCAACCTGCTCCTTGTAGATGTCGATCTTGACATAAAAAATTTCAAGGTAAGCTTTTGCTATGACCAATTCATCCTCCACCAATAATTGCTCAATATATTCTATATATTCTTCCAGAAAATAATCTTGTACAGTCATATATTCTTCAAGTTTATTCACTAGAGGTGTGATGGATATGTTGGTCCTTTGCCTTATCACTGGATCAATGGCCATTGTCTTTATCTTCATAGTCATTTTCTTTGAAGGCTTAGAAATTTTCTCAACCCAAAAATATTGAATATTTTGTGAAACCTCCTTTCCTTTCTGTAAAGAAGCTAATGTAGAATGACTTGTAAGGAAAGGGTAAGCTATAATATAAGGGAGGATAAACTCAGAAGATGATGAGAATGGGGTAGTGGTGACAACAGTTGAATCTATATTGATTGTAGGGGTTGCAATTGAGGAAGACATAGAGATGGAAGTTGAAATAATGGAATGAATTGGAAGGGATGAAAGATTTTCTCCTTTTGATGCTACTAAAGGTAACAACTTTGAGGGCAAATATGAAATTTCAAGGGATGATGTGACTGGGATTTTTGATGAAGGTGGAGGAGATGGATTGGTTTGATCCTTTGTGGCAGCTTATGGATTAGGTGATGAGTCATGAGGGGGAGAGGGTATCTTTTGTTCCAAATTTTCTTGAGAATGGGAAGGGGGCTCCTTTAGGAAAGGATAAGGATAAGAAAGGGATATAAATAATACCTTCACCTATGAAAGTAGGATGCTCGAGAATTCCCTCTGCACTTTGGTGTTGTGCCTGCTTTATTGACAACTCTGCAACTACAACAGGGACTTGTTCAACACTCTGCCCATTTTCAACTTCTTTCAGACCTCTTTTTGAGCTTCCTCTACTAAATATTTTGCATTTCTCTTGAAAACTTGAAACACCATAGGCTTATCACTCTCTGTATCCTCATCATATTGTTCTTCTTGCAATGCAACTTCGATGGTCAAAGTTGGCCTAGTTGTAGCTACAGTGGTGAAACTCATAGGAGTAAAGAAAAAATCATCTTTATTTTTCCAATTTATCTCTATCATAGGAGGTTCTCCACCTAGGGCTAAGCATTTAAGCTTGTTAAATTTCTGGATGATTTTTGTATTAAATGCCTTATCACCAAAATAATGTATTTTGCTCATAATCTGAGCCCCTACCGAATACTTCTTTAATTACTCTGGTGAAGGTTCACTTGCTTTTGGGTCTTTTTCAGCTATTAATGAAGCATTGGTCTCCACTTCCTGAATTTCCTCCTGGGATGGTGGGAAAAGAGATTCTAATGTTGATTGAAATTTCTCTTTTTATTTTGTTTCAGCTCTCATGTAGCTTAATACCAAGTTCTTAGTATATTTGGCCTTCCATGTCTTAATATGCTTTTCATACTTCTCAAAAAATAATTGTTAGCCTATCGGCCCACTCTAGCCTTATTTGTATTTGTTTCCACTCTCATTATCCACCACTCTAAAATTTTACCTTCATCCCATACTTTTTTCCTCTCAATTTCTTTAATCTTAGACTCTTTCAAACAATGTTCTTTATTCTTCGTAGGGTCGAAATAAACTATCTGATCATAAAAGGCTTTCCATGGAGGCAGTTGTTCCATTTTAGCTACATTCCACTCCAACGAGCACTTTCTTCATTATTCCTACCTTCTTAAAAATGAGGTCTTGAAGTCTTTTCAAACTTGAGATCTTTTCCCTTGTTTAGGTTGATGTTCCTCTTTGAGAACTTGTCATCGGGGTCATATATCCATCTTTGTGGGATGTACAATAGACCTAATCTCTTCAAATATTGGGTAATTTTCTCACCTTGGCCCTTTCTATTTATCGTTATTCATCTACATTATGAGAGTAAGTTAGCAAACTTTTCCTCCCTTTGCCAGAGCCAAAATTTAAGTTGATAAAGTTTGCTTACCTTAATTACTCCAGGTCCAATAGCTTACTGGTTACAAAATGAGGTAGTAGAAAAGGTTTTCCAATAAAATCATAGAGTCTGATGGTAGTGCCTTCTGTAATAATATACCAGTCCTCTTCTTCGGTGTCCTCTACTCATAACAATTATTTAGCCAAACTTGGTAACCTAGGGTATTTCCCATACATGATTTTCAAGGTCGGCCCTAGAAATTCTAGGTTGAACCTGTAGTAGGATTATATGCTCCTCAGATTGCTGGTCCAATAATAAATAGGGATAGGATATCCTTTATCATTTTTATCCTTTACTAGAATCCAATGCATCATGTGTCTTATGATAGCATAAAACATCCACACCAAATTCAAACAATGTCGAAAGGAAGAGTTCTCTGAATATTTTTTCATCCTAACCAGTTGTTCATGCATTCATTTGGAGAGAAAGGTAAGCCAATCAAAATAAATTGGCTTGATGCCCTCTTCTTCAACTTTAGGCCTGTACTTTTTTCAATTCAAAATATAATACGCAATGGCTATCTGCTAGTCTCTCACATATCGACCATAATATAAACCCTCTAAGAAGACCAACATGGAGAAAAGCTCAAGGTTTGCAAATTATTCAATATCAATCGGGGCCTTGGGAAAGGGATTCTCGGTCTTAAACCTTTTGAATTGACTGAAGAGCCACTTCCTAAACTGAGGTTCAGGCTCTTCATCTTGAGCATGTAATTATAAAGAATAATATATAGCTTTCTTTGCTATATCAAAAGATTCAGGCTCTATAGAGGGTTTTATTCCAATAGCAAACAAATCATGACAATATTTAGCTGTGATACTAAATAGGGTTTTCCCTTTAGCTGTCTTAACTACTTTTTTCTCAAAATAATAATATCTTACAATTGCGGAAACTAATTCAGGGCAATTATGGACTAAATCACAAATATAAAATGATAAAAGGGAATTTACAACAATCATACCTTGGAAGGAAATCGACAACCCTTTAAGGTACCTATATTTGATATTTATTTTGAGTTTGGTCCTTATTATCTATGTCATTATTGTATCTTCTAATGCTCTTGTCTGACTTAAATAGCTTTCCAGCTCCACCTTTTCTTACTGTCCAACTTCTTGAGCTATTTTGGAGGCCATTTTCTGTGAAAATTTACTAGGTGCTCACTCTCTTCTGTTCTTGCAAATTGTCTTATTGCTTTGCTATGCTCTTCCTAGTAGGTGAATACAGCTTGTAAGATGGATGGCAACCGAATTTTGAGATTTAAATCCTTTTGTATGCATACCTTCTACCATTAATACAGATATCGTATAACTACCCAATTACACACTTCTCAAATCAAAATATGGGTGACTTTGCGGTGGGAGATATCATGTTGTTTGCTAATTGGTCTCAGCTTAGAACATGTTTTTAATTGCGATACTTTTTCTATCTTTTTATCTTTTAAGAGTGGAATGGAATATGTGTTGTAGCCCGAGGCCACTTTTAACAAATTAAGCACAACATGGAGCATATGTCGTGTCTCACTACTACCCTTAGCTCTTTTTCACACTTTTACCTTAGCCAACTGCTTAATGCAAACTATAAATTGCCTTGTACCTTTTTTATTTATTTCATTTTTTTTTCTTTGTACAAAACTTTTTATAATAGAAAAAAAAAGTATAATACAAACATACGCATATGTTACAAGAGAATATTTATTCTTAATCAAAGTAGAGTTTGATATGGAAACCATTAACCATGATTGGTTGAATGTTTCCCTCTAAATCTTCAATTTGTAAAGAGTTGATTTATTTAACCTTAGCTACTTTGAAAGGGCCATCCCAGAAAGATTCAAACTTCTGATGATGTCCTAGCTTAGCTCTCTCCGCATTCCACTTCAAAATAGAGTCCCCTACTTTGAATTTTTGGAATTTGGCTTTCTTATCAAACCATCCCTTAATATCATATGAATATTTCTAGAAATCCTCTTATGCTTGAGTCATTTTCTCTTCTAACTGGAGTAGATGTGTCAATCTAGTTTCAACTGGACACTTACTGGATTCTTCCTCTGATTCTACTAGCTTGAGAGCTAGTATTTCCAAGTGAATAAGAAGAGCTGCTTCTTTGCCATATACCAAAGCATAGGGAGAATTTTTTATAGACTTATTAATGTTGATCCTATATGCCCATAGAGCTCGCTCTAACATTAGGTGTCAACTCCTTTTGTTATCTTCTAATGATATCTTCAAAATTCTTAGTAGATTCTTATTAGTTGGTTCTGCTAATCCATTCCCTTGAGGATATTAATTGGAGTAATTTTTTATGATGATACCATACTCGCTAGCAAACTCAATGTACTTGGATCCTATGAAAGCTAGACCATTATCACTTACTATAGCTTTCGGGATACCAAATCTTGCAATCAATCTTTCCATGAAGTCAACTACCACTTCCTAATTTGAATTCTTTGTGGGGATGGCTTCTACCCATCTGGCAAGGTAATTTGTGTAGACACCTAAAAGACATCATGTTTAGGATACTACTCATATGGGCACATCCACAGACCATATGACTGATCTTGGACCTCTTCAAGAGCTAGCAGTGGTCCTAACCACTCACTAGGGGTAGTTATAACCTATTAAGGCATGGTCATTATCAACCAGAGTGACCACGACTAACCACTGCTATGGATAGCGGTTAGCCATCACCAATCGCTATCACTTAGAGTGGCCACGACTAGCCACTTTTGTGGATAGCGGCTAGCACTAAGACTAAAATGTGGACCCAAATTACGCATGATAACTAAAATTACATTGATTTCGAGCATTTTTGGGCATGCTTCTCCCAGAATTCCTCCTAACTACCACTCCCATGCAATTCTGGAACTGGGCCTTCTCCCTTGATGACCAATTTTATGCAGATCTGGATCTTGGCTTCCCCAAGAAGCCAAGATCTGGAATTTGGGATGCCTACATATGCACCCTCCCAGAAACAATTATGGATCAAAATTTTTATGCAGCAAAGCCCTAACAAATTGGAGAGTGATTCTACATCCCCTTGAGGATTAACGAAGTGCTATCCAATTAAGCAATAGTAAAGCACCATTCAAGCATTCAATTCAACATATTTTTCACCACCAATCAGTATTTAGACATGAAGGTAACCCTTGAACATTAATTTGGATGGAGGATTGAGTGTCACAACCCTGGGTTTGAGAGACAAAAAATCATAGGTTCATGATCATTGTCTTCGACAATGGACAGCAGTCACGACCACCCTGAGCAACATTGGCTAGGGTTTGAGGTGCCATTTCTTGAATTTATAGCATATATTTCCCATTATTTT
Source organism: Wollemia nobilis (assembly GCA_028583015.1). Lineage (NCBI taxonomy): Eukaryota > Viridiplantae > Streptophyta > Pinopsida > Araucariales > Araucariaceae > Wollemia > Wollemia nobilis. Next base: position 14,593,112 of record JAQPPZ010004205.1, read on the forward strand.
TGCCTTATCATATTATATTAGCATAGATCTATCTTTTCCATTGTATTTTTACAGTGATTTCCAAGTTATTGATGCATTTTTGCTCATATTTACATTTTTATGCTTTCATCATGCTTCTATGTCATTTCATGCAGATCTTCAAAAGGAGCCTCATCATGAGAGGTTGCATATGCTACTGATCATTCTATGTTGTTTCTTATATGTAAATCATAGGTCCTAGACTAATTCAAAGCATCTTTGGCATCATATCCCTCTAAGAAAGTGAGAAGAAAGCATTAGTAAGCCCTTGAGTAAATTCATGTCAAATATAAGAAGCCTATGGAGTACACCAACCCTATTGAGGGGCTATTCACATTTGTAACCATTGTATCAAGTGTTTGGTATCCCTAAGAGGGACCTATCTATAACCAGATTGCATCATGAATTAATAAAAGAGATATTATATTTTTGTTAATTCATTGTCTTTATGCTTTCATGCTTTTATGCTTGATATTATGCTACAAATAGATTATATGTATGCTTCTTGGGATCGTACATATGGCGATCATGGTGGGACGCTTGATTTTTAAGTTGATTTGTTGATATTTTATATTTTTTGTGTGCTAACAGAGCTTAGTCACTCTCGAAGACAGCAGCCAGTCATGGCTGCTCTGGTCGACAATAGCCAAAAGATCTTAGTCACTTTTGATGACAACGACTAGTCACAACCACCCTAAGTGATAGCGGTCAACAACAAATAGACTGAGCAACAACAGACTTGAATTCCAAGCTAGTGGGATTCTCTATAATTTTTATATCTATGTCTATGTTTAATTTCCAGAATGCAGTGGAGAAATTTATTTTAAATTAGAAAACATAGATAAAGTTAAAGGAAAATGATCAAATTCTCTTAGTTTTTCTACTATCCATTGCTAGAAATAGTGGACTTCTAATTTCAATCCACCTTAGTCTCTAGTGGTCTATATTGTTTGTAGATATTTCATGCTTGGGACCCAACTAGAGGCCATTGCTTCATAAGTAATACTGCATTCTCTGAAAATCATGTAGTCATTTAGACGTGCATTTTCTTAAAGTGAAACATTTCTTTTTAGGCATATAGGAAATAGCATGAGTGCTTCATGATGCATCTATTTCTTTATGTAGATTTATAAGGAACAATCATACACCACATTACATTTAAATGCTAGTGATTTTGACTTCATCACCAACCACTAGTAGAGTTCAACGACAGTGGGTTTCATCTCCATTTGTTGGCTCAAATCCTATGAACCCGTTTTATTAGCCAATATCAAATTCAAGAACTAATGTATCCTAGAAAATCTGCATGTACTTCTCTTTAGAGGGTATGATGTTTTTTTTTTGGTAGATAATATACTATAGCATTAATACCAGGTTTTACAGGTTGATCCAAACCTTTTACAAAAATTATCCTAGGGCTGTTGATGAACATATCCTTACTAAGGATCCTATATATGTAAAATATACATGCCGCCAAAGCCATTACATACGGTAAGGCACATAGCATGTTATCAAAAAGAAACTTCCCATACAACATTTTGGGTATACCCCAAGAAAACACACATGCATCATAATTACAAAAAAGAAACAAACGCGTGTCCCTTCCTTGAGACAATGGAGAAATAAAAATTTGTAGACACACATAGCAGAGTACTGAAAAAAACTCCCACAAGCTCTGTATTGACAGTTACTCTTAACAATTCTTTGGTAATTGCTTTCTTCCATATATGACATGCTTGGGTACCACATACTATCTTGGCCAATCAGCCTTGGAGAAGTGAACCTGCTGGCTAGATTTATGGCGGTGGCTATCTGGTGGTCCACATGGCTTTGGTTCAAAGTCTTATATTTTTGTTTCTTTCATTCCCTATGATTATCAACCAACATCAAATTACTAAGATGACTAGGAGCCATGTTATCTAACATGTGACTGTCCCCATTAGTATTTGTGGTATATCCAAGCAACATCCATGAAGACTGACAGCTCAGGTAATTTTTATTACGATTCCAATTCAAAAAAGAGATGGGAATACTCCTAGCCTTCGAACTTACAGTGCCTTCCCTATTGGTAAATTTGACTATCATTCTTGGCATTCTTGTTGAATAAGCTCCTCTACTTCACTCGGGACACCATATTCCCATTTGAAAAGTCTGTCACCATCAACACCCAAATTGGCCAGCTTATCAGCAATTTTGTTAGCTTCTTGAAAGACATGTTAGGCTTTTCTATCCTGTCTTCCCTAGAAAAGGATCCTAGCCTCTTCAACAATTGTTTTAATCCTCCAAGGAGGTGTTTTCCAATTATTTAGGAGATTTATAACATGCATAGAGTCTCCTTCTACGATCAAATTTCCTTCTAAGTCTTGAGTCATTTGAAGGCCTCTCCACATATCTCTAGCTTCAGCTTCGTTGTTCGTCCTTGTTCCCAAATATTCATAAAACGCCAGCATCATATTCCTATTATGATCTCACACAATGCCACCAACTCCTGCTCTACCAAGATTGTCCTTAGATGCTCCATCAAAATTAATCTTAAACCAACCGTACGAGGTGGAGACCACTTAACATTGGCTCTGGGGTTTGACTACCCTAGACACGGACTCATCTAACAAGGTTAAGCTTAAATATTGAGCAATCGTGGTCTCCTACAGATGAGGTTTATAGCTATCAAAAGGCATAAGATTCACATTCTTGTTGGCAAAGTATAGGATCCTGGCAATGATAGTTTGATGATCATGGATAGACTCATTAAAGACTCTATTGTTCCTTTCTAACCACACCTACCAAAAATAGTGATTGAGACAAATTTTCCACATGTATCTAAGTCTTTGGCTTGAAAATGGGCAAGGCCATTGGATGAACAAATCAAGTACATTGGTTGGTTTAATCCATGAAATATTGAAGGCCTGAAAATCCCCACTTAGGACAGTCAAGGAAAAAGGGCACTCAAGGAAAATGTGATAAATGGTCTCCCAATTAGCCCTGCAGATATAACAATGATTAGTGATACAAATACCTTTACACATCATATTATCAATGGTTATAATTCTTCCTTGGATAACCAGCCATGAAAAGATTACAATTTTTGGAATTAAATTTTTTATCCAAACTAAGTCCTTTTGGAGGACAAAATCCTCGTCATCAAGCAGAAGCTTGTAAGCTGATTTAATAGTGAACTGTCTATTTTCCGTAGGAGCCCAGGTCACTTGATCTTCCTTGGGTCTCATGGGGATAAATTGTTGCCCAAGAATGTTACAAATATCATTTGATTTCGCTTGAAATCCCTGAATTCTTATTTTTTTCCACTTCATTCTACCTCTGTCCTCAACCATATAATCGGAGACTTCTCTACCAATGAATTCTTTTGTGATATCTCTTATTCATGCTAAGTTAGGATATTGCGTTAGTGGTTCGTCCTTAGCCCACCTGTCATTCCAACAATTTATCTTCTCACCATTGCCTAAAACCCATCTTAAACCTTTTTTTAAGATTTCCTTATAATTAAGAATTGCTTTCCAAAAAGCAGAACCTATGATTGGAACTGAGTCACTTAAAAATTCCATATATTGAAGATACTTTTGTTTGATGATAGTTGTCCATTCATTTTCTTCACCAAAAATGAGATGCCATGCCTGCTTAGCTAGTAAAGCTAAATTTATATGAGCAATTATCCTCAAACCTAAGCCCCCATTTTCCCTGGGTCTGCACACTTTGGTCCATCCTACAAGGTGTATCCTTTTTTTCTCCTCTGATCCAGTCCATAAAAATTCTTTTTGGAGTTTCTCAATTTTTTGGAAAACCTTCACAGGGGCTTTGAAAACGGAGAGGAAATATACTGGAATGCTCTGAAGAGAGGCCTTAGTGAGGTTCAGCTTTCCTACTTGAGATAGATGACCTTTCCCTCCAGCAAGTTTTTTTTGAATTCTTTCAATAACCTTGTCCCACATTGACTCTCTCGAAGAACCAATGAAAATAGGGAGACCAAGATACGAAGTGGGGAGGTTTGCTATATAACACCCTAAAATTTCTACAATCCTTCCTTGCCTCTGAATGGGGGTGTTCAAGAAATATAACTTGCTTTTACTGAAATTAACTTTCTGACCAGCAGCGTCCTCGTAGAGTTACAGGATGTATTTAATTATTTTGGCCTCAACCATTGATGCCTTAGTCAATATAAGGGTATCATCAATGATTTTTTTATGAGAAACAGCCCTAGTGAGATATGTTGCCTTGATTCCCGATATTAGCCTTGAATTGTAAGCATTTTTTATGGTTCTGCCTAAAGCTTCTGCCATAATGATGAATAACATAGGGCTGATAGGGTCCCCCTGCCGAATTCCTCTACGACTTTGAAAGTAACCAGCAGTTGTTCCATTAACTAGAATCGAGAACCATTCTTTAGAAATAAATTCTTTGATCAAATTAACCCATTGGTGGTGAAAACCAAACTTAAGGAGGACAGCAATTAGAAAGTCCCAATTTAGCCTGTCGAATGCTTTGTTCATATCAAGCTTGAGGGCAAAAATAGACCTGTTAGTCTTATGAGCAGAGTGCAGAGCTTCATGAACTGTGATAACTCCATCTAAGATTGACCTACCCTAGATAGAGCTTCCCTAGCATGTATCTATGATGTGGGGTAGAATATCTCTCATTTTATTTGCAATGGCTTTAGTTAGGATCTTGTAAGAAACATTGCACAGACTGATTGGTCTGAAGTCAGCCATAGATTTAGGGATTTGCTTCTTAGGAATTAGAGAAATAAAAGTAGAGTTGATACCTTTTGGGATATGATTACTTGCTTGGAATTCTCTGACAGCAAAAATTACATCCTCACTTACGATGTCCCAAAAAGCTTGATAGAAATGAGGGGGAAAGTCGTTGGATCCCGGGGCTTTGTTTGGATCCATGCTAAACAAGGCTTCCTTAATTTCCTCATCAGAAAAGGGAGATAGAAGCTTACGGTTTATATCATCATTTATTATGCTAGGAATGGATTGCAATAGAATATCTTTGGCCTCCTCATTGCACTGCGATTCCTAACCAAGGATAGAATTGAAATAAGTTACTGCCTCCTTTCTGATTTCTGTTAAGTCTTGAGTAATAGAACCATCTGCTTTTTAAAAAAAAATTATCTTGTTATTGCTTTTGTTTCTAAGCATGGTGATGTGAAAAAACTTGGAATTTGAATCTCCATATTTCAACCAAAGAGCCCTTGATTTTTGCCTCCAATAGATTTCCTCACAGGCCAAAATGTTATGAAACTCTGCTAGTTTTGTTCGTTCCTCCTGCCTAGTAGTTTCATCAGCATCACCATGTTGGATCCTCTGATCAATTATCTTCAAAATTTCAACAACCTATTTTTTATTTTCAAAGAGGTTCCCAAAGACCTCTTTTTTCCAAGTTTGAAGCTTTTCCTTAACAAATTTTAATTTGCCAGTAAGTTTAAAAGTTGCACTACCCCTGACAGGTTGTTGCCACTACTGACTTAAGTTATCTCTGAAACTAAAATTTTTGATCCACATAGATTGAAATCTGAAAGGTTTCTTGAAGGACAGAGTTAGGGATCTCCAAAAAATGGGATTATGATCAGAGGCAATTTTAGGAATGGCTTGCAGGGTAGAATCACCGAACAAATTTGTAGCCTCCTTTGATAGAAAAAACCTATCAAACCTTTCTTGAATGAGATGACACCCTATCCGCCGATTGCTCCAGGTATAATTCGCTCCTCTAATTTTTACATCCATAAACATGTTGGAGTTCACAAAGTCATTGAACTCATCCATGCTCCTGATAGGTGGTCCATTTCCACCTATTTTGTCTGAAGGGTAAAGAGGAGTGTTAAAATCCCCAGCCAGAATCTAGGGGACATTATGGAAGATTGAATCACTCAGATTGCCTAATTACTCCCACAGTAGAGCTCTCCCTTGAATTGAAGTCGGGGAATAAATATTTGAAAGGATCCATGACCTATTGTTGTTTATTTCCTTAAATAAAATACTAAGAACCTTGTCATATTTTTGAATAATGGTGCCTTCTACTATCTAGGGATCCCACAAAGTCATAAGGCCTCCAGATGCTCCTCTAGCTGATTTGCAAACCATCTCCCCTTGATTCTAGATTTTTTTTGCTATTTTTTTGACTGAATCTCATCAGTTTTTGTTTCTTGCAACATGATAATAGTTGGATTCACTTGATTTCTTATTGCATTGAATTCCCTGTGTTTGGGCAGGCCATTGAGGTCTCTCACATTCCATGAGAGGAACTTCATTTAGATTGTTTGGGATTTCTTCCTCTCCCCCTCCCTTGAGGGGGTTTTCCTAATTTGTTGTCTTTAGAACTTGAAATAACCTGTTGAAACAAGATACTCTATTTTCCATTGGCAATGTCATTATCAGTTTTAATTTTTTGATGCTTAGCATTTGATATTCTCCCTCTTCTTTTTCACTGCCAAAATCTATAGGAGACTTCACAGTGCTCCTGGTTTTTTTAGGACTAAATTGAGGGGAGGTAATTTGTTGCAAAACTGGACTGCCATATTCCTCAGTCTGAATATTTTCACATATCTCCACCCCTACATCCAAATATTCTCCTTTTTCCTATATTTCCCTGGTCTATGGGACGACACCTCAGTATGATTCACTTGGCTCCTGGTGATGATGTTAGGGAGATGAGATTTTTTATTTTCCAATGCCTCAACTTTCTTCCTAAGTTCTTCAGCATTAGGGTTTGGCTTTGGGATGCCCACTAGGCTTGAAGTATTTCTAGCATTGGGGTTTAAGGATCCTGACTTGGATGTGGATTCTAGAGATCATGCATTAAGGTTCGGATTTGTGATGCCCATAGGGCTTACATTAATTTCAAAATTAGGGTTTGAGGATCCTGACTTGGATGGGGATTCGAGAGAGTCAGAAAGGTTAGCCTAAAGGTTTTGGGCTTCCATGTCTTCTGATAATCCTCCTACTCCCATATTGGATAGAATTGAAAATTTATTTGAAACTAGAGGATTGGAACTTACTTAAGTATTTTGGTTGCCAACAACCTGTTGTTTTCCTTTGTCTTGTTGAGACCCTGTACCCTCTTTTTTCTTTTTTTGGTAGACATAGTTTGCCTGATTAAAATCACTTCTGTCAGGGAAATTCCTCAAATTTCCTTTTTCTAGCATTCCATGCTTCTGCTTTTCTTTATTCATTACCAGGTTATGGCACTAATTGCATAGATGTCCTTGATTTTTACATTCTGCACAGAATGTCGATATGTTCTCATATTCTATCGACTATTTTCTATAGTATTCTCCATACTCTAGCTCCATAAACCTTGGAAATTCATTATTCAAATTAGCATTTACACATATTTGTGCATGAGTCATCCTTGTCCTGGCCAAGGTTGCATGGTCAATGGAGATCAGGTCCCCTATAGTTCTAGCTATGCCCTGCAGCCAATATTCATTGAATAACTGGGCAGGTAGACTCGAGAGACGAACCCAAATAGGGGTAATGTTAATATTTTACTTTTTAGGGTCAAAATATTCACCCCATCGTCTGATAAAAAGGCTCCTTTTGCCTAGAAACCAAGGACCTCCTACTAAAATACGGTTAGCATCCTCCATATTGTTAAAATGGATAATGAAGAACCCTCGAGTTAGAGCTACTAACTCCAATTTTCCTACCAATCGCCATTCACCCGTCGCCCAAGACCTGATAGTCTCCATGTCCGGCCTACCTCCCAAAAACTTGCCTACCAGGGAGAATTCTTCCATTAAAAGAAAAGGGCTCATGGAACTTGTTGGGGCTGAAATTTTATTATTTACTGGAACTAGGGGTGGAAGAGAGAGAACCTCCTTTCTTTTTCCTCATGTTGACCAAGTCATACTGGGTGAGGATTTGGTAGGACCTGTGCTCCCTAATCGGGTATGGGTTTCATCTCCATACTTTGATTGGTTTACATGACCGTGACTTTCATTTTTGATTGTCGAACTATAAGCATAAAGGTGAAAACCACTTAAACTATACAAGTATATCATCAACAAAAGGTTAAACATGATGAGATATAGTTTATATAGTCAGCAAATCTGAAACACTAAACAAGTTTTAGGACACAAATCTAATCCTTAAAACAGATAATCATATTGTTTTTTTTTTGTGTTTCTTCATTATTTGGATAATCAACACAAGATCCTTGATATGAAAACCTAACCCTAATTTTAATTTTTCATCCAACAGATCAATAATCGTGCAAATCGAAGCTATAACAAAAAAGTTATGTTGGTATTATGATTACTCTATTTTGAAGCTAAAAATATGGGAAAATTGCACTAAAATGATCATAGAATGGTCTAGACAACTCCAAAATTTGCCAAATTTATTTTGGTGTCTTATTTAGCCCCTTTTTCACCTCTCAAAAAAAAATTGAGTCCTAACTCTTCATGCTTCAAAATTTCCCAAAAATTCCCAAAAGTGGGCATTTCCCCACGAGCCTCAGTTGGCCAATTATTTCAAAAATACAAATTTTTGACCCGAAAGTCACTTTTTGGAGTCTTAGACCATTATGATCAGCTCATCACACTGATAATTTTGGTATATAACACCCACAATATTTTTCAAAAGTCAAATTTTCTTTAGTGTGGGTTTTCCTTCAAGGTTTGCCTAGTTAGCACATCATGACAATTATGCATAGCCGAGCTCAATCACGAGCTAAAAAAGTAGAAAACTTATGGAGATGCATTGAGTGCCTTCGATATTCTCCTGAGGATATCATCATTCCTGCATGACACCTTGATAGTCATCGCACATATTATTCTCCTAAGTATTTAGCATTCTCGTACGACTCCCTGATAGTCATCGTGAAGCCACTTCCTCACATAGGGGATCTACCCAACAAGGTGACAGGTTTATCACATACATGGTAGGATCTGATGTAGTTGAAATATCTTATAGCAAGAGGGAAAGTCATCGGCCTTACACAATGGATCACCTAGATTGATTGCCTAGGCCTACCATCAGCCTGAAATAATAATTACTCCAAGCTAAATTGGAGGACTGGCACCGTGTGGGAGAAATTTCAGAACATCCCCATAGTATTTATACTACTTCCTCTCATGGAAGTATAGAGCACAAACCTCTACACACTAAGGATGTCACATTTACAGATAAAGGCACAAATATAACGAGGGTTTCTACCAAGACCTTTGTCATCAGGACCCCTTACACAGGGACACATAGGCAGAGACCATCTGTGGTGGAAAAATATGATCGTGTATGTAGGTTATATGAGGCCTTATGTATAGAGCAAGAGCACCTAGATGCCATCGAACAAGAGGCAGTGTGAGTATAGCAAAAGTAGCACCGATGCGTGTATGAACAGTGCCTAAAGGATCAATGTACCTTGGAACAAAGGGAACATGAATAACAATCATGTGGGGTAATTCCTAAAGAGGTATCCATGTCTGGCACACATAGGTAACAACTCAATGCAAAATACACTGCGCATCATCAAGAGTTACCTCCTAAACAAGCAGACAAAACCCTGGCTATCAATAATCAATAAAATGATATATCCAGAGATCCCTTACCCAGTCTTGAGGTTGAGGAAGATCAAATAAAGTAGGTGAATGAGGTGTGCATAGCCTCACCTAATGAGGATATTATCAGCTGGGTCAATATCACAATAGGGAAGGAGGAAATCCCTAACCAGTCTATACCATTGCTAAACCAAATCAACACCAATCATACATCACAATCCTCACAAAAATTAAATTCCATTATATTATGCGAGGACCCTGTGATTACATTCCATAAATAGGATATTAGCCAAGTCCCTAATGGTGAACCTGATCCAGCATTTCACATCATATCTAGCATCAATCAAATTTTGTAAAGCGAGTTTTGATTGACATTGGTTCGTCTATCAATATCATTACTAGCACTTCTTTGAAACATATCCATGTTTCACCTTCACACATAAGGACATCCACTTCCATGCTTTAAGTGTTTAACGATGTTGTATCTCCTATATATGGCACAATAGTCCTCCCCATACAAGTTGGATAAAATACCATACCTACATTGTGCTACGTCCTAGGAGATTCAATTCAATACAACATACTGCTTGGAAGACCATGGATGAGAACCATGGAGTGCATACCATCCATAGTGCATCAACATCAAGTACATTCATGAAAATAAGGTCCATGTAGTTCATGCTGACCCAAACCCCTTCAAATATTATAAACCAGTGGATCATACTCATGAGGCTATTGTGTCACCCATGCAGCAAAATTTTAAACTTAATGATGTTATCTAGAGTTCGGATGCAACCCCGTGGGTCGTTGTGAAGTTACCTTCACCATCACCTATGGTTTCACCCATTACACCTCCATATCTGGTTTTGTCGAGCGAGGAGAAATGGCCACCACAACCACAACCCACCCCAACCCCCCACCCCAACCCAAAACAACCCAAAACCCCCCAAACCCCAATAAAACACCTTCTCAAGAGTTTTTTGGGATGGTAAACATGAATGTAGAGAACCAAGCTTCTCTAAGGCAATCAGAAGAACTAGTAACACCATCAAATAGTGTTGCTACATCAGAAGTGTGATAGCATATGAAATTGGTTATTCCTAACTCATTTCTCATAGTGTCATCCAAAGAGAAAGAAAGGGTATCTCCCCCACATCAAGCTGGGGATACCAAAGCTGACACGATTCAACACCATGAAGTAAAACAAAAATATGAATTGAGTCACAAACATGAGCATGTGGATGTCACTATCAAAGTGGATAATAAAAAAACATCCATATCATCTCAAATAAAATAAATTGATGATTTACATATACTTGGTGGTTCTGTAGTTCCCAATATTTCACCTCCTTCAAGTGATAATGATGATATTCCCATCCCATTGCTAGAGATACACATGAAATCCTTGTTAGTCTTGCAATCCATTCTGAATTGGTTATATAGAATGGAGTATTGAATGGATGAGCAAAATGAGGCACTATAATTTATCATAAACTAGCTTGAGAACCTGGAATTACAAAGGCAACTTGCATCTGAGGTCAAACCACCTCCTATGCAATCACAATAAAATGCAACCTTGTTTGATCAAGTCCAAAAGTAGCAATGTCGATCACCTTGCATTTACACACCTCTGCTCGAACCTATGATATTGATTTTTAATCAATTATATGAGGCAAAAACCATCACTTTACCTGTGGCTTATCCTTTAGATCCAAAGTACCCGAAACCTAAATAATATAGGTAAGACTTACATTTCTCGTACCATTGATGATATGGTCATGATATTCAATCATATTATCGCTTAAGGAACATAATACAAAATATTCTTGAGAAGAATCAACTTCGCATTGATACCCTTCTTGATACTAAAGATCATCAAGTGACAATAGTTCAAGGTACTTCACCCACACCAAAAAATAGAGGAGAGTCACCTAAGAAAATGACTGAGACACTTGTATCTCAACCACTACATCATCCTTATCGAGAGCATAATCAACGTGTTTGGACACCTTTAACTGAATCGATGTCCACCATCATCCATAAGCTATGAGAAACAAAGACACTCATGTTTCCAGACATACCTTTGTACAACCCATATAGGCCTAGGTCTATAACCTATAGAAGGGAATATGCTTACCATTATCACCGAATGAGAGGTCATTATATTAATGATTGTCATGTCTCTAAGAATAAATTCCAAGACCTTATCGATAGGAATACCATATCCATAGATGAGTCATTGATATTATCCCTTCAGGACACTAATAGGGCACAAAGTTTCATACCTCAAGAGGAGTTGATTTCTGTCACTCTTCCTCAGAAGGTTGATTATATTACAGTGGATAATATATACACTGTGGGTCTTCAAGGTAGCATGCCTTCCCCATCATCCATATCAAGATCAATGAAGCAAAGTGAGAAATATCAAGGTATCGCACCTTCCTCAATTTTAATGAGTGGCACACACACTGAGGGTACCTAAGGTAGCGTACCTTCCCACAAAATTAAAAAAATACAAAAAAATCATTAAATTCCAAACAAATAAAACAAACATCAAAATCAAAAATCCCCAAAGGCATCTTAAGCTCTTTGATCAACTCACAAAAATCCCCAAAGGCATCTTAAACCCTTTATTCAACTCACAAAAAGCCCCAAAGGCATCATAAGCCCTTTGGTCAACTCACAAAAGGCTCCAAAGGCATCATAAGCCCTTTGATCAACTCACAAAAAGCCTCAAAGGCATCTTAAGCCCTTTGGTCAACTCACAAAAAGCCCCAAAGGCATCATAAGCCCTTTGGTCAAAAGAGATCCAAAGGTATCATAAGCCCTTTGGTTAACTCACAAAAAGCCCCAAAGGCACATTAAGCCCTTTGGTCAACTCACAAAATGACCCAAAGGCATCATAAGCCCTTTGGTCAACTCATAAAAGGCTCCAAAGGTATTTAAGCCCTTTGGTCAAAAACAAAACACAAAAAAACACAAAAATAATTGAAACATCAAATTTCAAAAACAAATCAAAAAGCAATAAAATCTAAAAATATTGCAAAGCATCAAAAATACAAAAATATTTACATTATGCATTTTGCACATGCATTCATCTAGTTGCATTGCACTTGCATTATAATAGGTTGTGTTTACAATCTTACAAATGACACCTCGTCTATATTTCAATCATGAATCTTCAAATCATCCATAACCCACGTGAGTACATCAACACAACCCCTTCCTGTTGCTATAAGGAATATACTAGGTTTTTTCGGTCATTCAACCATACCTAGTGATCTTCTCAGATTTTGTAGAAAGCTAACTTTACTTTCGTAGATGAGGTCTAGTTTTGATATCACCTACCATATGTTAGAATCCCATCACTAATAAACACATTAACAAATCCTAGTTGGAACAAGGGAAATATAAATACTACAAAGTGGTACTAGGCATCCTAAGCAAAAGGTTTGTACTTGCTCATCTTGTGATGCGTATGGTCTAGGGTGTTGATCATTGGCAAAATGACAAGCTCCCCCCTACCCAAATAATTCCCTTGCTTTCATACAAAATAAGAAAAACCCCAAAATAAAAACAAAATCCCTTGCTCAAAATAGAATAAAAACAAAAATGTAAAATAAACAATGATTTTTATCACTAAGCACGAGCAAGTATCCCAAATAAATGTGAAGAAAAGAAGGGAGTGAAGAGCTTGAATCCCTAGAATGGTAAATCTCCCCAAACCATTGAGTGATCCCTAATACAGCAATGGGTTGAATAAATCTCGTCTGGCATTTGGGTAGTTCTAAGCAATTTTCAAAAAGAGGTAGCTTTAGGTATCCTGTATCACCTAATGGTTTAATCCAACTGAGTCCAACTTAGGATCATGATGAGAATTTGGTGATCCCCAATACAAAAATGGGCTGAATGAATCATTCCTGGCACTGGGGTAGGTTTATGTCTCTCTAATATATTCATTTGCACACACAAGGATAATGAATATCTTGGTCTACATAAAAAAAACTTTTATCTTTTAGGAGTATTGTATAGTCATTCTACAATTTTTGATTAATCAACTAGGGTGTTTGAGTCTCATAGAAAATCTCAAAAATCTCCTCATAGCAACAAATAATTTCATCAATCAAATCATCAAATTTATTTGAGTTTTTGTTCATTAAAAGGTGTTCATGAAATAGGATAGATACCGGATAAATATCAGCAATGATATTTAGACGGCCATTGACTATTTTTTACACATATTTTATTTTATAGAACCTTATAAAGAAAGCACATATATATCACATCATATCATCTCACATTTGGATTCTCAAATGATTAATTCTTATGCCAAGAGTTTTTATTTACATTCATGATTTTTATACATTCTATGGTGTCATCCATTAGTTTGTAAACACATACTACATTCATTCCTTATGCTTTGAGTAATTAAAGCATATAGGTTCATTTACATTAGATCATCATCATGTAAATATTACACTACATACGTTGCATTCATCACATAATCACAACATAAGTTAGATGCATAAAATTAACTAAAATTACACATGCATTTAACATTCATCATTGCATCCACATATGCATACATAGTAGCCTAACTACACATCTAGATCACAACATCTAATCATACATCCATCATCTAGCTAGTGCATGTCATCAATACATTGCATACATATAGCATAATCACATCATCATTTAGGCATTGCATTCATCAGTACATCCATAACATAAAATCAAAACAAAAATATTTACACCTCGTATTCAGTTATTTACCCTATACACTTGGCGGTTGCATCGACTTGTGCTCCATGCAATCTAGCAAGATGAGTAAATTACCATAAGGTCATTTGAACCAAATCATTCATTGATAAATTGAAATTTCTACACTTCAATCCCCAAAAAGGGTCATTGCAGTTGAACTACCCACAGGAATGAGGTATTCATTTCCTTTTCTTCTATGAAATCTCATCATAAATCATAAAATCACAAAAACATTCAAATAACATCAAAATCTCAAATGCACCTCGTATTCAGTCATTTACTCTATACACTTGGTGGTTGCAATGACTTGTGCTCCATGCAATCCGAAAAGATGAGTAAATTACCATAAGGTCATTTGGGGTAAATTAGTCATTGTTGAATTAAAATGCTTCACTTCAATCTTGAATAAGGCCATGGCAATCGGACTGTCCCACGAGAATGAGGTATTCATTTAATTTCTTCTATGACATTTTTAGCAAATCATCGAATATAGTAATTCAACACAAGCTTAAATAGAATTTTTATCATCTTGATTCCCTAATAAGACCATTACAGCCAAACTACACTGAGGGATAGAGATGTACAATTACTATTAATGGTTGAAATCACACCTGTAATGGGACTTGCCATGTAACAACAAAGCAACCCTCTTAAGGGGTCCAAATCAATCATCTTGGTCAAAGTGACTCATCGCTTTATTTATTGTCCTTCCCTCATTGACTCATCACCTCAGGGGGTAGTCATAGTCAATACAAGCATATAAAAAATCAACAAAGTATCACTCCATCATGTCAAATCATGTTCGTCTTACGAGTCATTGCCAAAGATAATCATGCCCTTGCTTGGGGAAAAAAACAAGAAAATCAAATTAAACAATGCTTGACATTCTTGAAGCATGAATGACCATAGGCCTCACCTCTTCATGAAATGAACAATGTCCAATATCAAGTAAGTCTGATGTAAAAGTTTGTACTTGAATCAAGTTCCTTAACTTTTTGGAGGAAATGAATTTGAGACGTGAACCCTTTGAAGGATTGGGGTATCTAATGTTGATTAGATCAATGATCATATTGCAACCTAGAATATGGCTTTAGGTGGTCTATTTTTTCTTAGCATTGTGTTTCCCACAATGCATTCCAAAAAGGGGCATCTATAGACACCTAAAATACATCATGTTTAGGAGACTACTCATATGGGCACATCTGCAAACCATATAACTGATCTTGGACCTCTCCAAGAGCTAGCAGTGGTCCTAACCACTCACTAGGGGTAGTTATGACCTGTTCAAGCATGACTACTATCAACCAAAGCAGCCACAACTAACCACTATTGTGGATAGTGACTAGCCATCATCGATCATTGTCGCTCAGAGCATCCATAGCTAGCCACTGTTGTGGATAGTGGCTAACACTAATACTAAAATGCGGTTCTAAATCATGCATGATAACTAAAATTGCATTAATTTTGAGCATTTTTGGATATGATTCTCCCATAATTCCTCCTAACTAACACTCCCATGCAAGTCTAGAACTGGGTCTTCTCCCCTGATAGTAAGTTTTATGCGGAGCTGGATCTTGGCTTCTTCAAGAAGCCAAGATCTATAATTTGGGAGGCCTACATATGCACCCTCCGAGAAAAAAGTATGGATCAAAGTTTTTATGCAACGAAGCCCTAGCAAATTGGAGAGGGATTCTACATCCCCTTGAGGAGTAACGAAGTATTTTCAAATTGAGCAATGATAAATCACCATTCAAGCATTTAGTTCAACACATTTTTCACTACCAATCAATCTATGGATATGAAGGCAACCCTTTAACATCAATTTGTATGAAGGATTGAGTGTTACAGCCCCTGGTTTGAGAGGTAAAAATTCATAGGTTCACGATCGCTATCTTTGACAATGGCCAGCAGTCACGGTCATCATGAGCAATAGTGACTAGGGTTTGAGGCACTATTTCCTGAGTTTATAACATAGATTTCCCATTATTTTTTCTTTATCATATTAGATTATAATAGATCTATCTTTTCCACTGCATTTGTATAGTGATTTCCAAGTTATTAATGCATTTTTGTTCATCTTTGCATTTTTATGCTTTCATCATGCTTCTATATCATTTCATGTAGATCTTCAAAAGAAGCCTCATCATGAGAGGCCACATATGCTACTGATTATTCTATGTTGTTTCTTGTATGCAGATCATAGGTCTTGGACTAATTCAAAGCATCTTTGGCATCAGATCCCTTTGAGCGCATCAACAAGCCCTTGAGAAAATTCGTGCTGAATCTAAGAAGCCTGCAAAGTACACCAACCTCGTTCAAGGATTATTCACATTTGTAATCATTGTATCAAGTGCTTGGTATCCCTAAGAGGGACCTATATGTAACCGAATTACATTATGAATTAATAAAAGAGATCTTATATTTATGTTAATTCCTTGTCTTTATGCTTTCATGGTTTTACGCTTGATATTATGCTACAAATAGATTAGGTGTATGCCTATTGGTATCATACAATTCATGGCTATCAAAATGTATTTATATTATGCTGAGGAATTTGGGTTAATTATCCCAATGAAATCCAAACCCCATTTTTGAAATGGCTCTTCTACTTGAACGGGATTGAGGGGGAATGATTCATTTTTTGTTCTTCCCACATACCTCTGACATTCATCGTAGGCTCTTGTTACCTTGAAGGTGCCAATAAAAATAGTAGACCAATAATAGCCTGCTCTAATGATTTTTAAAGTTGTGACCCTTCTTGAAAAACATCCTCCAAACGATTCTCCATGGAATTCTTTAATGACCTTTTGCTTTTGATCTTACTTCAAGCATCTTAGGAGGACTCCATCCATATTTCTCCTATATAGTCCTTCTGGTAGTAAGACATACTTTAAGTCTTGAAGTCTATATCTCCTCCTTTGTGATGGGTTAAGATATTGAGGACAAATCCCTATCTAGAAATATCTGGTCATCTGATCAACCCAATCTGAATCTCCTGATTGAGATCCTTTGGCCTGATCTTCTGTCACTGATTGACAAGCTATTATTTGTTTTGTGGCCACCCTTTCTATAAACCCTTGATATAATGCTTTACCTTTGACCAACTTGGTAGGATGTATTTCTATGTCATACTCCTATATCTTGGTAATCCATCCTGCTCTTTTGTCCCCCAAATCACCTTATAAAATGAAACTTCTTACATCTAGGTGGACTACATACACCAAGGTTTTACTTTGAGTCAAATATTGCCTGAATTTCTTCAATGACTTCATCAATGCAAAGACTTGTCTTTTAATGAAGTTGTATTTGATTTGGTACTCATGGAGAGTTTGGATCCATAAAAATATGGGATGTTCTTCCCCATCATCATTCTTCTGAGTAAGCACAGATGCATAGCTCTCTTCAGCTCCATAAGCATACAAGATGAAATTCTTGTTAAAATTAGGATTCACCAGAACTAGAGTAGTGGTAATGGATTGCTTAATGATCTCAAAAGCTTGTTTCCTCACTTCATTCCATTTGAAATTTGCATTTTTCTTTAGCAACTCTAATATGGGCCTCATTTTTTGAGTGAAATCTGAGATAAACTTCTTGACAAAGTTGATCTGCCTAAAGAAGGATTGCAAAGCTTTCTTGTTCATGGGCAATGGAAGGGCAAGAATTGATTTAACTCTATTTTGATCAATAGACATCTCTTCTTTAGATATTACATGACCCAATAGCTTTCCCTCATGGACTGCAAAAAATGACTTCTTTAGGTTAAGAGAGATACCAAATTCTCTATATTTATCGAACACTTGCTCTAAGTGCATCAGGTAATCTTCTTTCTCATGAGATAACATAGTCATATCATCCAAGTAGATCAGAATGACTTTATTAATGAGCTCTTCGAAGGCATAATCCATAGATCTCTAAAATGTACCCCCTGTATTAGAAAAACCAAAAGGTATTCTTTGATATACAAAAGTACCCCATTTGGTAGTAAATGCTATCTTGAACTGATCCTCATATTTTACCCCAATCTAGTTATAACTAAAGAAGCCATCTAGCAGTGAAAATCTATCTACTCCTGCAATAATCTAAAGAATCTGATCAATCTGAGGGAGAGGGTAGTGATCCTTCAATGATGTTCGGTTGAAATTCCTAAAATCTACACATAGGCATATGTCTCCATTCTTCTTCCTCACAGAACCCAAGTTAGCTACCCATGTAGAGTGCTTAATTGCATATTTAATTTTAGCCTTAAGCAGTTTAAGTTGCTCTTATATCATTATGGACTCAATCCTAGGATTCATCGACCTTTGCTTCTGCTTGAAAGGCTTTGCATCTGGTTCTAGCTCAATTGTATGTTAGATAGCCCTTTTATCATATACCTTCAGATCTTCGTATGACCAGGCTATAATATCTTGGTATTTTAGGCATTGGGTTTTAATCTCCTCTACCTCTTCTGGAGAATAGTAGATACCAACTTTGAGATTCTTTTGTTTCTCAATTTTGATCTCCTTATAGATTTTTTATTGATCTCTATAGTTTGGATTTTCTTCCTATCTTCATTATTGAATAGGCTTTCAAGTGTGACCAACCCTCTTGGGATATGATTGTTTTTTAGTTGGATAACCTCTTGTTGGTCAATATCATCTAGAACTTCCTCTTGAATAGTGGATAAACAAACCTCTCGTACTAGGAATTCGATGATCTATTCATCACTTTCAAAGACTTGCCAGAAAATCTGTCTTTCTAGGACTACAGGCCTGAAGACCATTTTGATCCTTTTATCTTTAGCAACTCCTATATTTGCAGGAGGGTTAAAATTAGATCCTCTAACTACAAAAGAGTAATTCATCATGTTCTACCTTTTAGGAACAAAATGAATGTTGAGATCATCAAAGGATTCCATCAAATCCCGCATCGTGTTTCTATATGCTTTCAGGAAATGGTGTTTACTCCTACATATCTCTCTTACCTTATTTACTATTAGCTCAAAGTCACCATATATATTTAGTATCTTGATACCCATGCTCTTAGCTTACATCAACCCTAAGCATAAAGCTTCATACTCTATAGTATTATTGGTACAAGACCATGTCAACCTATATGCAAAACTCTTTACACCTTCTGATGGAGATTGTAAAACTACACCAACACCAACCCCATTTCAGCATAGTGCACCATCAAAGTGCATAGTCCAATTTTTTGTTTCCCTCAAAGACTAGTTAGATATAGTAGGAATATTTTTCTCTATTTCTAAGGAGATGTTGTATGTGCCCATTCCTGATCCAAATTGTCTATAATCCTCTCTGAATGGAAACTCATCCTCAATCTCTAATTCTTCAAAACTTTCCACTATTTCAAAATCATTCAGAAGTGTGAGGTTACACATGTCTTCTTCAATTTTTCAATGTGATATGATACAGGCTTCTCAGATGTGATCCTTATTCTATTTCCTTTTAAGGGAATCACCATAGTGGAGTAATCCAAGTACATACGTCCTCCCAATTTGGTAATGAATTCTCTGGAAAGGCATAGACCGAAATAGGGCTCTAGGTCTACCACCACAATCTCTTGTACAATAGTCACCTCTAAGGCTCTATGCAATCTCATGAGTACATATTTTATTACTCCAACTGTCTTCACTAGTGTCCCATCCAACTACAGAACTCCAAGACAGGATTTGGTATACTCCATACTCATCTCTTCACAAACTACATTGGGCATAACCATGGTGGAGACCCATGAATCAATCATACAGTTGTAAACTATCCAACCCTCCATATGCATTGAAATATAGAATGGAGGGGGTTTATTTTTAGAACAGTAGGAGACATTTTATCTTTTCTAGAAGATACAATGAGGATCATAGTGGTATGTTTTTCTTGAGGATTCTTACTCAAAGAAGATTTTAGTAGATCTATTTGACCAGGGATAAAGAGGGTATCATAGAGGCTAGCCTCAAAGGGAATTCTCTTCATCTCTTCAACAATGTTATATTCTGATTTCACTAAAGTAATATTCTCAAACTTTCTCTCTGGCTCACCATACTTCCTCTTGTACTATTGTGCAATTTCAATTCTTTGCCTCTTAGTTATAGAGGGGAATCGATGCTTTTCTTGTGCTTCACTTTTGGATCTCATCCTCTCTTTGTCATTTTCTTTGTCAAACCACCTAGAGAGGCTAATCTCCTTTTCTTGGACTTTAGGTACCATGTCCCTCTTTTCAGTAGCCTGATGAGTAGGAAATTGATCGTTACTTTGTAGAGGAGGATCTTTCTTCTTTTGATAAGGGACTTGAAATTACCCCATATTTTATGGATCAAACTGTAATGTCTTCTTCCTAGATCTTGTCATGATATAAATTGGTCCTTCTTCATCAAGATCTTGCCCAACCATGATATGGTCTGGTTTCCAAAGCATATTGACTCTACTTTTCTAATTTCTCTTTGTCTTTTCTAGGGCTTTTTGCACATGATGTTGATACATTACACATGAATTTGAGTCATGGGGATCATTACACACAAGACACCATACATTCACAAGGCTAGTTTCAATAAAATATTTTGGATCTTCTTGAATAGCATGAACTCTAATTCCAACACAGTTGCTAGTACTAGGCTTCTAATCTCTATTAACATAGTGAACCCTTCTTTGTTGTGATCTCTCTATCTCTCTCTTCTCTATTGACTTCATCTTGTTATTGAGAGTTTTCAAAGTGTTTTGAATATCAAGAAGCATAGAATATTCTTGAGCTGCTTGATATGGAAGATGACGAAAAGAAACTAGAGTAGAAGATGATTTGGGGAGTGGAATTGAAGTCATATTGGAAGCCGATGATGAAATAGGAGGGAGATCCATGTAAGAAGATGTATTTTACTGACCTTGGGTATTAGGAAAAAGCAGTAAGGCATCACAGTATTTGGGGGTAACCTCCCTACATTGATAAGAATATTCTCAGCCTGGATGGCTGCAATATAAAATTGGGGAAAGTATATATCCCTAACTATTGATTCTATAAGCCTAATTCTTATCTAAGGGATCTAATATAATACATAAAATCAAGGGTTTTAGCTAGCTTGGCTTCAGGTGGAATTCTCTTCCTTGTTATGCTAAATCTCAGATTAAATTTTGAAACTGATTCTTTCTGATGTTTTTGCATGGATGTAAACTGATTTAGAAGGAAAAAAGGATTAGCAGACTCATTGAATTCCTCTACAAAAGGTTCTGCTAACTTAGCCCATGATGTAATGTTATTATCCTCCAAATTCCTGAACCAGTGTAAAATTTTCCCTCTAAAGGCATGGGGGTCACTCTAAGGAAATGGTAAATACCACGCGAGTGCATACAGGGGGTATTTTTAATATAAAGTTGAACCATCGGTAAATTTGTAAGTATCATATAGGGGAGGGGTATTTAAAATTCATGCATACTTATATATAGATTCTACCGATAAAAAAGGGGGTTGGAGAAGAGGGGGTGGGAGTTATATTTGAGTTGCATACCAAATATTTATAAATATGTTAAGACACTTCTTACAAGGACTAAAATAAAAATAATTACATGCATAATTAAAGTGATTTTATAACCATAGATTAAATAAAAATTATAACCATAATTAAAGTGAGTATCTTTTTTTATTTTTGTACAAGCTCTATAAATAAAAGATTAAAGTGAGTTTTGGAAGGTTATTTTTATAAGTATAGATTTATGGTATTAAATGGCGTTAGTTCAGTTGGTTAGATTCCTCATCTTTCAAGAAAGAGACCAAGGTTCAAATCTTGCCAAATGATACATGCATAATTACTAAGCTATTGTAATACTACTATGCAGTCATGATGTAATATGAGCGGAGTCGTTTCAATTCCATATAACCCATTAATAAATAATAATAATAATTAAAAAAAGTATAGATTTGTGGTGGCATTGATAGGGGGCGAAGCCGTTTCAATTCCATATAACCCATTAAAAAATAATAATAATTTTAAAAAAATTATAGATTTGTGGTGGCATTAATAATTTTTTTCTTATGAATATTGTTATATAATTTTCAAATAGCTTTTTAATTTTTCTTAACCAATAAATAAAATAAAATTTATTTAAATAATAAAAGATCACATTTATGATCTAAAACCTATATATAAGAAAGATAGCAATGTAGAATGAAATTTTATAATAACTCTTATCAATAAAAAAAACTTGCATTAAAAACATTACAAGTAAAACATCACATCAAACCAACTACCTTCACAATAAACAAAAAACAAATACTAATGACTATGAAAAACATCACAATAATACCTTCTCGACTATCATATCTTACACGTGTCACAACTATAAAAAATAAATACACCCCTCAATAGCTCTTGCACGATACGTGCATGCCACTACGTCATGGAGAGGTGCATATCCTATGGACATCCCCTAGGCAGACCAAAGAAGGAGAAACTTGACTCTAAAGTCTGTCAGGAAAATGACATAATAGGTACAGTGCAAAATTTTGGATCACTTTGGAATAAAGTGAGTAAAAATGATGAAACTTTAAAAATAAATTAATGGAATAGGATTATATATTTTATTGGGAGTTGCAAGTACAAAAATATCAATGCTTCACCAAACCAATCTATAGATATTTAAAATCTTATAAATTATGTCCCTTAAGCAAACTAGACGATAACAGACACATGCATTAAAGCCATGGTTTCTTGTTGCACATAAAACTAGACCATAATTATAAACTTTTTCCAATGATTTGTCAACTTACAGCATTATTTGGCTTGATAAAATATTTATTTTTGAAGGTGGCTCTGTGACTACCCACCTTGGTACGACCTAGAAAACCCTGACGTTTTGGGGGTTCATGAAAATACAAGGAGGATATATTTAAAAATAAATAAAAACGGAGGATCACTTTTTGGAAGGGATTCTCAAGAGAGGGGCATACCAGGGAAGCACAATCGAAAAATGGGAGAACAAACTGGAAGCACATCCAAAAAGTAGGAGAATAAACCAAAAGCACAGTCGAAAAGCATACACGGATGACCCTCTCAA
The DNA here is from genome assembly GCA_028583015.1 of Wollemia nobilis. Classification (NCBI taxonomy): domain Eukaryota; kingdom Viridiplantae; phylum Streptophyta; class Pinopsida; order Araucariales; family Araucariaceae; genus Wollemia; species Wollemia nobilis. The sequence continues at coordinate 14,616,446 of JAQPPZ010004205.1, forward strand.
ATTGATGGTAAAAAAATAGGATCATACAGATTTTTTGTTGCACATAAAACTGGACCATAATAATAAACTTTTTCTAGTGATTTGTCAACTTAAAAAATTATTTGGCTTGATAAAATATTATCTATTATTGAAGGTGGCTTTTTGACTACCCACCTTGGTAGAACCTAGAAAACCCTAATACTAACTATAACAGACATGGATAATGTTATGGAAATTTTTCTTATCCTATGGAAATATTAGATAGTTGGGCCCATCCCACTTTTATGTACAATTTAGTCCACTAGAAATATTTGTATGTAAGATGTTTGTGGGGTTCAGCTAGTTTTTTTGGTCACTATGGATACTTATTTAATGTGAGCTAGTAATTCAACACGCACTGTGAAAAGAGCTAAAGTGGGAAATGCTTATATATAGATTGAACTATTGGAGGTCAGTTTTTGGTAGAAGAAAGTTTATGTGCACAATTTGAAGTTGTGTTCTGGCCAAGGCAATGACCACATTGTTTTTGGGTTCTGGGTTGCAGGAAAGTTTCTTTTAGCTACTTATGTATTTTGTTAGTTATTTTTTATAATGGTAATTTCATGTTCTCTTTCCAGATTTAAAAAAAAAAAAAACTTAAGTGTTCATAATCCTCAAGGATATCATGTAAGTTCTTTTTGCAACTTTAATATTCTTCTTCAGTAGTTTCCAAGAGTTTTTTATTTTGGCATGGCTAAATGGTTAGATTTTTAGGGTTTTAGCTTTATAATTAAAAAAGGAGGAACATTTAGATATTTCAGATTTCAGAATTGAATTTGCCAATTCCAAATTTCCAAACAAAACTTGCCTAGTTTATGATTTGAAAAAAAATTAGATTGTTCATAACCACCTAATTTAGCTTTTAAGTTTCCAGATCTAGAATGCAACAATGCTACCATAACCTATTATTCGGGAAAATTTTGCTAAGTTGTAGTTTCATATTTCATGTTATATTTGGAACATAACATATAAGAGAACTTTAGGACCCTAAATATCTCTTATTTCCATAATATGTTGAGCTTTACAAAGTGATAAATGATGCAAATAGTTTAGTCCAAGAAGGTGTGGATGAATTTGCAAAGGGGTTTAAGCAAGCATACCAAAGAGATGACAACATTGGACTTGCCATTGTTGTCTTGTAGGGTTTCCTTGGTTCTTAAAGTCTACAATGGATTCATATGGAAGGAAACTCCTTATGAATTTTAGATCTATGAAAGTCTTAAAAAGGGCATGTCCATTGGGTTTCCTCTTGTGTGTCTCCCAAGGAAGCTCTGAGTTATTGGTTAAGCAAGATATACTAGTAATTTACTGATTCCTCTAACCATTTTATGTGTTGCATTAGTCTTTAGCAAAAGGCCACCTTTGCATTGTTGTCTTATTGATGACTTAGCTAGAAAATATTTTCTTAGTTTTAAAGGGTTTTTCACACCAACAAATATCCCTAGAGATTAGAATTGAATTTAACACAAATGATGAGAAGTTTGCATCACAATTTGTAGCCTATGGGTCAATGGTTGGTTAGGTTCTTGGTATTTTAGTTGCTAATAGGATTGCATCTCAAATATTACAGGTTGAGTATGAGAAATTGCTAGTAGACATTTTTCAAGTTGAGAGTTCTCACACTAAGACCCAAAAACTCCTTCAAAGGCATAATATTGATGATTTTGCAGATAAATATTGGGACATACCACATGGTCTATCATATGATAGAGGTAAGAAGAAATCATGATTCAACACTGCAATTGCTTTGTGGAGAAAGCAATTCAAGGAGGGGAAACTATTATAAACCTTTTCTTATTATGTGAAAATATTAGATAGGTGGTACCAACCCACCTTCTCTATATTGAAGTTCATATGAATATTTTTTATCTAAGTGGTTTGTTAAGTGGAACATAGTCAGATAATGCCATTAAAAATATTTTATTAAGTGGAACTTAAGAGAACATTTTTAAGTGACAATAAGACATCAACATGAGACATATCACCTATCCAGCAGAAATGGTTATCAGCATATTAGATTGTTTATTTTTGGTAATAATTTTCGTTGAATTTACTCTTTTTTATAGAATGCTTGTTGTTGATGGCCGCTGCAGTGGCAGTCTCTTGCTTTTTTCTTGTTCCTAAAGTCATGCAGTTGTTTCTAAAAATCATTAGATGATGATGGTTGATTTTTGAAAGGCCGTAAAGTAATTCAACATATTTGCATCTGATCTACTTAATGCAGAATATTTGAGGTTTGCTTTATTGAAAAGTCTAGTATACTTTCTTCAGAAAATTATTTTATATTTTACTTTTATCAGGAATAGAAACAGGTCTTACCATGTTCTTCCTTGTACATTTTACAAGGATATCTTTTGCATATATTGATAAATTTTATTGAGAAACAAGTTTTATATATGTGATAGTAAACCAAGGCTTAGATTGGCCATAGTCTCAATGCAAAGCATAGAACATATCTTAAAGAAACTCAAGTCTATTATAGGTTTCAGTGTGCATCTATTCTCCTTATTTTTCTCAAAGAGGTATGAAAAGAATTGGTGATAATGAAAACTTTAACATATATATCTAAAAAAATGTTTATGAATGATTTGAACAAACAACTCGTATAAACCAAGAGGGGTTATTATCGTGGATTTCCAATTTGAAAGTTGGTTTGTTCTTTACTATAAAATTCTAGAATTTCATGTTGTCTGCATGTTTTATAGGTGCGGTCCTTTGCTTTCTCATTTAAGATGAGAATTTTGAAATTGAAGGTGTCTAATTGCAGTAACAATGGTAGGGTGTAGAGGACGTGTTGGAATTCCTGAGATTGTTGAGCTAATTCTTACTTTGATTTTTGTGTTCCTTTGGCATAGAATGCAACCATAGTTGCAATGAGCATTTCAAATATAGTTGAATAATCAATAAGAGTAAAAACACTATGTATGGTACATTAGGTTGCAACCATCAAAATCTATTAGGCTTTTTACCTTCTTTTTTTTGTTGGTTGTATATATATATATATATATATATATATATATATATATATATATATATATATATATATATATATATATATATATATATATATGTATGTTCTATTATGGATGTGTGTAATACATGGTAACACATCGATATTATGCTCTACTAATATTTAGCTTATGCATATATCTTTTTGGCATCGTTTTATGATGCCCCAGATGCACTGCTAATTACAAAGAATAATGTGTTATTTATTTTAAATATTGTTATTCCTTGAGCCATTAGATAGTTTCATTAGATCCTTTAAGTTTTCATAGATCTCCAAGACACTCAATAAAAGACCTCTAGGAAGTAATAGCCAACTGAAACCAAATATAATATCTTTAATATGTCCATTGAAGTACCCAGTTAACATTGTTATTCAATGAACTCCTATGCTAGTCTACTGGATGGGTAAGGGGTGTACTCTGGCCCCTTGAGTCTATGGTATTTGATTTATCTTACTAATGAAATACAACACCTTGGTGTCAAAAGAGGGTAAGCAAGTGAGCAAACTCCTTTTCCACCTAGTTGGTTGTTACCACATGTAAATATAGTTGCACACACTATTGACTAGAAAATATGATATCCTGCAAAATTCAACCTCAAATCAATGGTGTAATAATATGAAAAACTTGAATGATAAAGCTTGCTATATTCATTGGTTTTTTAGGGGTAATTCTTGGATTCTTAAATTGTAATATCAATCCCTTTGAATATGTCTTTAATGCTCTCTAACAACTACATGAAATCAATTTTTGTGTTTATTGATTGCATTTTATTTTTGCTTGTCCTATCAATCTTGTGGTTTGCTAGCTTGATGATTAGGATCCAACTTGTTTGTTTTCTTTAAGAAAAATGAACCAGGTGCAAAATTTGCAAGGCACATGTCAAATCAACTATGAAGCTAGTCAAATATAAGCAATCATAAGTCTTTCAATTTTGATCTAAACTATCACCTTATATATCTTTAAAAATCTTTTGGAACAACCTTTCCAACAAGGTGGGTTTCAGGTAGTTAAGTGCCTTTGGAAACATATATGCCTCTTTTAAGACAATTTACTATTTTTCTTTCATGGTTTTTGGCCCAAGAATCTATGGCTTAGCTCCACTTACTCATGAATTCTATGTTAATAAAAAATCCTTAATGTGAATGTACTCAGAATCTATGAATTGACATCTTATTTATATCGTTATTTTGTGTAAATCTATCAATTTTTTTAAATTTATACCTGTTGGAAATAAAGTAGATATGGTCCGTACCAGAAGGTAATTGCATAACTGTAAGACTCTTCCCATGTTAACCAAATAAAAATAATATACCTTAACTACAAATTGTCGCATGCCATGATTTGGGGCCTAAGATATTATGAGGATGATTCTCTTGGAGTTAGTTTGTTGAAGTTAGTAGTGCCTTTACATTCTTTAATGATCACTATTGTCTAAAGAAACCTTGCAGAGCTTTGTTTTAAAGTTTTTACCTGCATGTTGTCATTCTATGGTGAATTTACTTTTTAAACTTGAGCTTGAACAACAAATTGATGTGTTTAATTATAGGCATGACATAGAAAATGTAAACGGCTGGTTGAGACTTATGGAAATCTTGTTTGTTTTCCCAAGGTAATAATGTTAATGACAAAATTTATTTCAAATTCAAAGTTGACAATACTTAAAGGAGCATATATAAACTTCAAAAGGGCCAAGGAAAGTTTTGCTCTGACAAGTAAGCTTTTGAGAAAAGTAAAAATAAAGAGCAATGTTATAGGACCCTTCTTGCGGAACCCTCACATCCCTACGGTGAATTTTGGAGCGGTGGTTTGGTCAAGTTGTTCCTAACTTGCACCCAATTGTGGGTTTTGAGGTGGGCCCATTTTCCTTGACAGAATATGCTTCTCATGCCCTTTGCCATAAATTGAGGTCTTTCCTGATCCAAGAATTTGTTCCTAGCAATAGATGAGGAAGTTCTTTTATCTTAGAGGAAGCATGGACACCTGTGATAAGTAAACATAATCAAGATCAAGAAGTTTTTTAAAATCTATGAATTAGTCCTATTCCTCAAATAGTTTGTGTCAATGAGTTAATGCTCATCTCCCTAAGACAGTTTATTTGTCAACCAAACAACAAAATGTGTCCCAAAATTTTATTAGTTGCTTTACGGTTTATCATTTGCTTGCAATTTTCCAATAGAATATGGGCTTGGTAGAGAACTTTCACTCTGGTAATAAGCATCAAATAATAACCAACAACATCTAGATTAAGTTGTTCAATTTTTGGTTTATCTAAGAATTGCTAGTTTAATAAGGACTTTGAGAGAGTTAGTAGACAGTGGCTTTGATCATGTAATTTATGCAAAAAAATTGTGATTGATGGAATCCATGAGGAAATATTAATACAGTTGTACAATGATGCAATCACAAACTAGTATACTCTTTCAAGTTTCAGGTGAGTTATGGTCTATTTCATTGAGGCATTTAGTGAGAAGATTAGTATTCAGGTTCAAATTTTGTAAGCTTGAAGTTGAAAAATGTTATTCAGTGCATAAAAATGTTTTTAAAGTTTAACATCAAGTTTGAGATATTGCATAAATATATTATATTTAATGTATATAAAGAAATTTTTGTTTTTCTTATTTGCAACTGTCTGAAAACATTGTTGAATGTCTCATTTCCAAATACAAGAAGCCTAGAGAGACATAAAATTTCAAATATACATAGAGGCATCCTTGAGATTCAATAACAATAAAGCATGGGGCCCTCTCGAAGACCCAAAAATTCCATCAAGAAAGGCTTTGCATCTCCAACTCCCAAGCCAAGCCATCTGAAATCCAACCACCACCAAAGTCCGCCATGGAAAAAATATTCAAGTCAATCCAACCAAACCACTGCAGTCACATTAAAAATGGGATGACACATCCTGATAAGCACAGGAGGATCCATGGAGGTCTTGGAAATGCAACAGGAGATACCAAGAAGATATACCCAGTTAGAGATCAGTAAGACAGGAGCAAGGGGAAGTAAGAAATTTGAAACAAGGTCCTCCCTCCCAAAGTGAGAGACCTAGAATATAATCAAAACTTGCTCTTGTATATTACTGGTTAAATGAAATGTGTGAAGACTAAGAATATACATATTTTTACTTCAAGTTAGAGCTCAAACCACTAATTTGTGTTATGCTCATAAAGACTTGATAGTTTTATGGAATCAAACATGCTCAATGGATATACATTGATAAAATGGTAAACCTACCAAGGGAAATATTTTCATATCAATGATAAGTTTTGAAAAGGGGTTATTATTTATTAGATGGGGGTTTACCACTAGGGGTTTAATAAATTAGAAGGGGAGGTGGTAAATTTTAAAAATAGGGGATTTTTTAAGAATCCCATGAACACACATGTTTTGAAGGCTTTCAACTAAGTGACCCCCGTGTCTAAAGGACAGGGCCAGGATTCTAACAATGACATCTTATTTCTTTATGTTATGAATGGCTTCCAGATTTAGAATATCTTGGCAGTGTTCGTAGACGGTTTTTCCTGATCCATCATAGGTAGGGTGGCTTTGGATACTACTCGGGGAATATCATGCATATGAGCAAGCCTCAAGGGGTCGACTGTATTCCAACTAGGATACTTTTGCAGGGGCAGATTTGGAGCCACATTGGTATTATTTGCTACATTTTGAGCCATATTTTTTGTTGTTGCTCTTGCTAGAGGTGGTCTTGGAGGCACCTCAGGTTGAATTTTTGAAGGGATTTCATCTGATTGGAAATTTGGATTCAAATTTCTTAAGACATTAGATCCTCTCAAAGGGATCTCATAATAGATAAAAGACTTTGGGTTATTCTTTGCAGATGACCTAGTATTCATGAAAACTATGAGCTATCAAAAAGGTTTTTTTGGATTCTTGAATTCAGGGAGTTGCTACGTGAACTTACTGATCAATGCTTTAAGGTCAAGACAATTCACCAAATCTTGATTCCTCCGAGAAAAGATAAATATAAAAAAAGTGGGTTAACCAGTGTTCTTATTAACATGTCCTATCAAGTGTGCCAAAAAATTTTATCTTCCAATTCTCTGATTAGGCTTGCACCTGCTAATCACAGTTCAGATCACAACATTGGATGGATTAAAGATTGCTCTAATCAAACCTCCATAGTATGTTAGTATTCCTTATCAACTAATAAGGTGTTGACTCATTTAAGCATAATTAAATATTTAAAGGGTAAGAATAGAAATGAGTTAGTATTAATAAATACTAAACAAATAGTGGACGAATAGAGCTAACAACATAGGCATCTACAAGAAATATCCATCTTACATAACAATTTCCAATGTCCCACACTTAGAATTAACAACATTCAAAACAAGTAATCTTCAATATCATAGACAAAATAGAGTTATACTTCAATAAAGTTATTTCAATATCAAGATACTAATAATCCAAGTTAGCAGAATAAGATCAATATCAAGATTTAATAGAAAGGAACTTCTTGCAAGCACAAATTCAATTATGAAAATATTTCAATTACTCTAAGTTAGCAATCCAATATTAGCATAATAGACTAACCATAGTAGTAGTAGCAGAAAAGCAATCCACAGCTTGAACCTCTCCAAAATTATAGAAGATACCAATTTGAGGCAAACATTCCAAGTAATGTTCCTTCTATTGATTTGCAAACAAATATTACACAGTAGGGCAAACAAACACTCAAGAGCTGACCCTTCAAAATGAGGGTTCGACCTCCTTTTATAGTTTTTATGCTTTGAAAATAAATTGAGAGAAATGAAAAATTATAAGGAAAATGAAATGCCAAATCAGCCAGATGTTGAGGTGGCAATCTCTGATTTACGTTTGAGACCAGCAAAAATTGTGTGATCTTGTGCTCTTTTGCAGCTCGACTCCTACAATTTGCTGGTTCTTCATGGTGGTTTGGCTCCAAGCTATCGAAAACATGATCTCGATCATATTTTATTCTTGTAGACCTTATCTATCGTAGATCTATAACTAACTGTAATTGTATTTTCTTGGTTCTTGGCTTCAACGATGCTTTGTTTGCTAACTCTCTTGCTCAACAAATTTATGACGTAAAGGCTCTACTTTTATGTGCTCGAGATATCATCAGAATGGACCAGTCGTTGATCTATGAACTGGCAACCAAGATTAAATCTTGAAGGTCTTTGATAGCTTCATGGCGTAGAACATGTCGTAGCCCGCTCCTCTTAACAACTTCTATCTTCTTTTGACCACTTTGATTATGGGCTGGAGCACATGAGGCTTTAACATGAAAATATACTTGGAGGTGTTTGGGATGGAACATTGCGCTAGATTGCGAATTTTTTTCTTCAATTTTCTTTTGAGTCGATTCATGTTCGCGACGTAGAACATAATCTACAATATGTTATAGCCTACACCTTGAAACTCATGCCTTCAAGTTTGACTGTGGTTGACCACGAGGTAGAACATCACTCTGGCCCGTGCAGGATTAGCATAAGACATGCTATATAAAACTTTGTGTCAATCTGCAATTTTGTTATTCACTTTAGAATATTTGACCATTTTGACCGTGGGATAAAACATGTGTGTTGTACCGCTATAAAATACTCTTGAACTCACGCAGGATAGAACAAGCTTAAAATAGTGTTTAGCACATGCAGACTAGGACAATATGCATTGTGCCGCGATTTGAAAGTAAGCAAGTGCGATCTTTGACTGCTTTGACTACGAGTTGGAAACGCATTGGATGTTGCACAAATTAGAACATAGTGCAGGTCGTTGTGCTTTTAGACTCAATCAAAAATTTATTGTGATCCACAATTTCGAAAGCGGCAAAGCGAACTTTGACCGCAAAATAGAACATCTCGTCCTGCGTTGTTGTAAAATACATTGTATCTCGCACGAGATGGAACATCCTTCTTTGCCTTAGAAAATATCTCAAAAGTTTTCTAAGGTTGTGGCCATTTTGGGCCTACAATAATTAATTAAGCTTAATAAAGCAAGAGCTAGTTGTTATTTTAAAAAATAATCCAAACATTAGAATTCAACCCTTAATTCTAATATTCAAGGCCAAACTTAGATTTATTTCTATAACTCCAATATTAATAACAAATACTTCCTGAATCTAAAGTATAATCCAGCCCATTAATTAACATGCCACAAACAAGCATAAATACACTCTCACCATGTTTCACACCATTATTTTATCCTTAAGTAAGCAACCTCTTTTAAGATAGACAAATCTATCAATAACCTACTTTAAGGAGACTCATTACAAGCAACTTCCTAGCCTAATGGTGCAAAATATGGAATTAAGCAAACATGATATGCATCTACATGAAGGGTAATTATCCATGTTACCTCGAGTTGTTGATGAACCAGACATCATCATTTCTCTAAGTATCTTTCTCTTGTAAGTGGTTGCCCATATGGTCCCACCAAGGAGAACACCTGGTCCTGCACTCACAAATACATCAATAGTACCATATTCCAAAAGAATGCAACATTCCATCATATATAGATAAAAGAGACTATGTCATTAAACCTTCACATTAATACATAGTTCAAAGCACATAAAGAGTTATGTCCAAATAGGGGTGTTACAATATACCCATCTTATAATGCTATTTTGGAGAGTCGACTCATAAACCCTTATCGCAATCATTATTATAATATTATATTATAATCATCTTTAGATTATGTGTTGTTCATGATAACTATCCATAATACACATATACAATGTAATATCATATTCTCATATATCTATCCCTAAGTACCATAACATTCCACCCTCCTTACAAATATTTCGTTCTCAAAACATGAGAAAAAACTAAATAATATGATCTTCTCAAAAATGTTAAAAATTAATACCAATTTTGATTATGTAAAAGTAGAATGGTACCATATTCAATAACGAGAATATAATTAGATAAACATATAACCTATACTATTTTAGTTCATTTTAGATCATTGGATATCCCATGGAAGACTATTCGTCAAATATCATTTGCATAGAACACCTATCGAGTCTCTTGACTTTTTAAACCAAAAAACAAAAATAGCATTGAGGAATCCCATGCGAATGAACATATCTTAATAAGAGTCAAGTCGACCGTATACGTGAGAGATTTGGGATTAGAAGTAGGTAGTGGCCAACAACGCACCCTCACAAAAAGCACAAGATTCCAATATTATTGAGCATCTACTTTATTATTATTTAAAGTTTGGATGGGGTTGCAGACCTGTAAAAGGCCAACAAGGGTCAAGAGGTTTGGGAACATCAAAGTAGGCGGAGATTCTGCATATCGCGTGGGGCCATGAAAACCAATGACTGAACACCAACAAAATTCAGAGTTATAAACAGACTGAAAAATCCAAAGTCTTTTAACAGGAAAACTGGACATGCATGACGAAAGTTTTTTCCTGGTACATTTTTGTAACCACTGCATACATTGATTTCGTGTTAGAGCCATTAGTAGAGGAGGTTTTTTTTTTTTTTTTTTTTATTATTATTTATAATAAAAGTAATAAAAGAATATTGAATTGGTAATTTTTATGAGGAAAAATTAAAATTGTATAATTTTATTTTTAAATAAGTTATGTGTTATTTTTATTGCGAATTACTTTTATCTTTAAATTGTTAAGTTTTTATAATCAATTTTTTTTTAAGGAACTAACAATAAGAACAATCCTTACATGACATATAACTTCAACATATAGAAAGAAAACAAATATAACAGTTATCCATCAAAGAGGAAATCAGTTCGATTATTTTTTTTTTTGTAGAAAAGTTTCTTTCTCCTTTAGAGTGGCAAGATGTGAGAATGTATTTTTGCACTTCAAGTTCAACAAGTAATAACTAGTTGTAACACATTTTGTAGGATCTTCATTTTCAAAAAATTGTTCGTCATTTGTTTTATAATTAACTTCAAGAATACCATCTCAGGTGCTAATCTTGTCCACTTAACCATTTGGTTGGTCTTTAGTAACCATTTGGCTTTTATCAATGATTTGATTTAAATTTTCTTTTGGGGTTGAGTCTTTTGTTGCTCACATGATTCTTGTCAGACACTTGGTGCATCTGGAGGATGAGCTTCTTTCTTTTGAACTTGGTCATTTGAACGTTTTGAATCAATCGCATGCAGGGCCTTCTCCTCCACCAAGGAGGAAATAGAGCATTATCGAATGATCGAGCATCTCTTCTTCGGGTAGCCATATTGACAGCCATAACAATTGAAACATCCATCCCAACAACCTATCTTGCTTTACTCGTATTAATTTTAGACAAACTTTCCTTTGTTTGGGCAGCATCCATATACTAAATGTACCAATGGCATTATCGATTTTGGTGAATATCTTCTCTCCCCAAAATTCCACATAAAGAGCATAATGATTCACTATTAATATTTAAATCTTAATTAAATGATGTTAGTTCAATAAATATAAATTCAAATTAAAATACTTTCAAACAATACATATATAATTATTAAATTGTTAAAATAGTTTTAGCGGAAGAGTTCTCTGCATCACATAGGTTGCACGCATTAGGGTTTTGGGATCTTGGTGCCATATCACCTCTCCACTCGAGAGTGTGTGCGGGATGCCTCATAGGGCATTTTTTTGTTGTTGTCGTCGACTTTACTCCACCGTTTGGCGGATTGAACCTCTTTTTTATGGACGGAGCTCAATCAGCAGCTCCAACTTATGTTGAAGCTACATAAGGGAGCAATGGCGCCAAAGGTGAACAAGCAACTACAAAAGTTCGTTCCCAAAGTTTATCACGAGGTAATATTTCTCCTCCGGATGTGGTTATCCCGTTGAGTGAGTTTAATACTACTTGTTCTTGGTTGGAAAGCCATACGCTAGTAGGGTATTTTCTAGGTCGCATCCTTGGCGAAACCCTCCTTCAAAACTGGATTCAACAAGCTTGGCATGGTGTCAAGGTTGATGGTATCCAGAACCTCACCAAAGGGTTCTTTTTGTTTCATTTTGTTGACCCTGCTCAGACTAAAGCGGTCCTAAGTCGTGGGCCTTGGTCTGTTCGTAGCTCCTTGTTGATTTTTCAGCCCTGGACCAAGGATTTTTTTGATCACTAATGATGTTTCCTTGTGGGTTTCGATTTGGGTTGAATTCCTTGGTCTTCCTCTACCGCTCTGGCCTTACTATCAGAACCTTGTGGCCCCCATTGGTGAATTTTTCTATTGTGAAATGGATAAATTTTATGCCTCACACCCTCAAAAGCATTTTTGTGTCAAAGTCGATCTTTCTAAAGACCTCCAGGAGACTGTTGATATCCAAGTTGGTGACTATAGGTTCAAGCAACGTGTTGTTTACATAAACCTACCTAACACATGTTACCATTGCCAATCAGCTGCCCATAAGATAAAATATTATCCTTTAATGGCAGACAAGATTAAAGCTAAGGAGACGACTGCGGCTCCTGTTACTACTAGCTTTGTCCCTACTTCCAAAGGGGGGCAAGATGAATGGAAGGTAGTCCAGAAGAAGGGTAAGAATGGGAAAAATGTAAACCCTACGGCTGCTCCCAGCAGCTCACCTCAATCCCCTGTGTCTTCTACGCCAACTGGGCATGGTGTGGTGATGGAGCAACATACCACGCAAACGGTGGCACCCAGTGCTAGGGCTTCATAGATGGTTGCTAATGTACCATCGACTAGTGCTTCCTTTGTCGAAATTGTTACTTCTTTTGCTCCTACTCAGTCTTCAGATTCTCCAGTTCTGCATGTCAATGGGTAGCCTTCCTCCAGCTTCATGGAACCTGAACGGGCTTCTATCAATGGCCGAAGATCTCATAGCCCACCTCGAGGAGACTCCTTGGTTCACCAGGACAAAAGGCATCAAATGGAGTTTTGGAAAGTAGGTCAAGAGCATTTTCTCAGTAATATTTATGATTCCCTTTCAAACCTCGAAGACGTTGAAGATGTAGAAGGACATATGAGTCTTGATCGATTTCCATGATTTTTTTATCATGGAATGTCAGAGGGTTGATGGACCCAGTCCACAAATACTTGGTCCGAGATGAGATTGCTTTATGCTCCAGGTTTTATGGTAATCCTGACTTTCTCTGTCTTCAAGAGATTAAGATTTTTGACTTTATTCTGCAATGTACTTGTCCTTTTCTTTGGCCAGGTAGCTTTTTTTATGCCACCAGTCATTCCCCTAGCAGAGGAGGAGTTGTCATTATTTTGGTAGCTAGGTGGAAAGATAGTTTGGTCTCGTGGGGTGTGGACCCCTCCAATCAAGCAGTTTGGGTTTTACTTGAGGTTGGTGGGCTATCTTTTGGCATTATTAATGTTTATGCCTCCAATGAAGCTCAGGAGCGTTGTAGCCTCTGGCGGTGGTGTGCTTTCTCTTTACCACCTATTGTTTGGGTTATGTGCGGAGATTTTAATATGACTAAAAAGCTTGTAGATAAGATATGACAACTTCCTATGCGGTGGGCTACTAGGGAAAGAGAGGCCTAGTACTTCATGAAAAACAAATTGGGTTTGTCAGACCCCAATTCTTGTTTTTCTCCCTAGGATTTTCCTAAAAATTTGTGGTATACGTGGTCCAATTTCCAAGCTAGCCATGCAAGAATTCTGAGAAGGTTGGATAGAGCCATGCTTTCAGATCATGTGTAGTTTTTCTTTCATAGGAGAAATGCTTCAGCTCCATTTGTGGAAACCATTCCTGGTACCACTACTTTCGACCATTCACCCATCATGTTTAATGTGTTGATGAAATCCCTACCTCAAAGACACTACAAGTCACAATTTTTTTTCAATACTTCCTTTCTTCAGCACCCTTCCATGGTCTGTCATATCCATAGAGTCTGGAATCTAGTTCCTAGACCTACTGGAGAGTTGGGTTGGATAGAATGGTGGAATGATGCCATTTTTCGTACAACTGTCTTACTCCACACTTTGGAGAAAAAGGTGGTGCAGTTCAGAAGATATTCCAATGTTGTCCTTCATGATGAGCTTGCCAAAGCTTCTCTCAGGCTTGAGGCCTGTCCGTTTAATCCTGAACTTCAGTCTCATGTTGCCCAACTGAGGCATGAACTTAAACTTGCTGAACTTTATGAGGCTCGGGGAGCTCAAATTAAAGCCCATCTTCATTGGCTTAAAGTTGGTGATAGGGTCACTAAAGAATTTTTTCAAAGGCTTCGCCCTCCCAAGCAAGCTACTCAATTCAAGGCCATTCAAGACAATGGAATAAGGCTTACCGCTCTTCCTGAGATGATTGATGCTTTTGTCAAGCACTATACTAATATTTTTGCCGCTCAAGCTTATTCCCCTGAGCGAGAGCAAGCACTGGCAGCTTGTATGGTAGTTGTGCCAGTTAAGGTTTTGGAGTCTCAAAGAGCAGGGTGTGATAAACTTCTCTCCCTTAAATATCTGGAGGATGCATTGTCTCAAATGGCAAATGATAAAGCGCCAGGTCTGGATGGCTTTCCTTGTGAGTTCTACAAAGGTCTTTGGGACTTAGTTGGTCTTGATTTGCATAAATTTTATCTGGAGGCTCTTCGAGTAGGCTCTTTGGGAGCAATTATTAATAGGGGCAATATCAAATTCATACCCAAGCAAGGGGACCTAGAGTTGATCACTAATTGGAGGCCTATTACTTTGTTGAATGTTAGTTACAAGATCATTGCCAAAGCTTTGGCTCTTCGCCTTAGGCCTCTTCTTCCTTTGTTAGTCAGATCAGAGCAAACTGGCTTTATTCAAGGGAGGTACATCCTCGACAATGTTTTGGCTATCTGGGAGGGCATGGAATGGGCCCAGATGTCAAACTAGAACATGCTTTTTATCAAGATTGATTTTGAGAAAGCTTATGACCGCATTGAATGGAGATTCATTCTTGCTATGCTCAAAGCTTTAGGATTCGGTCCAGTTTTCATTCAGATAATTGCTATGCTATTCAGAGATGCTTCGACTATTCTCAATCTGAACAATTCATAGTCTGAAGCAGTGGGCATTTTTAGGTCTATTCGACAAGGGTGTCCTATTGCTCCCTCTTTATATGTGCTTGTTGCTGAAGCCTTCGACTATATTTTAGCTGCTCAAGCTTCTGCAGGTCTTATTAAAGGAATTGCTCTTTCGAATGATCAGGGACAACTTATTAATGGTCACTTTGTTGATGACTCCTTTCTTACTATAAGGGAAGAGGAGCAATCTATTTCTAATGCTCTGTCTTATCTGAACACCTTTTGCAAAGCCTCTGGTTCTAGCATACAATGGAGGAAGACCTTCTGCTTCAGACAGTCTCCCTTGCCTATGTCGCCTTGGCTTCAAGGGTTTCATTGGAATTGGATCCCTCCTGGAGAAGTTTTTAAGTTTCTTGGTATTCCTTTTGCCTTTCAAGGCTCCCCTGCTCAACTTTGGAATTATGTGCTTCAAAGAGTTGAAAAGAAACTTGAATTCTGGCTTACTAAGAAGTTGTCATTAGCAGGTAAATTTCAGATTTGCTCTAAAGTTTTAGTTGCCACTCATGTATACTACTCCTCTTGTTGGGTTCCTTCACAGGATTGCTATAAGAAGCTTGAGAAACTCCTTCGAGATTTTCTTTGGAATAATTCTTTTGAAACAAAGGGATTTCATAGAGTTGCCTGGGATATTTGTTGTCTTCCTAGAGAGTCTGGCGGAATGGGTCTGTTGGACTGTAGATGGCAAGGTATTGCTCTGTGTGCTAAGTGGGTGGTCAGGGCTCTGAGGGGAGCTGAAGCTTGGAAAGTTTTGGTTCGACATTTCATTTCCTCTGGTCTTCCCTTAAACCATAGAGCATGGAGAGGGTTGGATTTTCTCTCTCTCATTGTTGCTCCGATTTTTGTCAAGATTCCTGGCTCCTTTGTTATTAAAAGTATCTGGAAAGCATGGCAACAACTCACTCCTTGGATCTGTTGGAAAGGAGATGACTTCCGTAAAGGCTTATCCATCAATTCTATGAATATTTGGTGGTCCCCCATGTTTCTTCATCAAGGTTCTCCCTTAGCTCGGGTGCAATGGATTCATGCTCAATGATTTTTTAAAAAGGGTATTGTTACAATAGTTGATTTCTTTTCTCGCCAGACCAGGGATTGGATCCCATGGAATGAGTTCAAACACACCTTCAGGCTGAATGGTGCGGATAAAGATACTTATGATGTTGTTATTGCTCTCACCCCTTTTTCTATGTTGCACAAGATTGGTGTGCGCTCGTTGCATCCTTGGTGGTCAGATTGGAGATGGCATGTTGACACTCCTTTGCTTAATTATAAGGCTCGTTTGGGGTATAAATGGTTATCTCCTCATCTTCCTATGGTGCCTAAGCTCAATCAACATTGGGACTTATTTTCTACAAGGACTAGATGGAATTCTAGATTTTAGAATGTTTGGGCTGCTTATGTTGAGCCCAAGCAATCTTTTTTTGCGTGGAGCTTGTTGTGTCAAGGTCTCCCCTTGGGGGAACGTTTGAAGTACCTTGGAATTCCTGATCCTAAATGTCCTTTTTGTGGTGTACCCGAGTCTTGTACTCACCTATTTTGGCACTACAGAAGATCTAGGTAAGCTTGGGAATGGGTTCTTTCCTTTTTTTTCCATTTACAACTGCAAGAGTTTCTTGGCCCCAAGCTCTTCTTGGGGACTCTTTTACTTTATCTCTCCCGCTTTTTGAGGTGTGGCAGGTTTTCAAGATTAGCCTGCTCTTTCATATTTGGAAGGCCCATAACAAAATTATTTTTAAACAATATACACCTTCTATCACATTTACTCATGCTGGAAAATTAGAAGTTTTTAATGACATGTGGCTACAGATATGTACTCAAGCCAACAAAGTTGCTATGGAGTTGGATCACTTGCAAGTTCTTCTAGCGTAATGGGCCAATGCTCCGTGTACAGTCAATCGGATCCCCCAGAGCGCTCTTCTTAGGAGTGTTTTCGATCCCGCTCTCGCCGTTGGCCTCCGTCATATGCAAGAAGTGCTCCCGTAGATAGGCACTGGTCCCAACCCTCGCTAGTCAGGAAGCGACCTAATGTTGACATTGCTTGTTCATCCCACCAGGTTGGGGGTGGGATGATGTTCAACCAGTTTCACCTGGGCCAGTTGTTGGTTGGAGCGACACGGGTACTAAAGGCCTTAATGAGAATCACGATGCGGAGGGGTGGATTCCCATCCCATAATCACTAGCAATTTATGCAGGATGACACAATATTCCATTTGATATGCTTTCTTTGATCAATGATGATTGGTAAACTTGTGTTTTGTTGGTGGCTTTGTTTCCTAACCCTTGTCAATGAGGGTTAGTTTGATTCCCCATGGGGTGTGTTAATCCACCCACTTTTTTTATTGTAAAGGTTGTTATCTTAATTTAATGTAAATAATTTCATTTTCATATAAAACTATTATAACACTACAATATAATTATAAAACTTATTTTAAAAATATTTTAAATTTTAACCATTTATAACTCCTTTAAATAAATTTTGTTGAATACTAATTTCATTTTATAAAATTCTTGAAATCGACACTATTTTATTCTAAACATTTTATATTTTATCGCTGTAGTTAAACATCGAAACCCGCTAGGCACAAGTTTACAGCGTGCGTGCGGAGTTGGGATTCCAGTTTTTTTTACATCAGGAAACTTCTATAAAGTCAATAAAATTTTAATTATTCATTGAATGCACCGACTTTGTTTGCTTAGATATCATGTATCACGTGGGGTCGCCTTTTTTCGCCGCTATTTACCATAACAATGATTGAACACGATCTTTATTTGTTGGAAGATTCCAGAGTTTAACCATGCAAAATTTAAAAGTAAACTTGATCATCACAAAAATAAGTCTCTGAAAACTCAATCATCACAAAAATAAGTCTTTGAAATTATATAGGTGTGGTTTTTTCAAGACGGAAGGGATTCTATGGAGGGCCATGATTATTGTCGCTTTCTCCAACAAATCGGGGACATTCGATGGTGGTGACTATTTAAAGCTTGTTCCGTTTAATTTTTTTATTTCTTTGTCTATGTAGAGAAGGAATTTCTATCCCCAATAACTGTTGTTTAAGATGCGTTTACAATCTTTTCTTATTTAAATAAGATGAAAGGTTAAGATGAATAGTTTCAACAGGTTTTAGAATTCTAAGAAGGAGGTTCAATATTTCATATACAGAAGGGATGCATAAATATTCGAATATATTTATATATTGAAAATTATTTATTTTATTTTTTATATAAATAATTTTTTTTAAAGAAAAGTTTTATATTATTTTTATGGCATAAAGATTACAAGTTGGTTAGTATTACAAGCATCACAAATAAATCAATGATGTATGTAATTAAAGCAAGAATCTTACAAGACAATAATGTTTATGAAAAACAAAATCTCTTCCCAGAAGAAAGAAGTCTTTAGTCCACAATAGTCTGCAGAACAAATACAACCAATATGCTTAGTTTGTGCGATCATCTTTTAAATTCTTAGAATTCCTAGTATTAAACATTCTTATGCGAGCTGAAGAAGGATGCACAAGAAAGCCTTCATTGGCCATTTTATCTGCCAAATGGTTCCACTTCCTAGGAATGTGATGTTAATTAATCTTGTTCAAATTTTCCTAGTGTCTTATAGATTTGACTTAACAACAATCGGGGCATAATAGTCTTGACCTCTTGTTTGCCAAAAAGAAACTATATGATTAGCTTAGAGTCCCCATAAACTTGAAGGATTTTGACATTTTCTCTGGCCGCTAAGGTGAGCCCAAATTTGCAGCCCATCAACTCAGCTACATTATTGGTGGTTTGTCCTAAATTTAGGTAAAATTCAAGAATGTTGGAATGTGGTTTTGACCATAAAACTTCTCTAGCAACAGTTATTCCAGGGTCAGACTTTGAAGCCCCTTCAAAGAATAGAGCTAGAAAACTAAAACACGATTGAGAAGTCAGGTTGTTGGCAATAGAGGTGCTAATTAGATCTTGAAGATTCCAATTTTTGAGGATGTGTAACTCAACTCTAGAAAGAGCACTATGATATTACTTAGCTTTAAAGCGGGCTTTGGTATTTTTCATGATAGCATGCTTTATCTTGTGTATCAAAACTACCATGTGAGTTGATTTTCCTTCAAATATTCTAAGTTCCTGTCCATCCATATATATCACATTCAATAATAAGGAATTGAAGATCATAAAAAAATATGAGAGGCTTACCTTAAACGGAGTTAGAGGTACTTTTTGTTCTAGCTTTTAGTACAAGACTCAAGATTTAATCTGCTTCTAATGCAGACTCCAGAACTAAAATAAAATGATATCCAGATCGTTGTAGCTTCCTCACATTTAAAAATAGATGAGTTTGATTTTCACAGTATTTAAAGCGTCTAGAACAAATATGGGGCCCAAAATACCACTTTTAAAGAAGTTTTCCCCAATTAGAATTTTATTTTGGGAAAGTTTTTCTATCCTGAGATGACTCATGAATTGAAAAAACTCCTTAGAAATGGAAGATATTAAGGGCTTGATACCAAGAATAGAATCATCCCAACATCTGATACTATCAACATTTCCTGGGAACCAAGAGATGTTATCCTTAATTATCCAAACCGATTTAACAATCAATGCCCAAATTTTAGAGATGCCTAGTTTTTTATGGATACCTTTGAGTAATAGCATGTCATGATTGTCTTCACCATATTTGTCAACAAGAACTTGCTTCCAAAGTGTTATTGGAGGGTTTATTAAGTTTCGGATAAGTTTACCCCCAAGAGTGTTGCTCATTATAAAATATTGGATACCCAAGCCCCCTTGACATTTTCCTTTTGACATTTAAATCTTGTTGACAAGATGGAATCTCCTTGAGAGATTGCCTTCCTCCTTGCCAAAGAAAGTTCTTATATTATTATCTAGTTCTTGGAGGATTAATACA
Organism: Wollemia nobilis; assembly: GCA_028583015.1. Taxonomy (NCBI): domain Eukaryota; kingdom Viridiplantae; phylum Streptophyta; class Pinopsida; order Araucariales; family Araucariaceae; genus Wollemia; species Wollemia nobilis. The sequence continues at coordinate 14,636,346 of JAQPPZ010004205.1, forward strand.
AGAGCATGATAAATCATAAGTTGGTAGATAGACAAGCTTACAATGACAGATTTAATCAAAACTAGTATGCCAACAAGACTAAGCTACCCATTGCTATAAGTTAATATTCTTTTGTCAATCTTTTCCATCAAATTAGACCAACAATCAGAATTATTTAGGTTGAAACTTATAAGCACTCCTAAATATTTAAAGGGGCCAATTCCACCATGAGCAAAGCTCCTAATTTTAGCTTGGGAAGTGTTGATAGTGTAAAATTTATGCTTGTTGATTTTAACAACTCCAGAGGCATTTAGAAAGAGGTCTAGGCAACCTTTAATTCTTTTGAAATTCAACTTTGAGGCTTCTCCCATCATTATAGTATCATCAACAATTTGCGCATGAGTAATCTTCTTGACCCTAGCAGTTATCTTTATTTAAATTATTTTGTTAGCCCTTATTTCAGTAGAGATAGATCTACTCAAAGCTTCAGCTAGAATAACATAAAGATAGGAAGATAGGGGGCAACCTTGGTGTAAACCTCTAAAAGCTCTAAATAATCTAGTCAGAGAGCCATTGACAATAGGTGCAACCCACGGGTCTTTGAAGCAACCAAAAATCCACTGGAAAGAGACAAAGGAAATCCAAAAGAACTAAGCACTTGATCCAAAAAAATCTAGATCAAATCTATCAAAGGCATTGGCCATGTCAATTTTAACCACGATCTTTTTTTTTTGTTCTTTACTATGGCCTCAGGGACAATCACAATATAAAGAAATTTAATGATAAATTTTAACTTATTTTTAACATATTAATTTTTTTAATGTTATTTATAAATATAGAGATTTTAGACTAAAAAGAGTATTGTTAAGTGTTCAAGAAAACTTTAACTTATTTATAATTAATATCCTTGCTCATCAAAATCTTGTTGATATTTTTTTTTTTTGAGTAAAAGGTAAAAATTTTATTCAAAAAAACTGATCAGCTTATACAAATCCATTTTGATATCCTGCCTTTCTTGGCAAGGCTCAAAATGCAGTTTTTCTGTTTTCTTTTATCTGCCCAGGATCTCTGAATCCCCTGTTCTTTAAACTTTACCTCCTTCTTAACTGTATATGTCCTCTTCCAACAAAGATTACTGAAGCCCTCTTTGTTCTTTTTTCTATTCCTGATAGCTTTCATGTTGCATTTGATTCCATAGTTGTGCCCAAATGTCTTGTTCTACCTCTGTCATCGGAGATTCTTCCTGTACTTTGGTCTGCACTGTTTCTAATAACTTCCTTAACATAATCCCCCAGGTCCTCTCTTCTGAGCCGAATTCCTCTTTAAAAATTCTGTTGTTCCGTTCCAACCATATTTGCCAGCAGATGAAGCCAATCCCTAAATTCCAAGTTGTGCTTAGTGTTTTGGATTTGAAGGTGTTATGTGACCAATAGTCCCAAAAATTACTACCGTTAGGAGGATACCATTCTGTTTGGCTAAATATGGAGTACCACCAATTCCAGATTGTGTAAGCATAGGAGCAATAAAAAAGGAGGTGGTTTATAGTTTCTACCTCTTGGAAGCACATTACACATCTACTGGGTCCAATGAACCCCTTTCTCCTCATATTATCCTGAGTCATAATGCTTTTGTGAGCAACCTGCCATATAAAACAATTAACCTTCGGCCAACCTTTTGGTTGCCATATTTCTTTCCAGGGATGTTGTTGTTGGGGTTGGTTCTTGCTACTTTGGTGAGCCTTTCGGTAGCCTGCTTTCACTGTGTAAGTGCCTTGTTTCCCATATCCCCATGCTAGTTGGTCAGGTCCATCTTTCCATAGCCATGTTCTTTTTTCTAGAATTTCTTTCAGTTCACATTTTTTAGCTTCCCATTCTTCACCTAACCACTGGTCCAAATTTTGCCATCTTCCTGAAGTTGCTAGTTGTTGGCTTGGGGGGATGAGATACTGAGATATAAGAGTTTGGCCATGATTATGAAGAGTCTCTCTGATGCCACTAAGATGAGGGTATTGTTTGATAATGGGGGGGAAATTCCCAAGAATCATCCCACAAACTGACTTTTCTCCCATCACCTACTTTCCAATGTAAGTCTTCCTTAATCAGTGAGGCCCCTCTTTTGAGTGTTTTCCATATCTCTGATCCCACACCTGTAACTGGCAACCGTGGGACATCCTCCATTTCGTGTGCAGGGTAATATTTAGCTTTTAGAACTTGACTCCATAACTGATCTGGGTTTGTGATCCACCGCTAGTATAACTTCCCTATTAGTGCTAGGTTGTTTGTTGATGCAACTCTGATTCCAAGACCTCCCTCTTCCTTTGGTTGACAGACTTTCTCCCAACTTACCAAAGCATTTTTCTGATTTTCTTGTGCTCCTGACCATAAGAATTTTCTCATCAGTTTATCCAAATCTTTGAGTATGCTCTTTGGGGCTGCTAAAATGGAAAATTTGTAAACTGGCATTGCTTGTAACACTGACTTCAAAAGTGTGACTCTGCCTCCAAAGCTTAACCATCTATGAGACCAGTGTGACAACTTTGAGAAAATTTTATCTTTTATGGATTTCCAATCTTTCTTTTTTAGGATTTTTTCTGTTAAGGGAATTCCCAAGTAATCTAATGGACACGAGGCCATTGAGAACCTAAGAATGTTTGCTATCCGATCTCTGATTCTCTTATGAACATTAAAGAAGACAACTTTGGATTTTTCTTCATTTAGAAGTTGGCCAGTGGCTGCAGTGTAGCAGTCTAATATTTCTCTGATATTGGTTGCTTCTTTTATTGTTGCTTCCCCCCATAATCCTGTATCATCTACGAATTGTAGATGAGTGATAGCTATATCTCTATTTATTTGAATTCCTGTAATGTTGTTCTCTGCTTTTTCCTTCTGTATGAGTCTTCCCAGTCCTTCTACAAAAATAATGAACAAATATGGAGAGAGAGGATCTCCTTGTCTAATTCCTCTGCTAGCCTTGAACAGTGGGGAGGGGGTTCCATTGATGAGCACTGAAAAGGAGACTGTGGAGATGCATTCAAGTATCCAGTTGATCCAATCTTTTTGGAATCCAAATCTTTGCAACATTTGATCCAGAAATTCCCAACTCACTCTGTCATAGGCCTTGGATAGATCTAACTTTAGGAACATTCCTTTGTTCTTTCTTTGGCCCATATGATGTATAGTTTCTTGTGCTATTACAATCCCATCTAATATTTGTCTGCCCTGCACAAATCCCCTTGTTCAGGAGATATGATATTTGGTAATATAGCTTTTAGTCTATTGGCTATTACCTTGGTGATGATCTTGTAGATCACATTGCAGAGGGCTATTGGTCTATAATTGGTTAGATTCTCCATCTCTCCTCCCTTTGGAATCAAAGCTAGAAAAGTATGGTTGAGGGATTTGAGAATCCTACCACTGGATCTGGCTTCTTCTATTGCTCTAGTTATATCTTCTCCTATAATATCCCAAAAAGCTTTATAGAATTCTATTGGTAATCCATCAGGACCTGGGGCCTTTCCTGATTGCATGGAGAAGATTGTTTCTTTCACCTCTTCTTCTTTGATCTCTTTCATAAGCTCCTCATTCTGCTCTTGAGAGACTAATCTGGGGATACTTCCCAAGATTTCCTCCTGGGATTGTTTTGACAGATGTGAATCTGCAGTAAACAAAGTGGAGAAATACTCATTAGCTACTTTTTGCATACCTGAAGTGGTGGTTTCAAGGAGTCCTTCTGCATTTGTTAAAGCATCAATCCGGTTATAGTGTTTCCTAGTTGTGGTTGACTGGTGAAAGAACTTTGTATTCCTATCTCCTTCTTGAAGCCAAGTAATTCTAGATCTCTGCTTCCAATAGGTTTCTTCTTTCTTATCTAGCTCCTCTTCCTCCTGCATTAAGATCTTTTCATGGGAGAGTAATTCCTCTGAAAGGGGTTCCGAACGAATTCTTTCTGCAACTCCTTGCATTCTCTCAACTAGCTCTGCTCTTTGTTGCTGAAAATCTGATCTTTGGAATTTGCTCCAGTTTTTCAATTTATATTTGATATATTTCAATCTGGAGTGTAGCTGAAATTGTGCCTTTCCAAATGTTGGTTTTCCTTGTTGCCACCATTGTTGAACTAACTCTGGTAATTCCTGGTTTAGAAGCCAAAAGTTCTCAAATCTGAAGGGGCGATTTTTGGACTGGGGTATTCTGTTTGTGATATTTAGACGTACCGAGAAATGATCGGAAGATAACAGGTTTATGATTTCTGAATGATAGCTCCATAACTGGTGAATTTCTTCCTCTATCAATATCCTATCTAATCTTGATTTTATTGCTTGGTCTCCTTTCCTTTTATTGGTCCAAGTAGTACCACATCCTGGAGGTGGAATGTCAATCAGATTTAGATTATTAGCTTGGACAATCAGGAGTTTGTCCTTCTCACTGAGATGATTTAGGCCTCCCTCTTGGTCATTCACTGACATCTTGGCATTGAAGTCTCCACCCACCAGGAACCTATCTTCTGGGTAAGCTTCTCTAATAGCCTGGATTGACTTCCATTGGGTTTTTTGTTCCTGCACTTCCTTCATCCCATAAAAGTTAATAATCAGCCAGACTGAGTCTGATTCTCTATCTCTCAATCTGGTCATCAATATCCCTCTAGCTGATGCTGCTCCTACCTACTGAAAAGTGTCTCTATTCCACAAAGTGGCCATTCCCCCGGAGAAACCATGGGAAGCTTGGGCCTCATAGTCTCCATTCCTCCAACATCTCTTGGATATTGTTTGCATTGCTTCCAGTGATGCTCTAGTTTCCTATAATAAAACCACATCTGGGTGGTTATCTTCTATCATACGTTTAACAACCAATTGTCTAGGGTGATCGTTTAATCCCCTTACATTCCATGTGTGTATAATCATTGGGAACCCATGTTGTAGAAGTTGGCTATGGGTTTAACCATGCCTGCCTCTCTCAACTATTCTCCTTGTTGTTGTATTTTTTCTTTGTTTGTCTTTCTACCTACTCCTTGAGAGTTTGCATTTTTTAGCCTTTTCTCCATTTGGCTTATCCCAAGGGTTGGATTTTCTCTATTTTTCTCTACTATTCCCATAATTACCTCCTTAGATGTATGTGGCTCTTTATTATACAGTACTAGAGCTCCTTCTGTATCTGGTTGTGGCTGCTCTTTATATTCTATCTATTGTTCTTTGGTTGATGCAAATTGTACCTGTATGGATTGTCCTTCTTCTACCCCTCTCATTACTTTTAGGTATTGTTGTTTTTCTATATCTGTATGTTGTGGATGATGAACCTCTTCTGCTACCGATTTCTCTAGATTTTCTATTTGATTTGAGTGTGGTAGTTCCTCTCCTTCCATTGGATCATCTAGCCTGAGGATCTCATATTTGTTGGATGGAGCCCTTCCTTCTTGGCGTTGATTTGTATTTCCTCCCTTCTGCTGATTTCTTCCTCTTTCCTGGTTATTATTTTTTGTTCCTTTTCTCATAACCATCTGAAATCCTTGTTCATTTTATTTTTGCTGAGGTTGGTTTCCTGGGTTTGGATTCATTGGATTTATCTCTCCTTTGGCTAGTTTGGGGTAGCCTCTCACCAAATGTCCATATTCATGACATGCTCTACATCTGAAAGGCACAGATTCATAGTCTATTTGTTGTCTCCATATATTCCTTCCAACTTTGAGGTCAATTTCTGCTGGCAATGGTTTTCCCAAGTCCATCTCCACACAAATTCTGGCATACGCTGTTGATCCTCCTTCCGTTGATTCTCTTGATCTGCCTATGTATTTGCCCAAGAGATTACCTATCAACTCCAAAATTTCCTCTTTCCAGTATTCTAAAGGAAGTGCAAATAATTTTAGCCAAATTGGAGCTACCGAGGGTTCAGTTCTAGGATCAAAAGCGGGTCGCCATGGTTGCATGAATAGACCTGCAGGGCCTATGTTATACGGACCTCCCTCAAAAGCTCTGTCCTTGTCAGATATCATTGTGAATTCAACTACGAAGTATCCATTCGATAATGTGAAGATATCCAATTCCCCTTGTGGTGCCCAATGCTTTCTGGCCCAGGAGTACAAGAACCTTGCAGAAGGTCGGAGTCCCACAAACTTGCATATTAAGGCATGCTTGGATTTATACACAATCTCATCTGCTATGAGTTCTTCTGCAATTTCTAGCACTGGAATTGTTTCTGTCTGAGGTAAACATCCGTTTCTTTTGGCTTGTTCAGCTTCAGTCTCCTTTCTTTTACCCGCGGCTTGTAGGATTTTTCGGGCCTGTTCTCCTGTATCATCTCTCTTTCCATTACTGCCTCTGACCGCTTCCGCAAAGGATTGCGTATTAGGTCCCTTGGGACTCTGAGTCCTTCCCTCAGAAGTCCCCTGTGTGAACCCTCCTACCGAGGATTCTCCCATTGAATTCTCCCCCCTTGTAAACCCTAATTTTTCAATTTCAAGCGTTCTCTATTTTTTCAAGCCTTCTATTAGGGTTTTCTATTGTAACCCTTAAATTACACAAAATAAGGCAAAAACAAACTCTAAAGCCAGATTAAAACTTCAGAAACACGAGTTTCAGCAAAATACAGTAACGGACCATACCAGAAAAAACAAGTCGGTTTTCTCCCTTCTGCCGCAATACAACTTCGATCTCTAGCAGAAAACCCCCAGTTTCTCGATCTTCTCCCTTTTGCCAGCCGTGGTTAGGACCAGCTCCGTCCAAAATCTTGTTGACATTTTAAGTTTATAAACAATCTCATTAATTATTACAATCTCTCGTCTTATGTAACATATTAGAAATTTTACCTTATAAGAATTTATCTTAAGGGAAGGTGTTGGCTACTATGGAGCCTTGTTTTTCTCCTTTAATTCCTTATGATAAGAAGTTATATGATGCAACTTTTGCTTTCTTAAAAACTTATTCTAAAGTCAAAGGGATATGTGTATCCATATCAATACCAACTTAAAGATTCAACTTCATGATGAACTTGATGGATTTTTAAGCCTTAATACTAACATAAAACTCACAGGATAAATTCCACATGATCAAATATAATATAGCCACAATACAATAAGATCAAGATAATGATATAAGTAGAATAATATGAGCAAATTAATATGTAAATCTAGGCTTATAATATATCAAATAACATTCACTAATAAGCAAAAATATTAATGTCAATAGCCTAAATTAATAATGTAAAAAGCATGTAGCACGACTTATAATATTAATTTATCAAATGTATGCAATCTTTATTACTTCTCTTCCTCTTAAAAATATGATATGATATTGGGATATATCGAGATGTAATGGGATGTGATCTGATGTATTCTTCTTCTCTATGGAGTACTATATAGCCATAGTAGAATGACTATATACTTGACTATTCCCTTCCATATGCCAAGTCTCATGACTCTTGGCCTCTCTACTTGACATATGCATACACATGACTATCTTGTATGTACACCTGGACATTACTCTTCACTTACCACATTCTAATCTAAGGACACTTGTGCTCATAAACTCACATTACACTTGCACACTTACTCATATGACACTTGTGCATTTCTTACACATTACAACATTACATAAAATATTACTCACACTCTAAACTAAGACTCACTCCTAATCTAATATTTACAAGATGTACCATGAAGGTACCATGGGGGTACATTAGCATGTACCAAATAATGTAATATACTCCAACACCCTCCTATATTACATTATTTGGTTATTGAATGCTTTAGCCTTCAATAATAGTACTCATCTTGATCTTCAATCTGTAAGTGACCTTGCATAACATGTGAACTAATTTCCTTGTAAGATAAATTTAGATCATGTTTAATCCACTTTCGTTTTCCTTGTTTTTTGAACGATTTTTCTTCCTGTACTTCAGACATTGCACACTTGAATCCATTGTTAGAAGATGCTTCAGAAATGAGTATTTGAAAAATATAATCTAATCTGAATATTAATACTCTTTCAAATCTTCTACAATACTTCTCCTTGTGGTAATAGAAAATAGATGAATGTGATTTCATTCCACAATATTTATATGGATGAAGACTCCAACAATTTGCTTCATGACCAATTTTATTGTAATAGATACATCTTGAAGATATTTTTTGCTTTATTCATCCTTCTTAGCATTTCAAGTTCATTTATTTTCTTGGTAAAATAACATAACCATTTATGTACAACCAAAGCTATTCTATCTTTATTTTCCATATAGATAAGTTGTAGATGATGAAAGTCTTCAATATTTTTAGTAGTTTCTATTTTTGAGATTGATGAACTACTAGAATAAGGTTTTGTGGTAACAAGATCTAATGATGTGTCCTCTTGACTATTTTGTAATCTTGTTGAGTTTTCCTCACTATCAAAGTCATCTATCATTTTTTGAAAATAGTCTTTTAGTTTATTTGCTATATCTTCATTATTGAATGCATTTTTAATAATCTCTTCCATGATATGCAAACAATGTTAAGAATATATTTCCTTTAATGTATACAACCTTGTAACTCCCTAGGTTTAAATAATTCAAAGTTTCTAAATTTAAGATCCTATGAAGTAGTAATCCTTATGTCTCCCTAATGTTTAGAAACTAATAAAATAAGTTTTACAAATTTAAGTTTTTCCTAAGTTTTTGGTGTAGAAATCCTTTTGACTCCCAAATAACTAAATTTGCAAATATTTTGTTTTTCAAATATTTTTAAAAAATAGTAAACCAAAAGAATATATTTTAAAAAAATTTAAAAACTTTAAACAAACTAATTTTTATACCTTATCACTCCATCTTTAATAAAATGCTTCAATAAATAAATATTTAACTTAAGCAACTTATTACTCCAACTTAAAAATAAATCAAACTACTAAAATATTAAATTATCCTAAACAAACCTTATCACTCCAAATGAACTTAAATAAAATTAATAACACTTATTAATATTACTTATCACTCCATACCATAAATAAATCATAAAACCTTATTGCTCCTATAAAAAATAAAACCTTAGAATATAAACCCTAAAATTTAATTACCTCAAAGATGCTTCTACTTCTATGCTTATCTCCATGACTCTACTCTCTGAATATTGCCTTCAAAAGAACTTGTGTGAAGACCCTTTAACTAGCTAGTAGCATTGATGCATGTCTCTAGGCGATCCAATTAGAATATTTCATCTCCATGCATGCAAAGGTGACGTTACTTGGTAAGATAACGTTACATTGTAAGGTGGCATTACCTGACATTGATAAACCTAATTTCTACGCCATTCTATCATGCTTTGAGCATTACCAAGGATGTTGAATAATGTTTGGTACTCAATTAAAAATCTCATACTAATCCAAACATTTCATTATCGTTTCACATTCTTGAACCAATGTTTGATGAAGTGTTTTCCCTTTGCAATGATAGTTTCACCTTCCTCGTTATGTTTCGATTCTGAATGCTGCTCAACTTGTTTTTTTGTTGCAAAATTGAGTGCTTGATCTTGAGTGTTGTCCAACTTGTTATCCACTAAGACATAGGATGCTTTGAACCTGAGTGCTTCCCAACTTGTTTTCCACTACAACATAGAATGATTTGAACTTGAGTGTTGTTGTAGGTGTTTTAGATGCTTGAGTGCTATCTAAATCTAAAAACTCTTTTCAAGTTTTGGGCATTGTGCTATCAAACTAAGGATGTTATTGTCCTAAATTTTTAGTGCTATCAATATAAGGATGCTACTATCTTATATTTCAAGTGCTATCAAACTTTGAATGCTAACATCCTTGCATTGTTAACTTTATTTCTTTCTATTTCTTGCACTTAGCTCTTCGCCATGTTCACATCTTGATGTTTCTCTTGATCTTTGTGTTGAACAAAATAACAACTTGACCCAAATATGCTACTATGCTGGAGCCAAAGGAATATGCCTTCAAGAGCAAAAATCCTCTGTCTACTGTAACCGAATTTTTCCTTTCAAATTTGAATGACTCTATCTACTGAATGTTACCTTTGAATAACTCTATCTACTAGGGTCAAATGTTGTTTTGCTTGAAGCCTAATAGCTTTATCTTTAAGACTGCACTATATACATTTTTTTAGGACTGAATCTTCTTTATATCTTGTTATCTCTTTCTTTTAATCTTGAGTCTTCTAGCCTCTAAAAGCTTCTTAAATATTTATTGTTGCTTCTTTATATTTATCCTTATTGTTGCCTATGTCAAGGTCCAAATGACCTAAGACTTACAATAATACTTTGCTTTGTCAAGTTCTATCTTCAAGACCTGAATCCATTATCTCTTTTCTCAAGATCTGTATTCAAGACCTAGAACCACTATCTCTTATGTTAATGTTTACCTATAAGACCTAAATCCCTATATCAAGGTCAATTTCTCTATGACCTGAAACTTCAATATATTGTAACTTTAATTAATCTCAACTTGATAAAAGCTTACTTTAAGATAGATATACCTTCCTAATATATTTCTATCATGTTCTACTTTCTATTGCACTTAGAATATAAAGTTATTCTCTATCTATTGTAAGAAGCTTCTCACACTTCTTTCAATCAATCTCTGTTGCAACCATCTTAGGTTGCACCTAAGAACTCAAACCTTTAATGTCAAGGGTTGGCTTATCCTTGAATGATCAACTATATTAAAGTTGATTCACCCTTCCAAAATATAAGCCCTTGTATTCACTGGTTATAACCATGAAAATACCCTATAGATGAGTCCTAGTCTTCACTAGTTATTCTACAACTATGGAAAGACTTTATAGTTGAGTCCTAGTGTTCACTAGTTTTTTTCAACCATGGAAAGATCCCAGTCTTTCTACTTACTTTGATCTTACAATAGAGTCCAGGTCTAACTGTCTTTAAAGTAGATATACTCTATACCAATTCTATCAAGCTGAATAAAATCAATTTTTGTATGTAGCTAAATAAATTTAGCTTGTGCAAGAAACTATTCGCAGTAGCTCTGATTCCACTGATGACTTTTTAAGTCTTAATCAGTGGTATCAACCTCATGATAAAATTTTTGATCCTAAATCATTTATATTTCTCATACTATATAACATACTCAAGGGTTTTATGAAAGCATCTTGATATTAAGTTATAGTCAATTTGCCTTGACCAAGGTTTTCAAAGTTAATCATCCTCTTTTTAAAGTATAATTGTGGTAACCACCATTAAAGAAAGAGGATAACAAACTGTTCCCAAGTAATATTTTCAACACTTAATCTACTTTTGACTTTTAGTTTGCCCACCATGATGATGCTTTTCTAGTAAGCTAATGTGCAACCCAAAGTACCATCAAAGTCACACATTTCAAAGTACATCATCTCTATAAGCCATGACTTAGATCCATAAGTGTTGTAGCATCGTATTTAGGTAGTATAATGTATTTTAGGTCCTTGGATAACTCAACTTCAAAACAAGCCTTCTGTTACACTTGTCTATTCACGGTTCTACTCCACTTCTATGGACTCATGGTTCTACTTCAATCTCAAAGGGAGGATTTTCATCCTCTTTTACTCGTTCTTAATATTTCTACTCTAAGTTAGCTACTTTGTCTCATGTCTTATTCAATAGGTTTATAAATTGTTTAGTTTATCTGATGTGCGGCCACTGTGACCTTCACTAGTCAAATGATCAACATTGATTGTCTTAACTATTTTCTTAGTTATACAAACAATTTATTTAGTTTAGTATTAGTGAATTGAATAGGCCTTAATATTAAAGCTAGAATTGATACCACATGTAACAAAACCCTCATTCCTAATATTTTCAAATGTAACATGAATTTTATTTTTAGTTCTCATTATTGTTGTTAGCAATTCTTATTTCTAACTATTTAAGCAACCTAACTTGAATGTAGTCTACTATAAAAATTTAAAATCATTTATTTTTAAATGAGTTAGTTAAACTTAATTAAAAGTATTCACTTATTATAAATTTTAAGTGTCATCATTTTATTCATTTTCATGTAATCAATAAATCTAATCAATATGGAATATAATACAAACAACATAAATAATTTATATTTGCCTAATAACCAGAAAAAATGTATCCTTCCATTTATATTATGACTATCCTAGTATTAATTGTTTTAAAAACTTTATTCCCATAAACATAAATCATTTAACAATATACAAAAAAAATATTAAATAATTTATCCACAAATAATTATACATAATAACAATCCACATAACGACAAAGAAGAAGATAATACTTTTTGGTATGGCAACATCAATAATAACTTTACACTATATGTAAAATCCCATGTGAATGAAATTATTCATTTCTGTAATTTGACATGGTACCACCGCAGACATTGATTTCATGTTAGAACCCTTAGCAGAGTAGGTCTTCCTCTCTTTTTCTTAGTAATAATAAAAGTAATAAAAAAAATTAAAAATTGGTGTAAAATCATATTAGCAATAATTGTTTTCAAGTATTTATATCATTTTATAAAATTCTTGAAAACAATAGTCCTGTTATTCTAAATATTTTATATTTCATCCTTATAGTTTTTCATGGTGCACACAGTCTGAGATATAAAGAGAAGATAACTGGAATGTTTGACCACAATGGACAAAGGTTAAACCAAATCTCATTTGATGTCTCTCTTTATTTAATTTAATGGTAATGGACATGAATTTAAAAACAAAACTGGGTTTTCCAAATAAATAAATAACACAAGCAGAATCCAATGAGCCTGAATATCATTTTCAATTGATAAAAACACTAAATATATTGTATTAATAATAATGAAAGTCGCACACCATTACTATACAAAGGTTTTCAAGAGAGACATCATTAATAATAACAATTCAAAAAAATTTAAAGAGCACTTACAAAACAAAGGCTCTCAAGGGAGACACCATTACTATAATTATTTCAATATACAAAGCTTCACCACATTTGAATTTCAAGTCGTTGTAGACGACACTCAGTGGACTGGACGGGAGAGACCAACTCTCATAACTTCTAAGGTTCACCTTACTAAACCTACACATTTAGAAGGACACCATAAGTGGTCCCCCACCTTTTTTGCACCCTCCTTGGTATAGGACCATGTGACCACAGTGTAGGGATTACCCTTTAAGGCCCATAAAACTTAAAGGGGGATGCTAATTCCCTAACCTGACTCTAGCTTCATCTAGGTAGGTTATTCAACGTAGAGCCTTGGTGCTTAGTTACCACACCTCCATGGGCTAACTAAGGTTATTGTCACTTTGATGACAACTAACATGATCTTCTTTTCCTACATGATCAAAGAATCACCATTGTTGTCTTGTGAATAGATTTTCCCACACATCCAATCCTACTCATTCTAGGTGCAACTACTCACAACTAATCTAGCTATTGAATACACACAACTCCTTCCAGGCTCATGAGATCCTAGCTATTGCATTCTCGCAACTCCTTCTAGAACTCACGTCTACCTGGCTATTGCATTCACGCAACTCCTTCTAGGATTGGGTTCCATGGTTTACAAGAGGAAATTCTACCCACCCAATGGATAGATAACATACCAACATCATTTAACATAACAACTAAACATAACACTAAGCATAAAAACATGTTACATAATTCATCTCAAATGAAATGCACAAAAATAGATTCCTCTTAACCATAAACCAAACTATGCAATTTTCATAACTTAAAACTCAAATGCTTTCCATCAACATTTATTCATTAGTAAGATAACCTATATCTTTATTATAAAAATGTATTTTCAAATATTTAATAGAACATATTAATAATTGTCTCAAGAGATTACTTAGAAAGTGCAACTCCAAGTTTGACATTAAAAAACATAATCTTTCAGGTGTACAATAATCAATATACAAACTTAATGATTAACTAAAACGTTATAAAAATCTTTAATTTCCACATCTAAACCTTCAAGCTCTATGAATCCATATTCAAATTTCTTGATCCAATCGCAAATCAACAAGTCTCTTCCCAATGGAAAACCCCCCATAATCTTTATGAGATATATTTAGGGATCAAAACAACTCCTCATACAACTAACAACATAAACAAATGCAAACAAACTAATTAAATTTTTAATTCATTCTTATATCATTAGATATCCCATAGAAAACTATTCCTCAATCTGCCCATGTGGAGGAGTTGAAGAGGAGTGGGTAGTTGAAACTCTCGTGTTAGAGAGGCCCCAGGTTCAAATCTCTCCATCTCACATGTTTACGGATATGTTATGTAATAATTTACTGAGGACCCTACTGATGATGTGTTTATCCACGCGCTTGATATAATAATGAGCTTAATGAAATATCAACCAACATTTAAAAAAAAAATACTATTCCTCAAATATTAATATTTGCATAGCACGTCTATTGAGTTTCTAGAAATTTTTAATCCAAATTAAAAAAATCTGTGAGGAATCCCATGCGAATGAAATTATCTTAAAAAAAGTTAAGTCGATCATCGACCGTATACGTGAGAGAGAGAGTCGGGATTAGAAGTTGGTATTGGCCAACAACGCGTCGTGACAAAAAGCACAAGCTCACCCCTTCAAGAGTTGAAATTTCAATTTTTTTGTTTTCTTGTTTTTTTTAAATTTATATGGTGGTATGAGTAGTCACTATGAATTTGGGTAAGTTATTCGGTTTTTATAGCTACCATAATATTTTGTATTGGCTGTTTCGACCCTGTCACACAATTTTTCGTGTAGTTTGTCCTTATAACTAACCTACGCTACAATCATTTTAAACCTGGTGGAATCACTAGCCACTACAAATTCGGATAGGCTATTTGATTTTTATGGCCGCCACAATATTTTGTGTTGTCCATCTCAAAAGCTGCCACACTTCTTCGTGTAGTCCTCCTTTATAACCACCATGTCACAATCATTTTAAATCTTTTACGCTACACCAATTGATCTACACCTAGGACTGATTTCAATCTTTTTTAACATCTAATTTATTATTAATTATTTAAAGTTTGGATATCGTTGCTTTTAAGGGTTAGGTGGATTGATAAGTAACATTTGGTTGGGCACTTACCAAGAAAAAGAAAAGATCTAAGTTCAAACCTTGGATATCATTTAACAAAGGAAAAAAATAATCTGAATCCTCTAATTGCACGTCAACCAACTTGCGATATGGTGGTCTCCATCTTAGACCGATCAACAACAGACAACTAAACTTATTAAAAACAATAGTTATAGTTTAAACCCTACACTGAACATTAATAAAAATAGTGACTCGTAAAAAAAAGGTTTGGATGATCTGTGAAAGGCCAATAAGGGTAAAGAGGTTTGGGAACATCAATGTAGGCGGAGATTTGCGTATCGTGTGGGGGCCATGATCACAAATGATTGAACACTGACAAAATTCACAGTTATAAAATGAATGACAAAAGTTTTTTTTTCTGGTTGATTTAGTAAGGGAGAATTTTTTTTTAACTTAATAATAATAAAAGTAATAAAAGAAAATTGAGCTGTCGATTTTTTTATAAGAGAAAAAATAAAAATAAAATTAAAATTTTGTATGCTTTTTTTATAAGTTATGTGTAGTTTTTATTAAGGTTATTTTCATTACAAAAATTAAATATTATATTGCTTTTATTATATTTTTAACAAGTTAATTAAAGTATATTTATCTTTGTTTTTTTATCAAAGATATTTATTTTCGTTAAGTTTTCATAATTATTATTATTTTTTTAAGGAATTAATAACAAGAATAATCTTTACATGATACATAACTCCAACAAATAGAAGGAAAACAAACATAACAATCATTCATTAAAGAGGAAATCAGTTTGATTATTTTTCTTGTGTAGTAGAGGTTCTTCTTTCTTTAGAGTGGCAAGATCTGAGAATACATTTTTGTACTTCAAGCTCCTGAGGTAATATCTAGTTATAACATATTTTGTAGGATCTTCATTTTCAAAAAACTTACCATCGTCGATTGTTTCATAATTAGCTTCAAAAATACTATATGAGGTGCTAATCTTTTCCATGGAACCTTCTAAATGGTCTTTAGTAACCATTTGGCTTTTATCAATGATCAGATCCACATTCTAATTTTGAGATAAAGTCTTTTGTTGCTCAAATGATTCTTGTTGGATGATGTATCTTGAGGATGAGCTTCTTTCTTTTGAACTGGGACATTTGAAGGTTTCGAATCATTCGCATGCAGGGCCTTCTCCTCCACCAAGGAGGAAATAGAGCATGATTGGATGATCGGGCATCTCTTCTTCGAGAAACCGTATTGCCGATAACCATAAGATCTTAGGGAAAAGTTTTCATATTCAATATTTTGGATCCATTTTCCTTTGCTTGAAAAGATAGTAATGGATTGAGGCCCTGCAATCCAAACATCCATCCAAACAACCAATCTTACTTTACTTGTATTAATTTTAATGGACAAATTTTACTCTGACACCATGTGAATAACATTATCGATATTATATCTTCTCTCCCCAAATTCTCCTTTTGGGATAAAGTCTTTTGTTGCTCGAATGATTCCTACTGGACACGTAATGTATCTCGAGGATGAGCTTCTTTATTTTGAACTGGAATATTTGAAGGTTTCGAATCATTCGCATGCAGGGCCTTCTCCTCTACCACGGAGGAAATAGAGCATGATCGGATGAGCGGGCATCTCTTCTTTGAAAAACCATATTGTTAATAACCATAAGATCTTAGGAAAAGTTTTCATATTCAATATTTTGGATCATTTCGCATAAGATAATAATGAATTGAGGCCTTGCAATCCAAACATCCATCCAAACAACCAATCTTACTTTACTCGTATTAATTTTAATGGACAAATTTTACTCTAACAACATCCATATATTAAAATGAATAACATTATCGATATTATATCTTATCTTCCTAAACTCATAAAGATTCACATATTGATATTTAGACTTTAATTAAATTATGTTAATTTAAATACAAATTCAAATTAAAATATTTTCAAACATTACATACATAATTATTAAACTATTATAATGTAATTATAAAACTTATTTTAAAAAATATTTTAAATTTTAACCATTTATAACTCCTTTCAATAAATTTTATTGATTATTAATTTCATTTTATAAAATTCTTGAAAACGACAGTATTTTATTCGAAACATTTTATATTTCATCGTTGTAGTTAAACATCGAAACCCGCTCTAAAACAAGGCACAAGTCAGGAGTTGGGATTCCAGTTTCTTTTTCCATCGGGTAACTTCTATAAAGTCAATGGAATTTTAATTGTTCATTGAATGCACCAACTTTGTTTGGTTAGATTTCATGTATCACGTGGGTCACCTTTTTTCAATGCTATTTACCATAACAATGATTGAACACCATCTTTATTTGTTGGAAGATTCCAAAGAAAAATAAATTATCATAAAGATAAGTCTGCAATTATATATGTGTGGTTTTTTCAAGATGGAATGGAACAACTGTAAGTCTGTAGTATATATTCTGTGGAGGGCCATGATTATCGTCGCTTTCTCCAACAAATCGGGGACATTCGATGATGGTGATTTTCTAAAGCTTGCTCAGTTTTATTTATTTATTTCTTTTCTCTATACAGAAGGAATTTATATCCACAATAACTGTTGTTTAAGATGCGTTTACAATCTTTTCTTATTTAAATAAGATGAAAGGTTAAGATTCATGGTTTCAAAGGGTTTTAGAATTCTAATAAAGGTTCAACATTTACAGAAATTATCTATATATATATATATCATATTCAAGAATGGATGATAAGTGTTGGAATATATTTATAAATTGGAAATTATTTACTTATTTTTATTATAATTTTTTTTAATTATATTATTTAATATAATATAAAGATTATAAGTTGGTTAGGTGTTGTAAGTATTACAAGTATATTAAGGATGTATGTAGTTAGAGTTGGAATCTCACAAGGATAAGAATGCTTATAAAAAACAAAATCTCTTCCCCAGTATATTTTTGGAATAATCAAAAGAAAGAAGTCCTTAGTCCACAATAGTCTCCAGAACAAATATAGCCAATATATTTAGTTTATGTTGTCATCTCTTAAATTTTTAGAATTCCTAGTATTAAACTAAATTATGTGAATTGAAGAAAAGATGCAAAAGAAAGCCTTCATTGGCCATTTTATCTGCCAAATGGTTCCACTTCCTAGGAATATGATGCCAATTAATCTGTTCAAATTTTTCCAATGTCTTATAGCTCTGATTCAGCACCAACCGGGGCATAATAGTCTTAACCACTTCTTTGCTAGAAAGAAACTGTGTGATCAACTTAGAATCCCCATAAACTTAAAGGGTGTTGACATTTTCTTTGGATGCTAAGGTGAGGCCAAATTTGCAGCCCATCAACTCAACTACATTATTGGTGTTTTGTCCTAAATTTAGGCAAAATTCAAGAATCTTGGAATGTGGTTTTGACCATAAAACTCCTCTAGCAACAACTATTCTAGGGTCAGGTTTTGAAGCCCCATCAAAAAATATAGCTGGAAAACTAAAACACAGTTGAGAAGTCAAGTTGTTGGCAGTAGAGGTGCTAATTAGATCTTGAAGATTTCAATTTTTGAGGATGCGTAACTCAACTCTAGAAAGAGCATTATGATATTGCTTAGCTTTAAAGCGGGATCTGGTATTTTTCATGATAGCATGCTTCATCTTGTGTATCAAAACTCCCATTTGAGTTAATTTTCCTTCAAAAATTCTACAATTATCATCCATCTATATATACCACATGCAATAATAAGGAATTAAAGACCATAAAAAATTTATGAGAGGCTTACCTTAAAATAAGTTTAGGTACTTTTTGTTCTATCTTTTAGTACAAGACTCAAGATTTATGTAGACTCTAAAGCTGAAAGTAAATGAGATCCAGATCATTGTAGCTTCCTCACATTTTAAAAATAGATGGGCTTGATTTTCATAGTCTTTAAAGCATCTAGAACAAAAAATGGGGGCCCAAAATACCTCTTTTAGAGAAGTTTTCCCCAATTAAAATTTTCTTTTGCTAAACTAGTTTTTGAAAAACTTTTATTTTGAGGGTGATATTTTGACCCCAAATGTGCTTCAAAGATTTATCTATAGGCTCACTCCTATGAAGATATGCACCCGCATTGACTAAATAGTTGCTCCAACAGTTAATTTTACCCCAAATAAAGTAGTCTTCATTGTTTGGGTCTATGGGAAGAATGCCAATGAATTGCTTTTGGACCTAAGACCACTCCCTTTGTTGTTCTACGTCCAACCCATGAAGTTGAATCCATTTTGGTTGATTGCCTTCCCAAGTGATGAGATGGGAAAGTTTTTCTATCCCGAGTTGACTCATGAATTGAAAAAATCCTTAGAAATGGAAGAAATTAAGGGTTTGATACCAAGAATAGAATCATCCCAACATCTGATACTATCAATATTTCTTGGGTACCAAGAGATGTTATCCTTAATTATCCAAACCGATTTAACAATCAATGCCCAAATTTTAGAGATGTCTGGTTTTTTATGGATACCTTTGAGTAATAGCATGTCATGTTTGCCTTCACCATATTTGTGAAAAAGAACCTGCTTCCAAAGCGTTATTGGAGGGTTTATTAATTTCTAGAAATTTTGGCCCCAAGAGCATTGCTCATAATAAAATATCAGATATCCAAACCCCCTTGACATTTTCCTTTTGTCACTTGACTCCAGTTGACAAGATGGAGTCTCCCTGAGAGATTGTCTTCCTTATTGCCAAACAAAGTTACTATTTTTCTTGTCTAGTTCTTGGAGGATTAAGGCAGGAGCATAATAAATCATAATTTGGTAGATAGACAAGCTTACAATGATAGATTTAAATAAAATTAGTCTTCCAACAAGACTAAGCTACCCATTTCTATAAGTTAATATTCTCTTGGAATAATAGTCAAATTTACCAACAGGGAAGGCACTGTAAGTTCGAAGGCTAGGAGTATTTCCGTCTCTTTTTTGAATTGGACTCATAAAAAAAATTATCTGAGCTGTCAGTCTTCATGGATGCTGCTTGGAAATACCACAAAGACTAATGGGGACAGTCACATGTCAGATAACATGGCTCCTAGTCGTCTTAGTAATTTGAGGTTGGTTGATAATCACGGGGAAGGAAAGAAACGAAACTATAAGACTTCGAACCAAAGCCACGTGGACCACCAGATAGCCACCGCCATAAATCTAGCCGACCAGGTTCAGTTCTCCAAGACTGATTGGCCAAGATAGTATGTGGTACCAAAGCATGTCATATACGAAAGAAAGCAATTACCAAAGAATTATTAAGAGTAATTGTTAATACAGAGCTTGTGGGAGTTTTTTATAGTACTCTGTTATGTGTGTCTGCAGCTTTTTGTTTCTCCATTGTCTCAAGGAAGGGATCTGTGTCTGGTTCTTTTTTGTAATTATGATGCATGTGTGTTTTCTCGAGGTATACCCAAAATGTTGTATGGGAAGTTTATTTTTGATAACAGGCTATGTGCCTTACCGGATGTAATGGCTTTGGCGGCATGTAGATTTTACATATATAGGATCCTTAGTAAGGATATGTTCATCAATAGCCTTGGGCTGATTTTTGTAAAAGGTTTTGGATCAACCTGTAAAACTCGGTATTAATGCTATCTATAAAAAAAAAAAAGTTAATATTCTCTTGTCAATATTTTCCATCAAATTAGACCAACAATCAGAATTATTTATCTTGGAACTTATAGGCACTCCTAAATATTTAAAGGGGCCAATTCAACCATGATCAAACTGAAGAATTTGAGCAAAGCTCCTATTTTTAGCTTGGGAAGTGTTAATAGTGTAAAATTTATACTTGTTGATATTAATAGCAACTCCAGAGGTATTTAGAAAGAGGTCTAGGAAACCTTTAATCCTTTTGACATTCAACTTTGAGGCTTCCCCCATCATTATAGTATCATCAACAAATTGTGCATAAGTGATCTACTTGATCCCAACAATTATCTTTATTCCAATTATTTTGCTAGCCCTTCTTTCAACAAAGATAGATCTACCCAAAGCTTTAGCTGAAATAATATAAAGATAGGGAGATAGAGGGCAACCTTGGCGTAAACCTCTAAAAGCTCTAAGGAATATATTCGGATAGCCATTGACAATAGGTGCAACCCACGGGTCTTTGATGCAACTAAAAAGCCACTGGAAAGAGATAAAGAAAACACAAAAAAAATAAGCACTTGATCCAAAAAATCTAGATCAACTCTATCAAAGGCATTCGCCATATCAATCTTAACCACGATATTTTTTTTTATTCTTTACTAGGGCCCCATGGACAATCACAATATAAAGAAATTTTATGATAAATTTTAACTTATTTTTCATATATTAATATTTTTTAATGTTATCTATAAATATATAGATTTTAGACTAAAAGGAGTATTGTTAAGTGTTCAAGAAAACTTTAACTTATTTATAATTAATATCCTTGCTCACCAAAATCTTGTTGATATTTTAAATTTATAAACAATCTCATTAATTAATACAATCCTGTCTTATGTAACCTGTTATAAATTTTACCTTAAAAGAATTTTATCGTAAGGGAAGGTGTTGGCTACTATGGAGCCTTGTTTTTCTCCCTTAATTCCTTATGATAAGAAGTTATATGATGTAACTTTTGCTTTCTTAAAAAAATATTCTATAGTCAGAGGGATATGTGTATCCATATCAATACCAACTTAAAGATTCAACCTCATGATGAACTTGATGGATTTTTAAGCCTTAATCCTAACATAAAACTCACAGGATAAATTCCACAATATCAGATATAATATAGCCACAATACAGTAAGATCAAGATAATGATATAAGTAGAATAATATGAGAAAATTAATATGTAAATCTAGGCTTATAATATATCAAATAAACTTCATTAATAAGCAACAATATGAATGTCAATAGCCTAAATCATACATGTAAAAAGCATGTAGCATGACTTACAATATTAATTGCTCAAATGTATACAATCTTTATTACTCCTCTTCCTCTTACAAATATGATATGATATTGGGATATATCAAGATGTAATGGGATGTGATTTGATGTGTTCTTCTTCTCTATGGAGTACTATATAGCCATAATAGAATGACTCTTTAGATACTTGACTATTCCTTTCTATATGCCAAGTCTCATGACTCTTGGCTTCTCTACTTGACACATGCATACACATGACTCTATATTGTATGCACACCTAGACATGACTCTTCACTTAGCACACTCTAATCTAAGGACACTTGTGCACACTTACATATAAGACACTTGTGCACATAAACTCACATTACACTTGCACACTTACTCACATGACACTTGTGCATTTCTTACACATTACAACATTACATAAAATATTACTCACACTCTAAACTAAGACTCACTCCTAATATAATATTTAAGATGTACCATGAAGGTACCATCGGGGTGCATTAGCATGTACCAAATAATGTAATATACTCCAACACCCTCCTATATTACATTATTTGGTTATTAAAGACTTTAGTCTTGAATAATAGTATTCATCTTGATATTCAGTCTATAAGTGACCTTGCAATACATGTGATCTAATTTGCTTGTAAGACAAATTTGGCCCATGTTTAATCCACTTTCATTTTCCTTATTTTTTGAATGTGTTTTCTTCATGTACTTCAGACATTGCACACTTGAATCCATTGTTAGAAGATGCTTCGGAAATGAGTATTTGAAGAAGATAATCTAATATGAATAGTAATACTCTTTCAAATATTCTACAATACTTCTCCTTCTGGTAATAGAAAATAGATGAATGTGATTTCCTTCCAAAATATATAGATAGATGAAGACTCTAACAATTTGCTTTTTCATGACAAATTTTATTGCAATACATACATCTTGAAGATATTTTTGTTGCTTTATTCATCCTTCTTAGCATTTCAAGTTAATTTTTTTTCTTGGTAAAATAGCATTACCATTTATTTACAACCAAATCTATTCTATCTTTATTTTCCATATAGATAAGTAGTAGATGATGAGAGTCTTCAATAATTTTAGTATTCTCTATTTTTGAGATTGATAACACATAACTTAAACAAAATTAATAACACTTTTTAATATTACTTATCACTCCATACCATAAATAAATCATAAAACCTTATTGCTCCTATCAAAAAATAAAACCTTAGAATATAAAACCCTAAAATTTAATTACCTCAAATATGCTTCTACTTCTATGCTTATCTCCACGATTTTACTCTACAAATATTGCCTTTAGAAGAACTTGTGTGAAGACCCTTTAACTAGCAAGTATCATTGATGCATATCTCTAGGCTATCCAATTAGAACATTTCATCTCCATGCATGCAAAGGTGGCGTTACTTGGTAAGATATGTGACATTGTAAGATGGCATTACTTGACATTGATAAACCTATTTTCTACACCATTCTATCATGCTTTGAACATTACCAAGGATGTTGAATAATGTTTGGTACTTAATTAAAATTCTCACACTAATCCAAACATTTCATTATTTTTTCACATTCTTGAACCAATGCTTGACGAAGTATTTTCCCTTTGCAATGAGAGTTTCATATTCCTCACTATGTTTCGATTATGAATGCTGCTCAACTTATTTTCCATTGCAACATAGAGGGCTTGATCTTGAGTTTTGCCCAATTTGTTATTCTTTGCAACATAGTATGCTTTGAACCTGAGTGCTTCCCAACTTGCTATCCACTACAACATAGAATGATTTGAACTTAAGTGTTATTGTAGGTTCTTTAGATGCTTGAGTGATATCCAAATCTAAAAATGCTTTCCAGTCTCTAGGTATTGTGCTATCAAACTGAAGATGTTGTTGTCCTTAATTTCTAGTGCTATCAATCTAAGGATGCTACTATCTTATATTTCGAGTGCTATCCAACTTTGAATGCTAACATCCTTGCATTGTTAACTTTCTTTATTTCTATTTCCTGCACTTAGCTCTTCACCATGTTCACATCTTGATGTTTCTCTTGATATTTGTGTTTAACAAAATAACAATTTGAGCCAAACACGCTACTATGCTAGAAATGAAAGAAGATGCCTTCAAGAACCAAAAGCCTCTATTTACTATAATCGAATGTTGCATTTCATAGATGAATGACTCTATATATTGAATATTGCCTTTGAATAACTTTGTCTACTAGGGTTACATGTTGTTTTACTTTGATCCTAATAGCTTTCTCTTTAATACCGTACTATATACTCCTTTTTTAGGACTGAATCTTATTTATATCTTGTTGTCTCTTTATTTTAATATTGAGTCTTCTATTCTCTAAAAGCTTCTTGAATCTTTATTGTTGCTTCTTTATTTTTATCCTTCTTGTTGCCTATGTCAATATCCAAACGACCTAAGACTTACTATAATCCTTTTCTTTGTCAAGATTTGTATTCAAGACCTGAATCCATTCTCTTTTGTCAAGGTTTATATCCAAGACCTGAATTCTCTATCTCTTATGTTAAGGTCTTCTTTAAGATCTAAATCCTTATATCCAGGTCAATTTCTCTATGTCCTGAAACTTCAATATATTGTAACTTTAATTAATCTCAGCTTGATAAAAACTTACTTTAAGATAGATATACCTTCCTAATATATTCTTCTCATGTTTTGCTTTATCTTGCACTTATAAGATGAAGTTTTTATCTATCTGTCGTACGAAGCTTCTCACACTTATTTCAATCAATCTCTTTTGCAACCATATTAGGTTGCACCTAAGAACTCAAATATTTAATGTCAATGGTTGGCTATATTTTTGAATGATCAACTATCTTAAAGTTGATTCACCCTTCCAATAGATTAGCCCTTGTCTTTACTAGTTATAACCATGAAAAGACCCTATAGATGATTCCTAGTCTTCACTAGTTATTTTACAATTGTGGAAAGACTCTACAGTTGAGTCCTAGTCTTCACTAGTTGTTTATTCAACCATGGAAAGACCCTAGTATTTCTACTTTGATCTTACAATAGATTTCAGGTCTAACTATATTTAAAGTAGATAGACTCTATACCAATTTTATCAAGCTGAATAAAATCAATTTTTGTATGTAGCTAAATAAATTCAACTTGTGCAAGAAACTACTCGTAGTAACTCTGATACCACTAATGGCTTTTCAAGACTTAATCAATGATAGCAACCTCATGATGAAATTTTGATCCTAAATCATTTATCTTTCTCGTACTGTACAACATACTTAAGGGTTTGATGAAAGTATCTTGATACTACGTTATAGTCAATTTGCCTTGACTAAGATTTTGAAACTTAATCATCCTCTTGTTAAATTATAATTGTGGTAACCACCATTGAAGAAAGAGGATAACAAACTATTCCCAAGTAATATTTTCAACACTTAATCTATTTTTGGATTTTAGTTTACCCACCATAATGATCCTTTTCTAGTAAGCTATTTTGCAACCCAAAGTAATTTGGTTTTCTCATCGAAGTGACACATTTCAAAGTACATCATCTCTATAAGCCATGACTCAGATCCATAAGTGTTGTACCATCGTATTTAGGTAGTATAATCTATTTTAGGTCCTTGCATAACTCAACTTCAAAACAAGCCTTATGTTGCACTTGTCTATTCATGGTTCTACTCCACTTCTATGGACTCGTGGTTCTACTTCACTCTCAAAGGGAGCATTTTCATCCTATTTTACCCATTCTTAATATTTTTACTCTAATTTAGCCACTTTGTCTCATGTCTTATTCAATAGGTTTATAATTTGTTTAGTTTGTCTGATGTATGGCCACTATGACCTTCACTAGTCAAATGATCAACATTGATTGTCTTAACTATTTTCATTTTCTTAGTTATACAAACAATTTATTTAATTTAGTATTGGTGAATTGAATAGGCCTTAATATTGAAGCTAGAATTGATACCACATGTAACAAACCCCTCATTCCTAATATTTTCAAATGTAACATGAATTTTGTTTCTAGTTCTCATTATTGTTGTTAGCAATTCTTATTTCTAACTATTTAAGCAACCTAACTTGAATGTAGTCTATTATAAAAATTTAAAATCATTTATTTTTATATGAATTAGTTAAACTTAATTAAAAGCATTCACTCATTATAAATTTTAAGTGTCATCATTTTATTCATTTTCATGTAATCAATCAATCCTAGTCAATAAAGAATATAAAACAAAATACATAAATAATTTATGTTTTCCTAATAAGCAAAACAATGCATCCTTCCATTTATCTTATGCCTATCCTAGTATTAGTTGTTAAAAAACTTTCCATAAACATAAATCATTTAACTATATACAAAAAAATATTAAATCATTCATCCAAAAATAATTATACATAATAAAAAACCACATAATGAAAAAGAAGAAGATAATACCTTTTGGTACGACAACACCAATAATAACTTTACACGATAGGTGAAATCCCATGCAAATGAAATTATTCATTTCTGTAACTTGACATGGTACCGCCGCAGACATTAATTTCATGTCAGAACTCTTAGCAAAGTAGGCCTTCCTCTCTTTTTTTAATAATAATAAAAGTAATAAAAGAAAATTGAAAGTTGGTGTAAAATCATATTACCAACAATTGCTTTCAAGTATTTATATCATTTATAAAATTCTTGAAAACGACAGTCGTATTATTCTAAACAGTTTATATTTCATCCTTATAGTTTTCCATGGTGCACACAATCTGAGGTATGAAGACAAGACAACTTGAATTTTTTGACCACGATGGACAAAGGTTAAACCAAATCTCATTCAATATTTCTCTTTATTTAATTTAATGGTAATGGACATGACTTTAAAAATAAAATCGGGTTCAAAATCCAATGAGCTTGAACATCATTTTGAATTGGTAAATACCCTATATATATTATATTAAAAATAATGAAAGTCAGACACCATTACTATACAAAGTCTCTCAAGGGAAACACCATTACTATAATTATATTTAATATACAAAGCTTCACCACCTTTGAGTTCCAAGTCGCTGTAGACGATACTCAATAGACATGAGAGACCAACTCTCATAACTTCTAAGGTTTACCTTACTAAGCCTACACATTTATAAGGATTCCATAAGTGGTCCCCCACATTTTCTATACCCTCCTTGGTATAGGACCATGTGACCATGGTGTAGGGATTTCCCTTTAAGGCCCATAACACTTAAGGGAGATGTTAATTCCCTAACTTGACTCTAGCTCCACCTAGGTAGGTTATTCAACGTAGATCCTTGGTGCTTAGTTACCACACCTCCATGGGTTAACTAAGGTTATTGCCACTTTGATGACAACTAACATGATCTCCTTATCCTACATGATCAAAGAATCACCATTGTTGTCTTGTGAATAAATTTTCCCATACACCAAATCGTACTCATT
Source organism: Wollemia nobilis (assembly GCA_028583015.1). NCBI lineage: Eukaryota > Viridiplantae > Streptophyta > Pinopsida > Araucariales > Araucariaceae > Wollemia > Wollemia nobilis. The sequence goes on from JAQPPZ010004205.1 coordinate 14,663,674, forward strand.
CAAGGCGCTACTACTCATAAGTACCCTGGCTATTCTATATACACAACTCATTCTAGGTTCATGAGATCCTAGCTATTGCATTCTTGCAACTCCTTCTAGGACTCACGTCTACTTGGCTATTGCATTCACACAACTTATTACAAGATTGGGTTCCATGGTTTACAAGGAAAAATTCTACCCACCCCAAGGATAGATAACATAACAACATCATTTACTATAGCAACTAAACATATCACTAAGCATAAAAACATGTTACATAACTCATCTCAAATGAAATGCACAAAAATAGATTCCTCTTAACCATAAACCAAACTATGCACTTATCAAAACTTGAATCTCAAATGCTTTCCATCAACATTTATGCATTAGAAAGATAACCTATATCTCTATCATAAACATGCATTTTCAAATAGTTAATAGAACACATTAATAACTATCTCAAGAGATTACTCAGAAAGTGCAACTCCAAGTTGGCATTAAACAACATAATCTTTCAATTGTACAATAGTCAATATACAAGCTTAACGATTAACTAAAACATTACAAAAATATTTAATTTCCACATCTAAACCTTCAAGCTCTATAATATGTTGCTCAGTTAATTCACCTACCAATGTCTTTAATCTATAAATTCCATTTGAACTATGAGCCAAGGTCTCACAAATATGCCTATTTAAAGTTGTAATTTCTTCTTGAAGTGTTTTCTCCTTACGAGTGCAACCTACTAACTCAGTCTGCAACTGGAATTTTATAATAGCAAAGATGTTAGCTACTAAGAGATTAGAGATATCTTTTTGATCTATTTCAAAAATGAATTTACACCGAGCCTTTCATATATGAAAGATGACATATGCCCTGGTAATGGAGGGAAGAAATTTTTTATTGGGCATCAGATTGATCCCCAATAAGGCTTGATCCTCTGTTATAGGAAGTGGTAAGGAATAAAGCATTTGTTGTGCTTCACACCAAATATAGTGGGCACGAGCATAGTTCTAAAAAAAATGTTGTACTATCTCTTCTAAACCACAAAAAATGGCAATCACCTTGTCATTTGCCCATCCGTTTCATCCTTCTTTGAGTAGGAAGACCTTGAAGGTCTACATTCCAAAGAAGAATCTAGAACTTTCCTTGAATTGGAGCAGAGTTGATAATCTTGAAGGTTCTCATCCAAGTAGCCCAACTAAGCTCTAAGTTCCATTTTTATTGAGTGTATCTAAAAATTGCTGACAGTTCATAGGAAGCAGGGCATGACACCAAAACTTAAGGGTTGGTTGCTCAGAGTTATGATTAATAAATCATTTCTAATAATTCCAATAGGGACTAGCTTGCAATGGAGAAGATAGAGGTTGAGGCACTTAGGAGGTGATGGAAAGGATCTGTATAATAACTACTTTATTAGTAGGGAAGAGGCCAAATTTTGATTGTATTTGCTTCTAATTTTTCCAAGAGGACTTAGAAAACTCCCAAATATCACCCACCAAAAGCATTCCCATTTTGAGGAGACACCTGGTAGGAAACCAGAGACAAGAGGTTGTGCATCAAGGGTGTGGAGGGGTGACCACCATAAGTTGTGCTTGAGGAAATTTATAGGGCCTTACACTAGAGGTGGTACCATGAAAGAAATTAATGCACCTGCTACTAGGATTTCCAAATCCCTTTGAGAATATTACAACCTTCTATAGAGAAATGAGAGGCTTGTAAAAGAACATCAATGTATGACATATTTATCCAAATTTTACCATCCACCCAGGGGTTTTTAAAATGCTTCCTCACCAAAACCTTCCATGGATCATTCTCTATGATCACCCTTTGCATCCATTTAGCCGTGAGTGCATAGCATTATGCTTTAAGGTTGGGGATTCCTAGCCGGCCGCATGAAACTAATATGCAACAATTGCTCTAGGAGACCATTAGGAGGTCTCATTTGACTAGGTTTGTTACCCAAAAAAACTCCTAAACCATACTTTTCGTCTTATCATACCTAGCCTTGCTAGGAGTCAAAAGAGAAGAGAATTAAACATGGAAGGGGGCTAAATTTTTTCTAATAATTTAGATTTTAGCTACTTGAGACATTTCCAAAGATTTCTAGTAGTCCAATTTTTTGGTAAATTTGTCCATACACCAATCCCACATAGATTTGGGTGAAAGGTCAACACCAAAAGGAAAGCCCAAATAATTAGAGATTTCTCCTCTTTGCACCCACTTCCATGTTGTGGGTATCCAATATGGCTTATCATCAAATCCAAAGGGAATAATGGAGTTCTTATATTCTTGTATTCTTTCATCGGAGGCCCTATAGAAGGTGTGAACTATCTCAAGGATGTTCGCAAGATTTTGCTAATCTACCAAAGAAAAAATCATAGAATCATCTACGAAATGAGAGTTGATAAGTTAGGAGCCATCCGGAAGGGGGATACCTCTTATCATCCCCTATTTAATTGTAACTTCCAATAGATAGCCAAGGGCATAAACTGTAATTACTAATAGATAAGGGGCCAATGAGCAGCCTTGCCTAACGGATATTTCCACAAGAATACTATTAGACAATTCTATATTAATAACCCATCTTGCGGAAGCATTTGGAAAGAGGGAAGCTACCATATCAATGAATCTATTGCCAAAACCAAGTTAGTGGTGTTGGAAGTATATTGTTGTCATTGATGTCAAAGTTCTAAGTGATTGATTAAAATATTGAAGGCCCAAGTTTAAGCCCATGGTCTAAGAGAATAAAAAAAAAATTATAATATTATAATATTTAGGCCAAAAATAATTTATTAAGAGGAGGATTGGAAGTGCATTGGACAAAGGTCTAAAAAAGAAATTAAATTGATGAAGGACTACAAGCAAAATATTATTTAACACCAAGGTTAAATAATATAATAAATAATATTTAACACCAAGGTTAAATATTATGGTAAAAATAAAAATTAAATTTAAAATTACCAAAGGCACCAAAATTTGAAATTAGAAAAGGTGGCAATAAAGGGTGAGCCGACGTCATAGCAAAACCATTGAATGCATATTAAAGGAGGACAAAAATCGTGTTTCAAGACTAAGGTTTTTTGCATAAGATTTAATCAATTTCGTGGAAGCGCAGTGTCATTCGTCGAAGGGAAACAGCAAGGAAAAGATAGCGCACAAATTCTTAGCAAGTAGTAGCAATATTTAAGGGAAAGCACACATTTTAGATCCATCTAGGGCTGGTAGCCCAAGTGCAAGGCGAATCCTACGTAAGGCGTGGCAGAGGATAAGTCACGATTTCGAATCCCCATGATAGTAAAGTTTTGCAAGCGCATTTGAACAGAGAGGAAGGCATAAACGTTTTGAGTGCACATTTTGTTCCAACCAATGGGTCCAGCATAGATGGCACTCTAGCTCGCACTAGAGCGTGGACGTTGTGAGGTTGAGTGTTCGAATCTCGATGGTGGTGGCAACAGATGCAGGTAAGGGCATAAATTTTATTTTAATGTTGAGGTATGCTTAGCGCTTAACAAGGGAGGCATAAGGTTTTTATTTTGGTAATTAAAAGTGCTTATTATATAGTTTAGGGAGACATAAGGGCAATGGTTTGAATTTTAATATTTTGAGGACATAATGATATGTTAGAATATGGTTATGTTTTATAAAGTTGAAATATATTTTTGAAAGAAAGGAGCAATAAGGTGTTTGAAAATAAATTGATGTATGGCATGCACTTAGGGGTATTAAATTGTGATATTGCATTATAAGTGGATGTTATAAGTAGGAGTGATAAGGTATTGTTATGGTTTAATTTGTGTGTGTAATTTTTGATAAAGAGAAATATTGAGAGGGCTTGGTTATGGTCAAAACTTTGTCTTGATATTAAATATTTTTATGAGCAAATTTTGAGGAAAGATGTTATGGTTGGTTTGAAAAGTGTTATGATAATTAACCCTTGAAAGTGGCATAAGAAAGACATATTGAGACAGTTTTTTGAGAGAGCACATTCATCGAATAGGTATGGTTATATCACTCTTTATTTAAGGTGTTTTGTTGAAATATTTTAAAATTTTAAGGTGGAGATAAAAGGATTGTTTAGTGTGTATTGTTGGAAATATTTGAGATAAGGGTGTGAAACAAGTTGTGTTTCAATTGTTGAAAGAGATTGAGATATTTGTACTAGAAATTTTGAACTACTTGTTAGTGCATCATTGTAAAACCTTTGGATAAGTCTTTTGAGAAGGCTTTAAGGTAGATTTGATCAAGTCTCTTGAGAAGGTTTGAAGGTAGATTTGAGAAAGTCTTTTGAGAAGGATTGAATACAAATTTGGACAAGTCTTTTGATAAGGCTTGAAGGTAGAATTTGAGTAGTTATTAGAGCATAATAGAGTAGAGATAGTGAGCAGGTTGATGCATAATTATGAGTAAGTTTGAGACAGAGTTATGAGCAAATTGTGAACAAAGTTGAGCAGATTGTGAGCAGAGTTGTGAGAAGATTTGATCAGAGTTATTTTATGGAGAGAGATCTAGAATCCAGAGTAGGGGGATAGATTTATCCTATGGAAAGAGATCCACAAATCAGAGTAGTGGGGACAGAGGTCTCTTGTGGATAGATATCCATGAATTTGAGCAAAGGTATTGGTGTCACCTTTGGACAGAGGTCCATAAACATTGTAATAGGGATTTGGTTCCTAAAAGATTCATTGAGAAAATTTATAAGAAATATTTTCTCCGTGGATGTAACCCACATTGGGTGAACCATGTTAAATCATGTATCTCATGTGTGTGATGATGTGTGCATTATTTACTGCTTTTATATTATTATTATTATCATTTGGATTGAAAACTAATAAGTTTTATCTTATAATGTTCACCCCCCTCAGTATAATATTATGTTATTCAATTGGTATAAGATCGGGTTCCTTCGTGAAAAACCTAATAGCTTGAAGTAAGATCTCGCAAGAACATGCATGACCTCAGAAAATGATGAAGGAGCCATGATCAACATAAAAAAGGAATTTATTGCTGCTCTTAGAAACTTGGAAAAAGTTAAAAGGAATAATTCAAGTTTGAAGGCTCAAATCCAAGAGGATGAGGAAGCAAAGGTAGAACTTCTACAAAATCTCACAAAGCTCAAGGTAAAAATTGAAGAGGGAAGGAAAATTGAACAGGATATGGCAAAACAGTTAAAGGCAAAAGAGTTAGAATGTGAAGGGTTAGAATCTGAAATTGTCTCTCTAAGAAAGGAAGTTGAAAAGACTAAATATAAGCTACAACAAGATAAAAAGTTATGGAAACAGAAAGAGGATTCAATCTCCAAAGGAATAAATATATCAAAAGAAGAAGATCCCATGACCTATGATAATGCATTGAAAGGCAAAAGCATCAAGAAGGAAGAAAACAAGGAAGATTCATGGATAAAAATCAATTACATAAACAACAAAGGAAGAAGCATGTGACCATATTATTCAAAGCAATCTAACAGGTTACAAAATTTCTTCCATGACTATTATTTTGAATGTAACAAATATGGTCATAGAGTTGTACATTGCATTGTTTGTGTGAGAAATAATGTTGATATAAATTTCAATTTATTTGCACCTCTCATGAATAACAATATCATCTATTACAAATGCAATAAATTTGGGCACAAGACAAAATGGTGTAAAATAGTATTTCTTGAATCAAGCAAAAAGGAGGATCAAAAGGTTCAAAAGAATATAACCTCAACAATTTGGAAGGAGATAAAAGAGCAAGAAAAGGAGAATTCAATGTTAGTACAAATAGATCTTCATGTACAAGATAATAGAAATCAGTGGTTTCTTGATAGTGGTTGTTCGAGTCATATGACAGGTGAAAAAAGTAAATTTCTTGTACTTAAATAAATCAATGGAGGATCATTAAAATTTGGTGACAATGGTTCAACAAAAATTGTTGGGAAAGGGACTTTGAGTTTAGATAATGGAAAATCAAAGACAGAAAATGTATTGTATATTAAGGGATTAAGGCACAATTTACTAAGTGTAAGTCAAATTTGTGATTAGGGGCACACGATCATTTTTTATCCAAATAAATGTGAGATCAAAAAATCTAAAATAGAAAATCTCATTGCAAATGCCAGTATAACTAAAAATAATCTCTACATACTAAGTATAATTAAGGGAGAAAAGTGTTTCTTATCACAAGAGGATGAGAGATGGTTATGGCATAGAAGAATATGTCATCTGAAATTTGACAACATAGTGAAAATAAGTAAAAAATAGGCAGTCAGAGATTTACCCAAGATAAAAATACCACAAAGCATAATTTGTGCACAATGTCAGCATGGAAAGCAAACAAGAACAAGTTTCAAATTGAAAGAATTTACTTTATTTGAACCATTGAAACTAGTTCACATTGATTTATGTGGTTTGACAAGGACAAAGAGTTTACAAGGTGAAAGTTACTTCATGCTATTTATAGATGATTTCTCCATAACTATTTGGGTAGCTTTCTTAAAAGAAAATTTAGAAACCTTTGAGAAGTTCAAGGCAACAAAGAGTTAGTAGAAAATAAAACCGGTAAAAGGATAAAGTTTCTAAGATCAGTTAGAGGAGGAGAATTTACTTCAAGTGAATTCATAGAATTTTATGAACAACATGGGCTCAAAAGAGAATACTCAACAAAAAGGACCCTAAAACAAAATGGAGTAGTTGAAAGGAAAAACAAAACTATTGAGAATATGGCATGAGCTATGCTAAATGAATCCAAGATTTTAGATGGGTTTTAAAGAGAGGCAGTTAATAAAGCTGTCTATATCATCAATAGAGCTCATGTAAGAGTAAATCATCATAAAAATCCATATGAGCTTTGGAAGGGAAGACCAGCTACTATGAAGTATTTCAAAAAATTTGGAAGTAAATGCTACATTAGATGGGAAGAGAAAAATTTGGGCAAGTTTGACTCAAGGTGTGATGAGGGCATCTTCCTTGGGTATTCCACTAAGAGCAAAGCCTATAAATGCTATAATAAGAGGACACATACAATTCTAGAAAGTATACATGTGACAACTGATGAACAGATAGGGTCAAAAGAACTAGATCAAGAAATTGTATATCAAGAAGGAGAAAGTTTCCAAGAAGAAATAGGTGAAGAATCATAAGAAGATGAGACACCAAGAACACCACGTAAGACTCCATCCAAGTATGTGCAAAAGAATAATCCAAGAGATCTGATTATTAGAAATACAAATGAAAGACAAACAAGGAGAAATATAATAGGAACAAGTGAAATGTAAATCTTTCTTTGTTGTCTAAAATTGAGCCCAAGAATTTCAATGAGGCTAGAGAAGATAAATTTTGGGTCAAGGTAATGGATGAGGAGTTGGATCAAATAGAAAAAAATGAGACTTGGGAACTTGTCCCACGACAAAAATATAAGAATGTAAAAATATAAGAATGTAATGGGTACTAAATGAGATTACATAAATAAGTTAAATGAATATGGTCAGGTAGTCAAGAATAAAGTAATACTGGTATGCAAAGGCTATGCACAAGTTGAAGGGATTGATTTAGCTTTCTCAAGTTTCAAAAACTTCAAAGTATATCAAATGGATGTAAAATTAGCTTTTCTCAATGGCATCTTGGAATAAGAGGTCTACATTGAGCAACCTGAGGAGTTCAACCTAACTAATAAGCCATATTATGTATGCATATTAATGAAGGCTCTTTATGGACTAAAGCAAGCTCCTAGAGCTTGGTATTCAAGGTTGGATAAGTATCTTTAGGAATAGAGTTTCAAAAAAGGAATAGTTGATAGTAATTTATACATCAAAAATGAAGGAAATGACTTATTAATTGTGGTTGTCTATGTGGATGATATCATTTTTGGAGGCAATAATGATAGGATGTGTTAGAAATTTGCAAAGAGTATGCAAAATAAATTTGAAATGTCAATGCTTGGTGACATATTTCACAATCATAAAATGGTGTATTTCTCTCACAAACCAAGTATATAAAAGAAATGCTGAAGAAATTCAAATTGGAGGATTGTAAACCAGTGAGTACCCCCATGGTTACAAGATGCAAGTTGAGTAAATATGATGAATCCTCAGAGGCAAATCAGACACTATATAGATATATGATTTGTGTCTTACTATATGTCATAGCTACAATACCAGATATAATGTAGGTAGTGGGACTAGTGGCAATATCTCAAGCAACACCAAAGGAAACACATTACTGGCAATAAAGAGAATTCTCAGGTATTTAAAAGAAACTATGGATTTTGGACTTTGGTATCCTAGAGGTGATAAATTTACTCTCACAGCATATACAAATGCATATTGGGCAGGCAATATTGATGACAGAAAAAACACAAGTGGAGGAGTGTTCTTTCTTGGAGATTATTTAGTCTCTTGGCTAAGCAAGAAACAAGCATCAATTTCCTTATCTACGGTAGAGGCAGAGTACATTGCAGCAGTTGCTTGTTGTACACAAGTGTTATGGATGAAGTAAACTTTAAAGGACTTTAAGATAGAGCATGATCATCCCATCTCCATACTATGTGATAATACAAGTGCCATAAACATTTCAAAGAATCCAGTGATGCACTCAAGGACTAAGCACATTCCAATAAAATACCATTTTATGAGAGAACAGGTGATGGATAAGCAAGTCAAATTGGAATATGTTACTACAAAGGAACTGCTTGCGGATATATTTACTAAGTAATTTCCAAAGGAAACTTTTGAGTATCTTAGAAGGAAATTGGGAGTTGTCTTACTCCCACCCCAAAATTAATCACCTCAAGGAGAGGAGGTGGGGAGAGGGCTAAGCTAAGAGTCTTATTTTTAGCCCCAAAAGAGTCCCCTTGCCATTGATGTCAAAGGGGGAGATATTTGAGAAAGGGGGAGAGCATTTAGTCAGGGGGAGCAGTTTCTCAAGGGGAGCAGTTTTGGAATCCAGTGCTTGGAAAAAAAAACTTTTAGAAAAGGTTACCATCAATGACAAAGGGGGAGATTGTTGGAAGTATATTGTTGTCATTGATGTCAAAGTTCTAAGTGATTGATTAAAATATTGAAGGCCCAAGTTTAAGCCCATGGTATAAGAGAATAAAAAATATAATATTATAATATTTTAATATTATAATATTTAGGGCAAAAATAATTTATTAAGAGGAGGATTGGAAGTACATTGGATAAAGGTCTCAAAAAGAAATTAAATTGATGAAGGACTACAAGCAATATATTATTTAACACCAAGGTTAAATAACATAATAAAAAATATTTAACACCAAGGTTAAATAATAGAATAAATAATATTTAACACCAAGGTTAAATATTATGGTAAAAATAAAAATTAAATTTAAAATTACCAAAGGCACAAAAATTTGAAATTAGAAAAGGTGGCAATAAAGGGTGAGCTAACATCATAGCAAAACCATTGAATGCATATTAAAGGAGGACAAAAATAGTGTTTCAAGACTAATATTTTTTGCATAACATTTAATCAATTTCGTTGAAGCACAACACCATTCGTCGAAGGGAAAGAGCAAGGAAAAGATAACGCATGAATTTTTAGCAAGTGGCAACGGTATTTAAGGGAAAGCACACATTTTGGGTCTAGCCATGGCTGGTAGCCCAAGTGGCAGGTGGATCCTATGTAAGGCATGGTAGAGGATAAGTCACGGTTTTGAATCCTCGTGGCAATAAATTTTTGCAAGCGTGTTTGGACAGAGAGGAAGGTATAAAATTTTTGGGTACACATTTTGTTCCAGCTAGTGGGGCCAGCCCAGATGGCACTCAAGCTCACGCTAGAGCGTGGGAACTATAAGGTTGAGTGTTCAAATCCTGACGACGATGGCGGTAAACGCGGGTAAGGGCATAAATTTTATTTTAATTTTGAGGTATGTTTAGCGTTTAACAAGGGAGGCATAAGGTTTTTATTTTTGATAATTAAAAGTGCTTATTATATAGTTTAGGGAGACACAAGGGCAATGGTTTGAATTTCAATGTTTTGAAGACATAAAAATATGTTAGAATATGGTTATGTTTTATAAAGTTGAAATATATTTTTGAAATAAAGGAGCAATAAGGTGTTTGAAAATAAATTGATGTATGGCATGCACTTAGGGGTATTAAATTGTGATATTGCATTATAAGTGGATGTTATAAGTAGGAGTGATAAGGTATTGTTATGTTTTAATTTGTGTGTGTAATTTTTGATAAAGAGAAATATTGAGAGGGCTTAGTTATGGTCAAAATTTTATCTTAATATTAAATATTTTTATGAGCAAATTTTGAGGAAAGATGTTATAGTTGGTTTGAAAAGTATTATGATAACTAACCCTTGAAAGTGGCATAAGAAAGACATCTTGAGACAGGTTTTTGAGAGAGCACCTTCATCAAAGATGTATGGTTATATCACTCTTTCTTTAAGGTATTTGGTTGAAATATTTCAAAATTGTAAGGTGGAGATAAAAGGATTGTTTAGTGTGTATTGTTGGAAATATTTGAGCTAGGGGTGTGAAACAAGTTGTGTTTCCATTGTTGAAAGAGATTGAGATATTTGTGCTAGAAATTGTGAACTACTTGTTAGTGCATCATTGTGAAACCTTTGGGTAAGTCTTTTGAGAAGGCTTTAAGGTAAATTTGAGAAAGTCTCTTGAGAAGGCTTGAAGGTAGAGTTGAGAAAGTCTTTTGAGAAGGCTTGAAGATAAATTTGGACAAGTCTTTTGAGAAGGCTTGAAGGCATAATTTGAGTAGGTATTAGAGTAGAATAAAGCGGAGACAGTGAGTAGGTTGAGGCAGAATTATGAACAGGTTTGAGGTAAATTTATGAGCATATTGTCAACAAATTTGTGAGTAGATTGTGAAGCAGAGTTATGAGCAGATTGTGAGCAGATTGTGAAGCAGAGTTGTGAGCATATTGTGAGTAAATTTGTAAGGAAATTTGATTAGAGTTCTTCTATGGAGAGAGATCCCCAATCCAGAGTAGAGGGGATAGGGTTCTCCTATAGAAAGAGATCCACAAATCAAATTAGTAGGGACATAGGTCTCCTATAGATAGAGATCCATGAACTTGAGCATAGGGGATTGGTGTCTCCTTTGGACAAAGGTCCATAAACATTGTAATAGGGATTTGGTTCCCAAAATATTCATTGAGAAAATTTATAAGAAATATTTTCTCCGTGGACGTAACCCACATTGGGTGAACCACATTAAATCATGTCTCTCATGTGTGTGATGATGTGTGCATTATTTATTGCTTTGATATTATTGATGTTATCATTTGGATTGAAAAGTAATTTTTTTTATCTTATATTGTTCACCCCCCTCTCAGTATAAGCTTATGTTATTCAAGTGGAACATGCTTAAGATGAAGGTCCACTCTAATTGATCATAAGCTTTGTCAAAATCAATCTTAAGGTAAAGGTCCTTGAGACCCTATGCTCGATCCCACTCCATCCCTTCCCAAGTTGTAAGGAGATTATCCAAAATGTAGTGATATTTTAGGAATCATGTTTACTCTAGGTAAACAATTTTTGTAGCCATTGAGAGGAGTCTTCTGGCCAGAGCCTTAACCAAAATTTTATAAGAGGAATTGAGTAAAGTAATGGGATGTCAATCAACAAGCAAATTTGGCTTAAGTCTTTTGGGAATGAGCCTGATTAATCCTTGATTAGTGGCCTCCCCAAGGCCTCCAATAGTAATAACCTCCTCACACATCTGCAAAAAATTAGCTCCTATAGTCTCCCACATGGTCTTAAAAAATTCACTCGAAAGCCCATCAATGCCTGGGGATTTTTCATTCGCCAAAGAGAGGGTAGAAAGTATTTAATCCTAGGAAAGAGGTTTGTTCAACAATGCTCTATCCTCTTCAAATAATTTTGGAGATATGCACTGATAGGGATTCTTATGCTTAATATATATGTTTCTATATTTGTATTTTCAGTAGGATAATATGAACACATAGTTTATTTCCAATAATATTTCGGATAAGGCTTGATAAATATTGATCTTATTTGCAAGCTAAGATGTACTTGGCTATTAATAGCCTTTTTTGCGATGCATTCAATCAGTTCAAATTATCCAATCTTTTGTGTCTTTTGTCTGCTTTACATTATGTATCCTTATTAGTTGGTTTTAGAGCCTATGATTAGGCCTAGGTATATGCTTCTCTCATTTTTGTTGAACCTGTGTAAGGTTTTTAGAATGCATTTTTTTTTTAATACCATGTTGTAGCATGCAAACCCATTTTTGTTTGATCTGAAGTGGATATTGGCAACACTGTTGTGTCATTAAACACTGAGCATGGCTACTGAGGACTCTGGGGCTTGATGTCAACCATTCAGATGAATTATGTGGAGTTTTCCATTTTATGTGTGTCTCACCTTGTTGCTTAGGGCACGATTCACCTGCATGGAGGAATTCATTCAGCCTTCACTTCGAAGCCTGCCTTCACTGCATTCATGTTGAAAGCATCTCGCAGCCAATATACGTCAGATGCTGATTAGATCCCAACCTACAATCACCAACATTTCGTAGTTGGTGCAGTAGTTTTATGCAATTGATATGCTTTTTGTTGGACATTTTGAGTCAAAGTTTTCATTGATGTCAAGGATAAATTATCATTGATGTCAAAAGGTCAAAAGGAGTAATGCAAAAGGTTAAAGGTAAAATAAGCTTCATAATATTTATTTTTAAATATTATGTAAATGGTTTTTATTAAAACTATGGTTGGCAAAAATAAGGTTTTATTAAAACCATAGGTGGGAAAATTAAAAATATTTTTTTCTAAAAACATAAGGAGGATTTAATTTTTAATAAATCCCAAAGAGGATGTAAAATATTAAATTTATAATATTTAAATTCTATTGAATTTAAATAATTATAAATTAAAATATTAACAAGGCAAATATTAGCACCAAATCCCAACACATTATCCTCTGCCGACATGCATGGTAAAGAGGGCATAAGGTATTTATACCTTAGCCAAACAAAAATTTGGTATTCGATTAAAAAAGTGTGCATCCAAAATATTCGAAGCTCATGCAAAATTTAATCAAGCACCTTCGAATTGCAAGTGTGGTAGCGAACATCACATAGAAGGAAGAGCCAAAGGCTTTTGAGGGTCGTGAGGAGGTCAAAGCACATATTGCACTTATAGGCGTCAAAGGAGCGCATGGCTCACACGGCGTGGAAGCCATGACCAAGGTGTTGTGGGGAGAGTGGTGCAATTTTGAGCCTCGTAGATTGCAAAAAGGGTAATAAAGTTTTTGAAATTATTTCAATTTGCATGTGCTAAGGTCTTAGGAGGAATAAGGTGAAAATTAGAAATTATATTTGCATATTGCTAAGGTCTTAGGAGGAATAAGGTGAAAGTTAGAAATTATATTTGCATATTGCTAAGGTCTTAGGAGGAATAAGGTGGAAGTTAGGTTATGATATTAACTTAAGTGTTGAAAGGTTATTTTGGCTAGGGTAAATTTGTTTTACCTTAAAAATTGGATTTATTGCATTATTTTATAAACTGATTTATTTAATTAATGCAATATTAAGTAGGGAGTCATAAGTATTGTTTGGATTATTTTTGAGATATATTTCTGAAAAGGGTTATGATAAAATTAAATTGTTAAGAGGTTCTTTTGATGAGTTAGAGTTTTTGAAGAAGTGTTTTCATTGGAGATTTGTGGTGTTGGATATTATTTTAAGGAGAAATAAGGTGTAATTAAGTTTGATTATTTTTGTAATTGAGAATTATTTTGTGAGAAAGTTAGTGTGATATTTTATCATATAACTATTGAGATTGGCAAAAGAGAAAATTGTGATTGAGACAAGTTTTTCAAGGTCACTTCTAAATCAAATAAAAGGTATGGGCATATTCTTCCTAGTCAGTGATTTTTGAAATTTGTGAATGCAAAGTTGGAGTGAAATTTATTTTTTGGTAAGCATTGTTGAGTGTGTTTTGAATTAATGCTTCAAGGTTTTCTAAAATCGAGAGTTGTTGATAAAACCTTGTTTTATAAGCATTGTCATTGAAGTGATTGATTGAGTGAACTTGAACTAGGGTTTGCAAAGATTATGAGTATCATTGTTATGTGAAGATTATTTTAGAAGCATTGTTGTTGAAGTGATTGATTGAGTGAAGAACTTGAACTAGGGTTTGTAAAGATCATGAATATCATTGTTATGTGAGACTGGTTGATGAGCATTGTTGGAAATATTTGGGTGAGTGTTCATATGCTTGTACTAGGGTTTGTAAGCAAGTATTATTTCATTGAATTATTGGTTGAGTAGATTTGGTTGTGCCTATTCAAGTGGATGTGTGAAGTGATGGTTCAAGTTCTATGAAACAAATTGTTCGATATTCTGAACTGATTTGAGAAAGAGGTTGAGTGTTGATGAGTGTGAAACATATTGTGTCTCTAACAATTCTCTATATGTTTTTGTAATAAAAGAAAGATTGAAAGTGATTGATATTTTTTGAATGTGAAGCATATTGAGTCTCTAACAATTCTCTATAAGTTTCTAAAAGGAGTGAGTGAAAGTGATTGAGCATTGAGGTGAATGTGAAGCATATTGAGTCTCTAACAATTCTCTACATGTTTCTAAAAGAGTGATTGAAAGTTATTGAGCATTGTGATGATTGTGAAGCATATTGAGTCTCTAAAAATTCTCTTTATGTTTCCATGAGATTGGAAAAATTCTAGTGTGGACTTGTTGACCAGATTTGAGGTAAGTCTTAGAGAAGACTTGAGGACAGATTTGTGTGAGATTTTGTGAAAGCTTACAATATAGATTGAGAGCAAATTTGGACAAGTACTAGTGAGGATTTGTTGAGAGCAGATTGTACAAGTTCTAAAGAGGACTTGCAGATATATTAGTGTGAGCTTTTGTGGAAGCTTACAAGGCATATTTGAGACAAGTCTTTGAGAAGACTTGTGAGCAGAATTGATTGATTTGTTCAAACCTTGAGTGAAGGTTTGGGGTAGATCTAGAAGTATTGATTTGTGATTGGATCAAGATTTGTGTTAAGGCTTGAGGACAAAATTTGAGAATAGATTTGTGCTAGACCGAAGGACTGTGTTTAGCACAGATTAGAGGATAAATATTGAGGACAGATTTGTGCTATATCGAAGGATTGTGTTTAGTGCAGATCAGAGGACAGAGATTGAGGATAAATTTGTGCTAGATCGAAGAACTATGTTTAGTAAATATTTGAGGATAGAGTTTGGTGTAAATTTGAGGACATGTTTGTACCAAACTAGAGGCATAAATTGAGCAAATTTATGCTAGACCAAAGGACTTTGTTTAGTACAAATTTGAGACAAAGCTTTGAAGGTGATAGAGTATAGAGTACGATAGTCTCCAGTGGATAGAGATCCATTAGCTAGGGCAGTGAGGACAAGTGTCTTTAGTGTATAGAGATTCATTAGCCAGTGCAGTGGGGGTAGTAGTTCTTCTAGAAGATCACCAGCCAAAGCAAGAGGAGAAAGGAGTTCTCATGTGGATAGAGATCCACACACTTGATTAGGGGATTGGTATATCCTTTGGATAGAGGTCCATAAATATTGTAATAGGGAAAGGATTCCCAAGAGATTGATTGAGGAAATTTTAGTAAAATATTTTCTCCATGGAGTAGCCCACATTGGGTGAACCACATAAAATTGGTGTCTCTATTGTGTGTGGTGATTTGTGCATTGATTTGATTACTGTTGTTGATATTGCTATCTATACATTGCATAATATTGATTGAGAAAGAAAAGTAAAAAGTGGTCTTATATTGTTCACCCTCCTCTCAGTATAAGCTTGTGTTCTTCACTTTTGCGCTCCTTGTACATACGACATTGGTGGTCAAGGTCCACCTACGAGAAATTCATCACCTCTCCTACATTACTCAATTTGCAGATTCACCTTGCTCATGAGGGGCTGAATCTTGCCATATACCTATTGGATAACGTCGGATCAATAATGCAGATTGAAGCTTTTCTAAATATAATCTTGTGGCACATGAAACCTGATCTAGTTTTCACAAACATGTACCCTCTACATTCATTCCTTGGTAGACACTTCCACTGTTTCGCATTGTCTGCTGTCATCACCCATTGGTCTGGAACACACTGCCTACACTACGCACTTATTATCAAAGAAATTGTTTGCAAGTTTCATCATTGCCATATTTTTTGGTGACCATGTCCACCCCTATCTCTGCTATAGCCAATTATCCATACCAAATATCACACACTTTGTTCTTCATAGCCACATGAAATAAGTCATCAATTAAACTGCGCTCGGTAAAATTATTTTAAAAATTTCTTTGTTTCTTTTAAAGTCCAAACCTTTAAATTATTTCAATGAGTAACTTGTTTATTTACAAGTCTGAGCCTTTTTATTACGATTTTATAACATAGTATTTTATAAAGTTGACTACTGTTATAATATTTATTTAAAAAAAAGCTTATTATATTTTTTAAAAAAATTGAAGGCTTATTTTAGATCAAAAACAAAATTTCTTTGATATAAAGCTCTTTTTTTTCAGCCCTTTAGTTTAATTTTCCTTGGCTCAAAATAGAAACATGGCAACTAATATGGCAATAGCAGACAAATTGCATGAGGTCACCACCTTAGTAGCTTCTTTGGCCAACACCATTAAAGACCTCCAACTGCAGTCTTCCTCCTCCTCTAATCACCCCCATGCAAAGTGTGAAGTCAAAATTTATGAAGGCTCTAGGGATCCCAATGTTCTCAATAGCTAGATCCTAGATATGGAGACTTGGTTTACATTTAGTCAAACACCTGATGATGACAAAGTTCCTTTCACCAAACTCAAACTTTCTGGCATGGCTAAGGTTCTCATTACCAAACGCCAAGGAACTCAAAACCCCATCACCACTTGGGATGCTTTGGTCACGGCCTTGAAGGCCACCTTCTACCCGTCCAATTATGATGAAGATTTTCTCAACCAATGGCTCTATCTTAGATAGGGAAAGCACCAATCCATTCAATATTATGTCCATCAATTCAACCGATTACGTGTCTTGCTTTGCATATCAAATCTTGCTACTTCCCTTATTGCTAAGTTCAAAAGTGGACTTCTAGCACACTTCTATAGAGAGATAAAATACACTTCTTGCACTACTCTTGATGATGTTTTTAATCAGGCACAACTAGTAGAGGAGAAGCTCGCAACATAGAACAAGGGGACTTGATACTCTTCAGGAGGTTCCAAGCCATCACCTCGTCCTCAATAATAGGCACCAACAAGATCTTCTACCTTCTTCCCTTCTCACTCTTCTCCTAATCCCGCTTCTACTCAATCCTCTACTTCTAAGCATACATTTCATGCTTCTTCTTCTTCTAATGCTAAGTCTCAAAAAATTTGTAATTATATCTTAAATATGAATGTAGACAATTACAAAAGAATAAGACCTTACTTGTACAGTCTAATGAGGGAACAAATAATAACCCCATCAAGACTACTGGAGAGGAGAAGGTCTATGAGGAGTTAAAGGGGAAACTCAATCTTGTCACTTTGATGAATCATCATGCAACCGCTAGAGATCGTGTCAATTTGTTCGTCACACATGCTCACTTATGCCATGATTTTATAGTTGATTGTATCATCGATAATGGCTCACAAAAGAACTTGATCGCACAGTCCATTGTTGATAAGCTCAAGCTCCCTACTTCACCACATCCTCATCCTTACTCTCTCGAATGGAAGGATAGTGAGACCACTTCACATATTACACACACATGCACCCTTGCATTTGCTTTTGGCACTAAGTTTAGAGATAAGGTCACTTGTGATGTGACCCCCATGGATTGTTGTGGTTTATTGCTTGGTAAGCCCTATCAGTATGATAGGTGTGCTCAATATGATGCTTATAAAAATACCTACACACTTCAGCAAGACAATAAACACTATCTCATTGAAGCTATCAAAGAATCTACCAAGCACAAAAACTTGCCCTCATATTCATTCACCCACAACATAAGCAATATTCAGCTCAAGCTTCTAAGTCCACTAGACCCAAAGCACTTGATAACATATTGTAAAAATATAAAAGTGTTTTTCAAGAGCCCACTTCTTTACCACCAGAGAGGGCCATTAATCACAACATTGATATCATTCTAGTAGCACCTCTCCCTAATGCACCCATGTACAGGAAATCACTTTTGCAATATGATGAAATTAAGCAACAACTTCAGGACCTGTTAGCTAAAGGGTTCATCAAACCCAACATTTCTCCTTGTGCCTCTCCTATTCTTCTGGTTCTCAAAAAGGATGGCACTTGGTGTATTTGCATTGATTTTCGAGCACTTAACAAAATCACTATAAAAATAGATATCCACTCTCCCTTATTGATGATATTTTAGACCAAATTTAGGGTGCTAATTTTTCACTAAGATTGATCTCAAGAGTGGTTATCATCAAGTCCGCATTCAAGCTAAAGATACATGGAAAATTGCTTTCAAAACAAATATGGGTCTTTTTGAGTGGCTTGTCATGCCCTTTGGCCTCACTAATGCTCCTGCTACCTTCATATTGCTAATATATGAAGTTTTTAGATAGTGCTTGGATAGATATATCATTATCTATCTTGATGATATTCTTATATTTTCCCCTACTTGGCAGGCACACTTGGAGCATATTGACCATGTTCTTTCCATTCTACAGAAGCATCAATTGTATGATAATTTACCTAAGTGTTCTAATGGGTAAACTTCCATTTTCTACCTTGGCTTTATCATCAATGAGCAAGGTATTCAAGTGGATTCTATCAAAGTAGAAGTACTTCTTAATTGGCCTACTCCTGTCAATGCCACCGAGTTACAAATTTTCCTTGGCCTAGATAACTTCTACTGCAAGTCCATTCCTAGATATTCCACCATTTCTACTCCTTTGCATAACTTGACTAAGGTAAAATATGTATTCATTTTGACTCATGATCATACTCATGCATTTTCCACTTTGAAAAGCTTTGTTCTGCTCCTGTTTTAGTCATTCCTAACCTTAGATAGCCTTTTGAGATTGAAATTGATGCTTCTCAATTTACTCTTGGTGTTGTCCCAAAATAAAATGGTCATCTTGTTGCTTATCATTCAGAGTCCTTTTTCGTAGCCAAGAAAAATTATTCCACATATGACAAGGAAGTTTATGCCTTAGTCCAAGCCATCAAATATTGGTGTCATTACCTCCTAGGCAAAGAAACCATTTTCCATACTGATCATTTACCTTTGCAATTTCTTTAGTCTCAAAATAAGATCCAAGAAGCTCACCACATGAAATGGGCTTCTTACCTTCAACAATTCCACCTAGTCATCAAATACAAAAAGGGTAGTAAAAATTTTGTGGCTGATTGTCTAAGTTGTCCTCCTTCATCTCATGCCTTAACTATTGTCACTACCTCACACTTGGATTTTCAGTATTGGTCTTCTAAGTATCCTCATGACCATGAATTTGCACAAGTTTACCAGCATCTTCAACATCCTTCCTCCTCCAATTTGACCCCTTTTCAAGACTATCATATTAAGGAGGGTTTGCTTTACCGCTTGGAAAAACTTTGTGTACCCCATGAGCACCGCCCATCCCTTATGAAGGAGGCACATTCTACCCTCTATGGTGGGAATTTTAAAAAACATAAGACTCTCCATAACTTGCAAATATTCTTTTATTGGCCCCACATACAACTTGATATTTTGAGGTACCTTCAGTGTGCCCCTTGTTGCAAATCCAAACCAGCTAATAGAAAGTTGGACCTCAATATGCCTTTACCTCTTGCATCTTGTCCATGGGAAATCATTTCTATGGATTTAGTCAGTGGTTTTCCTATGACAGTCCATCAACATGACTGTGTTTTTGTCATAGTTGATCATTTTAGTAAAATAGTTGAGTTTATACCTTGTAAAACTAGTTTCACTGCCCATTTAGCCCAAATTTTCTTTGATATTATCTGGCGTTATTTTGGTTTACCCACTAGTATCGTGTCTGATCATGACTCTCATTTTTTTGGTCATTTCTATCATTCTTTGTGGAAAATTTTAGGGGTATCTCTTAATTTTTCCACTACTTTTCATCCACAATCTGATGGTCCAATTGAAGTTGTCAACCATACATTTATCCAGAGTCTTCACATTTTTAATCATTCATATCCATCCAAATGGGACTTAAGTCTTAACCATAGTAAGCATGCATATAATCGGGCTATCCATTCCTCCATAGGTCATTCACCCTTTAGGTTTTTTAGCCTTTAGCACCTTATGAGTTACCCTTTTAACTTCTATCTCCTATCATAGTCCACATGCACAAAGAACAAGACAAACCCCAATACTTTATTCAACATTTATAGCATCTCTAGTCTAGCGTTGTTCATATTTTATAGAAAACTCAGCAGCAGCAGAAGTAGGCTATGGAAAAATATTGTTCTCCACATCATTTCTAGGTTGGCGATATAGTTTGATTACACCTAGATTGCCATAGGTTCCAGATGAAGGTAGATAGCAAGATCAAACCTCTTTGCTTTAGGTCTTACCCTATTATGCAACAGGTATCCGAGAAAGCTTTTCACCTTGATCTTCCAGCCCACTTGGGCATCCTTGATGTCATCAATGTTGACTTACTCAGACCATACCATGAGTCTGCATTGGAGACAACACATATCATCAGTTATATTGTTCCTGATTTTTAGTTTCCATTAGAGGATGATCATCTCTTTGACACCAAGATCCACCACACCCGCCAAGGTTCTTCCACTTCCTACCTTGTTTCTAGATGAGATCAACTTCCAAATTAGGCTTGATGGATTCCTCACAATCAGATGGTTCACAATTTTCCTTCCCTTTTGCATGCATTGGAGCCCAATGCTCCTATGGTGGGGAGGAATTATAGGGATTCATATGCTTAATATATATATATATATATATATATATATATATATATATATATATATATATATATATATATATATATATATATATATATATATATATATATGTGTTTCTATATTTGTATTGTCAATCGGATAATATGAACACATAATTTATTTCCAATAATATTTTGGATAAGGCTTGACAACTATGGATCTTATATGCAAGCTAATATGTACTTGGCTATTAATAGCCCATTTTGAGATGCATTCAATCAGTTCAAATTATCCAATATTTCAAGTCTTTTTCCTGTTTTACATTGTGTTTCGTTATCAGTTGTCTCTTAATTTTTCCACTATTTTTCATCCACAATCTGATGGTAAAATTGAAGTTGTCAACTATACACTTGTCTAGAGTCTTCTCATTTTTCATCATTCATCTCCATCCAAATGATAGTTAATTCTTACCCACATTGAGCATGCATATCATCAAAATGTCCATTCCTCCATAGGTCATTCACCCTTCAAAGTGTGTCTAGGTTTTTAGCCTTTAGCACCTTATGAGTTATCCTTATCACTTCCATATCCTATCACAGTCCACATGCACATAGAACAAGACAAAGCCAAATATTTTATCCAGCATCTATAGCAGCTCCAGTCTAACGTTGTTCAAATTTTGTAGAAAACTCAATAGCAGCAGAAGCAGGTTGTGGACAAACATTATGTTTCACATCATTTCTAGGTTGGTGATAGAGTTTTGTTACACGTAGATCACTGCAGGTTCTAGGTGAAGACACATAGCAAGATCAAACCTCTTTTCTTTGGGTCTTACACTATTGTGCAACAGGTGTTCGAGAATGCTTTTCACCTTGATCTTCCAACCCACTTGGGTATCCATGATGTCGTCAATGTTGACTTACTCAGACCATACCATGAGTTTGGATTGGAGATAGCACATATCATCAGTCATCCTACCGATATTATTCCTTATTTTTAGCTTCCATTAGAGGACGATCATCTCTTCGACACCAGGACCCACCACACCCACCAAGGTTATTCCACTTCCTACCTTATTGCCATATGAGGTCAAATTCCACATCAATATCGATGGATTCCTCACACCCAGATGATTCATGATTTTCCTTCCCTTTTGCACGCATCGAAACCCAATGCTCCTATGGTGGGAGGAATGATAGGGATTCATATGCTTAATATATATACTTCTATATTTGTATTTTCAGTCGGATAATATGAACACATAATTTATTTCCAATAATATTTTGGATAAGGCTTTGACAACTATTGATATTATCTACAAACTAAGATGTACTTGGCTATTAATAGACTATTTTGATATGCATTCAATCAGTTCAAATTATCTAATCTTTTGAGTCTTTTTCCTGCTTTACATTGTGCATCCTTCTCATGCACTGTTTGCAACATTCTCTAAAAAACTCAACTTCTATTTTGGGCCCTTCACTTTTGAAAAGAGCTGCAAAATGCTCCTGGATGAAGGATGGGAGGTCCTCCATCAGGATTTGTAGTCCATATCTAGAATTTTTTATAACCTCTATCCTCTCTAATCTATTCTTCTTCTTCATGGCATTAAAGACAAATTTAGATTTTTTATCACCCTCATGAATCCACTAAATATATGCCCTGATTTACGCCCCATGGGATTTATAAGCTTGAATTTGCCTTAAATCTGCCTATTTTTCACCCAACTACATTTAAGAGGGGATGCTACTAATATTTTGGCTGAGGTGGTGGCTGAATTGGTCAACTTCTTGCTCCAATTCTTTCTCTTTTTCCTGCAAAGAGAGGCTAGAATTTTTCCAAAACCTCAAATGTAATCCATTGTTCTTTTGATGGCTTCCTCCCACCACATAATCCACGCTCTCCCTCCCGAGGGCCTTGGAAAGATATTCCACACTTTATTGATTCCATTAACACAATATTTATGCTTGAGCAGGAAAGTCCTTAACTTGAAAGTCAAGTTATTTTTAGATTTCCTTATGAGGGCACACCCAATACTCAAGGTAATGGGGAGATGATTTGAAGTTACCATTGAATAGATTGGATGAGACAAATAATTTTGGATAATATCAATATTTTTAGCTACATAGAAGCAGTTCAATCTTACCATTCTAAGCGCATCCCCACATCATGCATTGCTCCAAGTAAACCAAGCACAATAATTTTCAGCACTTCTGTTCCAATTGGAATCATAAAGATTCCAAGCTCTTTTGAACCTAGACCATGATCTAGCATCTTCTGACTATTTTAGTGGAGTGCCACCCCCAAATATATCTCCTTCCCACTCTACCATATTGAATTTCCCTCCTATTACCCAATCTACTTTAGTAAAATTGAAAAAAATCTAGTTCCAGAGGGCTACCCTTATTGTTGCATCATTGGGTACATAAATAGCTGCAATACCCAATTTATTGCCACCAAATATTACTATACACCACACTACTCTATGCATTGGGTCCTCTCATGATAATAAAATAGAGTCCCACAACTCTTGAGAGAGGCATAGGATAGTCCCCCCTCTCTTCATCATGATTTGTACACGAGGCCCCATTGATCCCCTATAGGGTCTTAGGGGTATTTTTAAGTCTAAAACTTGTAATTTTAACTTATTGCAATAATAAATTCTATGGGTAAACTATCTTGATGATTTTTTGGATAGCAAAATTCCACTCTCACAGTGTGATACCATGCACATTCCAAGACATTATTCTTGCAGACATTAAACTGACATATTGTCAACTAAAGCATCACAGGCATTCCAAGTGGGTACAGATTGCATAAATCATGTAGAGTACATATTCCCTTGGACTGGCATGTGGCTAAGAAGGTATTTTTGGAGTGAGAGTTGGTGAGCTTATGGCTCCATTCCTTACCTCCTAGGTGTTGGTATTTATAGACACCTCTAGAAGGAGGAGGGGGAGGCATCCTTTGATGAGTTGTGTCTGTGTTTCTTGTTATGTTTGATTACACAACCCTTCCCAAATATTTCATGAGGATTTTTCTCCACAAGAGCCTCAAAAGATAGAGGAGGCTGAAGTGATATGTGCGTAACTTCCAAGTTAGAAGCTTGGGGCACTGAATGAGCAGGGAAATAGGTCACATCATGAGATCCAGAAGGTTGTGAAGGCTAAATAGTATATTTTGCTTGCATGCTGAGTAGTGGTAGTAGGAGTACTAGCATGCTAGTTTTGTTGTTTGGGAGGTCTCACTAGACAATATTTAATCATATGGCTCATTGGCCAACAATTAACCTTGATCCAAAGATCAAAATAAAATAATTCAAGTGCATAAATATAAATCAAACCTTAGGCAAGATCCTGAGTATTGATTTAAACTACAATTCAATACATAAGGCGGTGAATGTCAAACAAATCACAACCCATAAGGATACTCGCACAATAAAATCAAACAAAAAAACACATCACAAGCCAAATGTTAGCGCTCCAATTAATCAACATAAACAACACAAGCATAAAATATAAAATCATTCGCCATACTTCAGAAACCAAGGTGGCCTGTGTTTTGGAAACCCTAATCTCCTTCCCTAATACTCATTGTTCCAAGGCAATGCGTAGGCAAAAGGGAACATCATCCAACTAACCTACATTCCATTTGACACTAGGGAAGAGGGATGTGCATAAACCACTTTTATACTAGAAGGGCTCTCAAATCGAGGCACCTTCTTACAGAGAAAAACAAATCAAATAACACAACCACAAACAATGAACATAATCTAAGTTAAGCGAGGAAGGTTCCATGATACAAGAAAAAGGAGACTAAAACTAGACGTCAAAATATCTACCAACAACACTTCACTACCCAAGGAAAGGTAGACCACTAAAACAACACATACATAGAAGATATACCTGTAGGCATGTGTGGCTCAACACATGCCCTATGATAAGAAAAGAAATGAAAAGCAAGCATGCACAAAACAACAATGCTAAGCAATAACTAGATCAAGTAAGCTTAAATAATAAAGCAAAAGCAAGGCCACTTGGTTAGAGCTCCTATCACATCCTCTTTGGCTCTATGCAATGCACATTTTATCCACACCTCGCTATCCGAATAGTCCTTTGCTCCTTCCCTTGGATCCACCAACCAACAATAACTTTATCTCCTCACCCACCATATTATGGAGCAAGGAGAAATTGACATGCCTTGGTGCATGGGGTATTCAAAAGAGATGCTCAAGAACACGTTCTTCTCAAAACCCATGCGCCACCTTGATTATCAATCAAGAACCACTCTCTTACGTAGCAAGGTGGATAATTAATTAAGTTTAATAAAGCAAGAGCTAGTTGTTATTTTAAAAATAATCCAAACATTAGAATTCAACCCTTAATTCTGATATTCAAGGCCAAAATTAGATTTGTTTCTAAAACTCCATTATTAATAACAAATACTTCTTGAATATAAGGTATAATCCAGCCCATTAATTAACATACCATAAAAAAACATAAATACACTCACCATGTTTCACACCATTGTTTTATTCTTAAGTAAGCGACCTCTTTTAAGATAGACAGATTTATCACCAACCTACTTTAAGAAGACTCATTGCAAGCAACTTCCTGGACCAATGGTGCAAAGTATGGAATTAAGAAAATGTGATATGCATCTACATGAAGGGTAATTATCCATGTTACCCCGATTTGCTGATGAACTAGTCATCATCATCATTTCCCTAAGTATCTCTCTCTTGTAAGTGGTTGCCCATATGGTCCCACCAAGGAGAGCACCTGGTCCTACACCCACAAATACATCAATAATATGATATTCCAAAAGAATGCAACATTCATATATAGATAAAAGGGACTATGCCATTAAACCTTCACATTAATACATAGTTCAAAGTACACAAAGAGTTTTGTCCCATAGGGGTGTTACAGTATACCCATCTTATAATGTTATTTTGAGGAGTCGACTCCTAAACCCCTATCACAATCATTATTATAATATAATATTATAATCATCCTTGGGTTATGTGTGGTTCATGTTAACTATCCATAATACACATATATAATGTAATATCATATTCTCAACCAACCAATGATAGGTAAAGTTACTATTTGAACTAAGAGGACCTAACTGGAAAGAGGAGCGATGGTGAGCACATTTCTAAAATTTGTATATTCAGAGAGCGGGAAGCAGAAAGGCACCAGAAAGGCACCAAGGAGCAAATCAGGAGCATGCACAAGCGATGCTAGCGACGAAGCGGTCATCCAAGAGATCAAAAATGGAATAGCAATGAATTCAAATTTGGTGGCCCCAAAAGACGGAAAAGGTGCATGGGGGAGGAAGGACCCATCGGATAAAGCGTATGTGGGAAGTAGGAGATCTCACATAGTTTCATTCGTAGAAGCACTCAGGGGAAAGCCCAAACCTTTACCAGTAGCACCCCACAACTTTATCACTCATGGCTGCGATGTCATTTTGTCAAACGAAGTAATGGAAGGGTACTTTACCCTCGACTCCTTCTCCCTAGTTGGGAAATTTGTCGATGAAAGATCCGATATGGATTCTATCCGTTGATGGACAATGATAAAATGGAAAACCAAGGGTTACCTGGAACTATTAGCCATGTCCAGAGGTTTCTTTATGATACGACTCAACACTCAAGAGGATGCAGATCTAATTCTATCGGGGGGCCCATGGTTCTTCAAATGAAGGAGCCTTTTCCTTTGCAAGTGGAGACTGGACTTCGATCCAGAGACCCAAGATATTAACTCCGCACCCATCAGGATCTGGCTTCCAAACTTACCTCCTCATTTCTAACATGAGGATGTGCTCTAAGGGATTGCTTAAGTGATTGGTAAGATTGTCACTATCAACCCATCAACGTGCGCCCGATCATGACTAACGTAGGCATGTATCTACGTTAACGTAAACTTTGAGACCCAGCTCATCAACCATATAAATTTAATCTATGGATCCTACTATCATTGCTAAACAGTGGAGTATGAGAATAAACCATCATTCTGCATTGAATGCCACACCCAGGGGTACCTCTAAACCTAGTGTATGAATCTGAAGTTCACGTATAACGAGTTCCAGAAGCCGCTTCACCCACCCATCAAAGAAGCACAGAAGTTGAAAGCTAATCCAAGCCCATGCCAGGACCCCAAAGGTAAGAAACATGTTCCATCCTCCTCAGCTGATGACACAAGCAAGGCAAGTTCTCTGTTTGCATTATCCAATAGGTTCAATTTACTCAATAATATCAGTATCATTGCAAATAATAATGATGAGAAATATCCTCACAAGGAATTCCCTGGATCAAACCACCCAAACCAATCTCCTTCAAAGGAATGCCTTCCTCAGCAAACCCTTTTTTCATCCACAAATATGTGCCCTAATCCCCCGTTGGCCAAAATACCCATGCCCTTGAGCCCTCCAACCAAATCCCCCTGTCGCCCAACCCTCCTCCCAGTTCACCACCACCCATTAGGTCTGAATCGCCCCACTCCACTTTTGAAACCCATAATGATGATATGGTTAGTGATGATTCATCCCATGATTCCTCAGAGGCCTGGAACCCCAATCAGACTAGGATTTTAAAAAAAATCTATATAGATGTTGGAGGTGATATAAAGAAAGGTAGACCCTTTGGTGCAAACCTGAGGAGTAGAGATAGAGCAGAAGACATAGCCAATGGCACCCAATGAACTCTCTTCCAGGAAATCATAATGTCCAACAGAGAAGAACCAAAGAAATCCAAACCTCCTACATAACAAGGCAAAGAAGGCAAAAAACCCTCCAAATGTTCCAAATAAGAATCCTCTCCTGGAATGTGAGAGGGTTAAATGGGGCAACAAAATAGAGACTGGCTGCTTTTATGCGAAAGAATTCAAATTCCATAATTTTCCTTATTCAAGAAACCAAATTAGGCATGCAATGTTCAGCTAAATTTGCCAAGATTATTTGGATAAAATGTGAGTTTTATTTTACCCCAGCCTCTGGAACATCTGGTGGACTCCTCTTTCTGTGGGACCCTACCAAAGTGGAAGGAAGAGTAATTTCAGGAAAAGGTCGAATCTCCAATATTTTCTTTCATGACTCTATTACCCAACATTCCTGGGTTCTGACGAATATTTATACCCCATATAGTATGCAGGATAGATTAGCATTGTGGAATAATCTCACTAAAATGAGAGAAGTGTTCAGTAATATCCCCTAGATCCTTTTTGGGGACTTAAATGCCCCATTACACCCCTCATAAAAGAGATGCGGGAAATAGATCACTCCTAAAATCACAGGGGACTTTAGTCACTTCGTGGATATAAATGTGTTAATGGATGTTCAGCTGAGGGGGATCAATTCACTTGGACCAATAGAAGAGTGTGGGTGACCTCATTCAGGAAAGGCTTGACCATTTCCTTCTATCTCAAGATGCTCTTCCCCTATTTGGAGATGTCAATTTACAGGCTTTGCCTAAAATTGGGTATGACCACAACCCCCTAATATTTGAGACAGTCAATAAACTATAATTCAAGATGCATTTTCTCTTCGAAGCAATGTGGACTCAACACCCTGACCTTAAATACTGTATAGCTGAATGATGGGGGGAAAGTTTCCCTGGAACTGTCATAAACCAGGTCACTCAGAAATTGTGGTCTATTAAATCCAAATTGAAGGTGTGGACCAAAGAAACCTTTGGAAACATCTTATAAAATAAGCATAACTTTAAAGATAGGCTCCAAAGGATTGAAAACCAGTTTTAGCAGGGATAGGGATATAACAACTTGAGAACGAAAGAAAAACTTTTGTTGTTAGAATATCACAACATTTTGCAGAAGGAAGAGATGTTATGGCACCAAAAATCGAGGAACCTATGGATCAAAGAAGGAGATTCCAATTCCAAATTTTTCCACATATCCACTCTTAGGCACAGAGGATCAAACATGATCAAGGGCCTAATTAGGCAAGATGGCACTTTCACGTCAGATATCCATGAGATATGTGATGAAGCAGTTAGTTACTGTCATACCCTCCATGGTTCCTGCCCCCCCTCTATTCAAGCCATGGACTCCCTTCTTGAGCACATCCCCAAGACCATATTTGACAGTATGAATACCCTCTTGCTCAGCCCTTTAATCCCTTATGAGATTCACCAAGCTCTATTTTCCATGCAACCGGACAAAGCCTCGAGCCTTGACGACTTCTCAAGGTTCTTCCAAGCTTTATGGGGCATCATTGATCCCGAAATCTGCCAAGCCATCTCAAAAATGTAGAATACCAAAGTCATTCCACGGGATGTAAACTCCACCTTCCTAGCCCTCATACCTAAAGGCCCCATCTCCAAATCCCTGTCTGACTATCGGCCCATTATCTTGTGTAATGTAATTTATAAAATTATGTCCAAATCCATGGCCAACATACTTAAAGGTATTATCCCCTCCTTGATTGACCCATTCCAAGGAAGTTCTGTTAAGGATTGAAACATAGTGGATGGGGTCATTACCATTCATGAGCTCATTCATTCTGCCCTTAATTCTAACAAATCAGCTTTCTTCCTCAAGCTCGACATGAACAAATATTTTTACAGAGTTGATAGGGAGTTCCTGACCAAGGTACTTTAGAAGTTTGGTTTTCATGATAGTTGGGTTCATCTGATTTCTCAATGCATCTCTTCGTCTTGGATTTTTGTGTTGGTTAATGGTTCAATGACATGTTACTTCCCCAGAACTAGAGGGATGAGGCAAGGGACCCCCTTTCTCCCATTCTTTTCATCATCCTTGCTGAGAGCCTTGGCAGAGCTATCAAAGTCGCTTGCTCTATAGGGCCAATCTCTAGAATTAAAGCAAAATCTAACCTTCAACCTCGACTCACCAGCAGTTTATGGACGATGCTCTGTTGGCTACTACTACCTCTGTAGCTGAAGCTAAATTCATAAAATCCATTCTCAACCTCTATGAGAAAGCTACAGGGCAAAAGATCAATTTCACCAAAAGTAAGATTTACTTTACCAACACTTCGTTGACTCGGCAAGTCAAAATTGTGAATATCTTGGGATGTTCCATTGCAACGTTCCCAGCCACCTACCTTGGCCTTCCAATGTTTCAAGGGAGACCAGCCAAGACAATGTGAAATAATTTCACTAAGAGATTCCAAAATAAGTTGGCTAGGTGGAAATGGGCCCTTCTGTCCCAAGCAGGTAAGGTCACCTTAGTCATGTATGTTCTCCAAAGCATACCTGTCTATTTTCCATCAATTTTCAAAATCCCTACAATAGTAGGGGCAGCTTTTGAACAAATTCAAAAACTATTTTTATGGGTTGGATCTGACAACCAGAAAAGGTTCATTTAGTCGCCTAGGATAAAGTCTGCACTCCAAAAGACAAGGGTGGGCTTGGATTTCGTAGAATCAATAAGTTGAATCAGGACCTTCTCGTAAAATAGGCCTAGAAGATGTTCACTAGTGGAAACCTAGACTGGGTCTCCATTATCAAAAGAAAATACTTGCAACACCATTCCTTCAGGGATGAGGGATTCCTTAGGTAGGATCCCAATTCTGGCAATCTATAATACAAACCAGACATCTGCTCCAGCAAGGTACCAGGTGGCAGCTTGGATATGGGAAATACATCAATTTTTGGCATGATCCATGGTAAGGGATGAGACCCTCATCATGGATCCTGATATCGCTGCTTTCAAACACCTCACTGATAGTAGGTTTGGGCCCAAATTCACAGATTTCATCATGCAAAATCAAGACGATCGTAAATGGAAGAAGCTTCACTCCATAATGAGCAATGCAACGCTCAACAGGGCCATCTCATCCTTGTAGATAGTTCTTAGGGTAAATTTTATTTAAGACTCAAAAGAAAGACAAACCCTTTTGTAAATGCACCAATGATGGTTACTTTTTTGGTTAAGACTGCATTTCTTTTGATGGACACTTCGCATAAAATGCACAACATCAAGGGTACCCCTACTGTAGTTAAAAGAGTTTGGCTCAAGCATCTCATCTCGAAGGTGGCCCATTTTTGTTGGCTGGCTTTCCAAAATAGGATTCTCACCATTGAAAACATAATTAAGAGGTAAATCATAGTCCCCAATAGGTGTTATTTATACCTTCAAGCATGGGATTCCAATCATCATCTCTTTGTAGAGTGCCCCTTCATCTACAATATTTTTTCAACACTGGTAAGTCTTTTCCAAGTCAAATGGGTGTGGCCCCAGTCAACCACTAGCCTGTTTACTCAGTGGCCCAAATTTTTTTGGAATCCCAAGCTCAAGTTCTTTTGGGAAGCTCTACTGCATCATTCGATGTGGAAAATATGGCTTAAGCATAACAGCAAAATCTTCAATGATCGCTCAAGGCCCCTAAAGCAGTGGCTAACAAATCCCTAAGCTTTGCAATTGAAAATTTAAGTCTGGTTCGCTATTTAGACATGCCTACGACTAGATTGGAATCTTCCTTGGTTAAGTCCTTGGGTGTTTCCATCGATTGCTCTAAATCCCAAACCCCTATCAACTACAAATCCAATGCCAAATGGAAACCCCTCAGGTTGGTTCAAGGTGAACTTCGATGGGTTATCTAAAGGAAATCCTGGGGTTGTTGGGGCTGGAGGTGTCATCAGGGACCACAAAGGTAAAATAATCAAAGCCTTCACCAAAAATCTAGGAGTCTAGTCAAACAATTATGTTGAAGTCTAGGCTTTGTGGAGAAGCATTGAAGTCAATAAAGATTTGACTAAACCCATGATTTTTGAAGGGGACTCTCTGAACGTGGTCAACCACATTAAAAATAATACAACTCGAGGATGGAATATTCAAAATATCATCCAAGAGTTTCAACTTACTCTCAGACAGCGCCCACTTAGTAAAATACAACATGTGTTCAGACAGGCAAATTAGTAGCTAACCTTTTTGCTAATAGAGTAGCCAATCAAAATAGCCTTACCATTTGGGAAGAGTCTTTCCCTCAGGATGTCGTCGATGCTACCAAAAATTATGTGGAGCGTTTATCCAACTAACAGCAAGTGACTCTTCAAAGGTGTTTCTATCAACACCAAGGGTGTTCATTTCAACACCAAGGATTTTTGGTCCCCTACCCAAATCATCATTGATCCCTCTAAAGTCGGTTGTACCCCTAACCATCCAAGTCGTTCTGATCGTGATAAAGCTCTAAGCCTTCTCCGCATCTATTTTTTCACCCCGTGTCGTCGCCTCACCATCCTTTTTTTCCTTCACTCCTCTTTGTCTATCCACTTTCCCTTCCATTTTCATGTCCATCCCACTTTCGATGCCCTAGGCTTCGCTCTAATGGTTAGTCCCTTCCATTCTAGCATCCATTCAACCCCCTTGTGTGTCTGAGTTGCCTCCCTAAGTTCTAAGGCCCTTATATCGATCCTCCTCCATCTTTTGTGTCCCCAAGTGTGGTTCGACCTTCAAGTTGGTGGTCTTTGATTTTATTGCACGATCTCTTACAGGTTTTCTATAAAGATGGCCATCCTCGAACCATTGAAGCTCCAGCTCAAACCCCTTGCTGAAGCCCTTCTTGGAGCCAAAGGGGTCATCCCTTTCTTCAATCTCTTCAACTGTGTGGACGATCGAGTCACCAGCGACTTCGTCAGCTCGTATGACAACGGGGTGGTTCAGATCCGTAGGCTTCAAATTGAGGTAAATGTTCATCTGCTTGCTAAAAATTTTGGTTTGGCTCCTAAGGGGGGGCTATTAGAAGGAATAAACATAATTTCAAAGAGGAAACATAGCACTTCCCTGATAAAGGTAAGGATCTAGTGTGGGATAAGGGGAGAGTAACCCGATTCTCTCTTCCCCATCCTTGGGACTCTGCCATTGTACCCATCATCCAGTTCATCACTGTTGACAGTATCAGTAGCCCCCTTTGCTCCTATCACCTTGCCTTTGTCAACCACCTCCACAACATCAGGCCCATGAATATCCCTGATTTTCTCCTTAGGTCCATCAACATCACTATTGAGTACTTCAGGGATAAGAAATCGTCCAAATTCCTACTGCACCAGGGTTTGTTCCTATTTATCTACAAGCATGCCCTCATGGCTCAGCCTAGAGACGACCCACCCCTCTTCCCTTCGATCCCTAAGCCCTCCACTGAGCCAGCCCATAAGACTGAGGCTTGTGACCCTGACCCCCCAACGGATTTCCAAGGTCCCTCGATCGATACCTGTCACAGTCAGCCCCCCTTCTGGCGATACTCTGAGTTTCACCCAACCTTCTCAACCCAACGATAATGGTGAGGAGAGCCCTACCCCCATTCCCAAGGGCGTAGCCCTTTCGGAGTCCCACCCTACTGGTCCAAGATTAAGGAGCAAAAGGAAAGTTGTCGGCCCCCATTAGAAAAGCAAAAAATGATGTCGGTTGGAGAAGAAAAGCAAAAATGAGCCTCGCCCTTCACAAGAGATCATTTTGGACGATGAGGAAGAGGCCATCAATAGTGTAGATGATTTGCTATGCACCACGACTGTCAACCGTGCCACTAGAGCAGTGGAGCATCTCAATGTTGTTGCTAGTATGATCAGGGAGATGGGCGCCATCCTCTCCAACATTACCAAAGAAGTCCAAGAGCTCTCCACGGTGATCAACATCCTGCTTGCAAAGGACCAGACAAATGACGTTAAGTAGGAGGATGAGGAGGAGTCCTAATAGGTGGGAGGTAACGGGCGCTGGCGGTTGGAAAGCCCGTGTTTGTTTGGTTGTTTGTTGGATGTTTTGTACTCCCTCTTTAGGGATTCTACCTTCATATTTGGGTTACGTTTCCTTGTCTGTTTGTCCAATTTTCTGTTGCAGGGGTATCCAGTCTGTAAATCTCTTATCGTCTAGCCCTGATGTAATGGGTTGTGTCAAATTTTGTATGGATGGCATAACAAATATCTATTGTAACAGAGATTGGGCCCTTCAACCCGTTAAGTAAATAAATGTTTTTTTACCTACCAAAAAAAAATATTCTCATATACCTATCCCTAGGTACCATAACATTCTACTCTCCTTATAAATGTTTCATTCTCAAAACATCAGAAAAAACTAAATAATATAATCTTCTAAAAAAATGTTGACAATTAATAACAATCTTGATTTGTTGTACACCATACTTAAATAACTAAAATATAATTAGATAAACAGACAAACATATATTGAATAAATAACATCCTTTATAAAAATTGTTTCATATAACCTATGGCCTTATACATTTTATAAACTATTTACCTTTTAGTTCATTCTTAGATCATTAAATACCCTATCGAAGACTATTCCTCAAATATTATTTGCATACACGTCAATTGAGTTTCTTGAAAATTTTAATCCAATTTTAACATTAAAAAACTGTGAGGAATCCCTCGCGAATGAAATTATCTTAAGAAAAGTCAAGTCGACCGTATACGTGAGAGAAAGAGTTGGGATTAGAAAGTTGAGGTTCCAATCTTTTTTAACATCTACTTTAAGTTTGGATGACGTTGAAGAACTGTAAAAGGTCAACAAGGGTAAAGAGGTCTGGGAACATCAAAGTAGGCGGAGATTCTGCGTATAGCGTGGGGGCCATGATCACAAATGATTGAACACCCACAAAAATTCAGAGTTATAAACCGACTCATGTCCAAAGTTTCTGGTTCATTTTTGTAACTACTTCATACATTGATTTGTGTTAGAGCCATTAGTAGAGGAGGATTTTTTTTTTAAGTTAATATTAATAAAGATAATAAAAGAAAATTGAGTTGTATTAAAAATTGTGTAATTTTTTTAATAAATTATGTGTGATTTTTATTGAAGGTTATTTTTATTATAAAAATAAAACATTATATTGTTTTTATTATATTTTTAATAAATTAATTTAAGCATATTTATCTTTGCCTTTCTATCAAAGATATTTTTAGTTAAGTTTTTATAATTAACTTTTTTTTAAAAGAAAGTAGCAACATGAACAACTTTTACATGATACATGACTTCAACAAATGGAAGGAAAACAAACATAACAATCATCTATCAAAGAAGAAATTAGTTGGATTATTTTTCTTCTGTAGTAGAGGTTCTTCCTCCTTTAGAGTGGCAAGATTTGAGAATGCATTTTTACACTTCAAGCTCCTGAGGTAATATTTAGTTGTAACACATTTTGTAGGATCTTCATTTTCAAAAAACTTATGGCAACATATTGTTTCATAAGTAGATCAATAATACCATATAAGGTACTAATATTTTCCATATTAGTAACCATTTGACTTTTATCAATGATCTGATTCAAATTTTTCTTTTGGGGTTGAGTCTTTTGTTGCTCGCATGATTTCTGAAGGAAACTTTCTTTTGTACTAGGACATTCGAAGGTTTCAAATCATTCGCATGCAGGGCCTTCTCCTCCACCAAAGAAGAAATAGAGCATGATCAAATGACCATACATCTCTTCTTCGGGTAACCATATTGCTACAGCCATAACATCTTAAGGAGAAGTTTTCATATTCAATAATTTAAATCCATTCCCCTTTTGCTTGAGAAGATAGCAATAAATTGAGGTATGCAACTGAAACATCCATCCAAACAACCAATCTTGCTTTACTCGTATTAATTTTACTAGACAAATTTTACTCTGTTTGAGCAACATCTATATATATATATTAGAATGTACCAATCACACTTTCGATATTGGTGAATATCTTCTTTCACACAACTCCAAAAAAAACATAAAAATTCACATATTAATATTTAGAATTTAATTAAATAATATTAATTCAATAAATATAAATATAAATTCAAATTGAAATATTTTCAAACAATATATAATTAGTAAACTGTTATAATATTAAAATATAATTATAAAATTTATTTTAAAAATATTTTATTTCAATATATTTTGTTGAGTATTTATTTCATTTTATAAAATTCTTGAAAACGACAGTATTTTATTCTAAACATTTTATATTTCATCGTTGTAGTTAAACATCGAAACCCGCTGTAATACAAGGCGCAAGTTTACAGCGTGTGTTCGGAGTTGGGATTCCAGTTTTTTTTACATCGGGAAACTTCTATAAAGTCAATAAAATTTTAATTATTCATTGAATGCACCGACTTTGTTTGTTTAGATATCATGTATCACGTGGGGTCGCCTTTTTCGTTGCTATTTAGCATAACAATGATTGAGCACCATCTATATTTGTTGGAAGATTCCAGAGTTTAACCATGCAAAATATAAAAGAAAACTCAATCATCACAAAAATAAGTCTATGCAATTAAAAGAAAACTCAATCATCACAAAAATAAGTCTCTGCAATTATATATGTGAGGTTTTTTTTAAGAAGGAATGGGACAACTGTAGGTATTTATTCTATGGAGGGCCATGATTTTTGTCGCTTTCTCCAACAAATAGGGGACATTCGATGGTGGTGATTAAGAAATTTCTATCCACAGTCACTTGTTTAAGATGCGTTTACAATATTTCTTTATTTAAATAAGATGAAAGGTTAAGAAGCATAGTTTCAATAGGAAAAAGGTTCAAGATTTCAATATGAAATGACAGAAATTATATATATAGATATATATACCATATTCAAGAATAGGTGCATAAGTATTCAAATATATTTATAAATGGAAAATTATTTACTTTATTTTTAATAAAATAAAATAAAAAATTTAAGAAAAGTTTTATATTATTTAATATAACATGAAGATTATAAGTTAGTTAGGTGTCACAAGTATCATAATCAAACCAAGGATACGGAATCTCACAAGGATAAGAATGCTTATGAAAAAAAAATAAAAAATTCTTGTATATTTAGAATAACTAGAAGAAAGAAGTCCTTAGTCCACAACTGTGCAGAACAAATATAGCCAATATGCTTAGTCTATGCGGTCATCTCTTAAATTTTTAGAATTCTTAGTATTAAAAATTTTTATGCGACCTGAAGAAAAGATGTAAAAGAAAGTCTTCATTGTCCCTTTTATCTGCCACATGGTTCTACTTCCTAGGAATGTGATGCCAATTAATGTGTTCCAATTTTCCTAGTGTCTTATAGATTTGATTCAGCAACAACTGGAGCATAATAGTCTTGACCTCTTGTTTTCCAGAAAGAAACTTTGTGATCAGCTTAGAATCCCCATAAACTTAAATGGTTTTGACATTTTCTCTTGTCGCTAGGGTGAGACCAAATTTGCAACCCATCAACTCAGCTACATTATTGGTGGTTTGTCCTAAATTTAAGCAAAATTCAAGAATCTTGGAATGTGGTTTTGACCATAAAACACCTCCAGCAATAACTATTCCAAGGTCAGACATTGAAGTCCCATCAAAGAATAGAGCTGGAAAATTAAAACACAGTTGAAAAGTTGAAAATTAAAACACAGTTGAAAAGTCAGGTTGTTGGCAATAGAGGTGCTAATTAAATCTTGAAGATTCTAATTTTTGAGGATGCTTAACTCAACTCTAGAAAAAACATTATGATATTGCTTAGCTTTAAAGAGGGATCAAGTATTTTTCATGATAGCATGCTTTATCTTGTGTATCAAAACTGCCATGTGAGTTGATTTTCCTTCAAATATTCTACAGTTCTTGTCCTTCCATATATAGCACATGCAATAATAAGGAATTGAAGACCATAAAAAATTCATGAGAGGCTTACCTTAAAAGGAGTTCAGGTACTTTTTGTTCTAGCTTTTAGTACAAGACTCAAGATTTAATCTGCTTCTAATGCAGACTCTAAAGCTGAAAGTAAATGAGATCTAGATCGGTGTAGCTTCATCACATTTAAAAAATAAATGGGCTTGATTTTCACAATATTTAAAGCATCTAGAACAAATATGGGGCCCAAAATACCTCTTTTAGAGAGGTTTTCCCCAATTAGAATTTTATTTTGCTAAACTAGCCATTGAAAAACTTTTATTTTTGGGATGATATTTTGACCCCCAATGTGTTTCAAAGCTTTATATAGAGGCTCTCTCCTATGAAGATATGCACCAACCTTGACTAAATAGTTTCTCGAAGAGTTAATTTTACCCCAAATAAAGTAGTCTTCATTGTTTGGGTCTATGGGAAGAATGTCAATTAATTGTTTTAGGACATGAGACCACTCCATTTGTTGTTCTACGTCAAGCCAATGAAGTTGAATCTATTTTGGTTGATTGCCTTCCCAAGTGATGAGATGGAAAAGTTTTTCTATCTTGAGCTGACTCATGAATAGAAAAAACTCCTTAGAAATGGAAGAAATTAAGGGCTTGATACCAAGAATAGAATCATCCCAACATCTGATACTATCAATATTTCCTGGGTACCAAGAGATGTTATCCTTAATTATCCAAACCGATTTAACAATCAATGCCCAAATTTTAGATATGTCTGGTTTTTATGGATACCTTTAAGTAATAGCATGTCATGATTACCTTCACCATATTTGTGAATAAGAACCTACTTCCAAAGTGTTATTGGAGGGTTTATTAAGTTCTAGACAAGTTTGGCCCTAGGAGTGTTGCTCATAATAAAAGATCGGATACCCAAGCTCCCTTGAAATTTTCCTTTTGTCACTTGACTCCAGTTGACAAGATGGAATCTCCCTTAGAGATTGCCTTCCTCATTGCCAAATAAAGTTACTATTTTTTTGTCTAGTTCTTGGAGGATTGAGATAGGAGCATGATAAATCATAAATTGGTAGATAAACAAGCTTACAATGATAGATTTAATAAAAACTAGTCTATAGAATAAGCTACCCATTTCTATAAGTTTATATTCTCTTGTCAATATTTTCCATCAGATTAGACCAACAATCATAATTATTTAGCTTGAAACTTATAAGCACTCCTAAATATTTAAAGGGACAAATTCCACCATGAGCAAACTGAAGAATTTGAGCAAAGCTCCTATTTTAGCTTGGGAAGTGTTGATAGTGTAAAATTTACACTAGTTGATATTAATAGCAACTCCAAAAGCATTTAGAAAGAGGTCTAGGGAACCTTTAATGCTTTTGACATTCAACTTTGAGGCTTCCCCAATCATTATAGTATCATCCACAAATTGTGCATGAGTAATCTTCTTGATCCCAGCAGCTATCTTTATTCCAATTATTTTGCTAGCTCTTCTTTCAACAAATATAGATCTACCCAAAGCTTCAGATGAAATAATATAAAGATAGGGAGATTGGGGGTAACCTTGGCGTAAACCTCTAAAAGCTCTAAGGAATCTAGTTGGAGAGCCATTGACAATAGTTGCAACCCACGGGTCTTTGATGCAACCAAAATTCCACTAGAAAGAGACAAAGGAAATCCAAAACAACTAAGCACTTGATCCAAAAAAATCTAGATCAACTCTATCAAAGGCATTGGCCATGTCAATTTAACCACGATATTTCTTTAATTCTTTACTAAGGCCTTATGGAAAATCACAATATAAAGAAATTTAATGATAAATTTTAACTTATTTTTCATATATTAATATTTTTTAATGTTATCTATAAATATAGAGATTTTAGACTAAAAGGAGTATTGTTGAGTGTTCAAGAAAACTTTAGCTTATTTATAATTAATATCCTTGCTCACAAAAATCGCGTTGATATTTTAATAAACAATCTCTTTAATTAATACAATCCTTCATCTTATGTAACCTATTATAAATTTTACCTTGTAAGAATTTTATCTTAAGGGAAGGTGTTGGTTACTATGGAGCCTTGTTTTTCTCCCTTAATTCCTTATGATAAGAAGTTATATGATGCAACTTTTACTTTCTTAAAACCTTATTCTATAGCCAAAGGGATATATGTGTCCATATCAATACCAACTTAAAGATTCAACCTCATGATGAACTTGATGGATTTTTAAGCCTTAATACTAACATAAAACTCACAAGATAAATTCCACAAGATCAAATATAATATAGCCACAATACAGTATGATCAAGATAATGATATAAGTAGAATACTATGAGCAAATAAATTTGTAAATCTAGGCTTATAATATATCAAATAGCATTCACTAATAAGAAACAATATGAATGTCGATAGCCTAAATCATACATGTAAAAAGCATGTAGCACGACTTAAAATATTAATTGCTCAAATGTATGCAATCTTTATTATTCCTCTTCCTCTTACAAATATGATATGATATTGGGATATATCGAGATGTAATGGGATGTGATTTGATGTGTTCTTCTTCTCTATGGAGTACTATAATCTAGAATCCATTGTTAGAAGATGCTTCAAAAATGAGTATTTGAAAAATATAATCTAATCTGAATAGTAATACTCTTTCAAATATTCTACAATACTTCTCCATCTGGTAATAGAAAATAGATGAATATGATTTATTTCCACAATATTTAGATGGATGAAGAAACTGACAATTTGCTTTTTCATGACTAATTTTATTGCAGTAGATACATCTTGAAGATATTTTTGTTGCTTTATTAATCCTTCTTAGCATTTCAAGTTTATTTGTTTTCTTGGTAAAATAGCATTACCATTTATGTACAACGAAAGCTATTCTATCTGTATTTTCCATATAGATAAGTAGTAGATGATGAAAATCTTCAATAATTTTAGTAGTCTCTATTTTTTAGATTGATAACACAGAACTTAAAAAAAATTAATAGCACTTATTAATATTACTTATCACTCTATACCATAAATAAATCATAAAACCTTATTGCTCCTATCAAAAAATAAAACCTTAGAATATAAAACCCTCAAATTTAATTACCTCAAATATGCTTCTACTTCTACACTTATCTCCATGACTTTGCTCTACAAATATTGCCTTCAGAAGAACTTGTGTGAAGACCCTTTAACTAGCTAGTATAATTGATACATATCTCTAGGCGATCCAATTAGAACGTTTCATCTCCATGCATGCAAAGGTGGTGTTACTTGGTAAGATAACGCTACATTGTAAGGTGGCATTACTTGACATTGATAAACCTAATTCCTACACTATTCTATCATGCTTTGAGCATTACCAAGGATGTTGAATAATGTTTGGTACTCAGTTAAAACTCTCATACTAATCCAAATATTTCATTATTGTTTCACATTCTTGAACCAATTTTTGATGAAGTGTTTTTTCTTTGCAATGAGTGTTTCACCTTCCTCACTATGTTTTGATTATGAATGTTGCTCAGCTTGTTTTCCATTGCAACATAGAGTGATTGATCTTAATTGTTGCCCAATTTTTTGTCGGCTGCAACATAGGATACTTTGTACTTACCAACTTTTTGTCCACTACAACATAGAATGCTTTGAACTTGAGTGTTGTTGTAGGTGCTTTAGATGCTTGAGTGCTATCCAAATATGAAAATGCTTTCCAGTATCTAGGTATTGTGCTATCAAACTGAGGATGTTATTGTCCTAAATTTCTAGGGCTATTAATCTAAGGATGCTACTATCCTATATTTCGAGTGCTATCCAACATTGAATGCTAACATCCTAGTATTGTTAACTTTCTTTCTTTCTATTTCCTGCACTTAGCTCTTCACCATGTTCACATCTTGATTTTTCTCTTGATCTTTGTGTTGAACAAGATAACAACTTGATCCAAATATGCTACTATGCTAGAGTCGAAGGAAGATGCTTTCAAGAGCCAAAAGCCTCTGTTTACTATAATTAAATATTGCCTTTTAGAGCTGAATGACTCTATCTATTGAATTTTGCCTTTGAATAACTCTTTCTACTAGGGTTAAATGTTGTTTTGCTTTGAGCCTAATAGCTTTCTCTTTAAGACTGCACTATATACTCCTTTTTTAGGACTGAATCTTCTTTATATCTTGTTGTCTCTTTATTTTAATCTCGAGTCTTCTATTCTCTGAAAACTTCTTGAATCTTTATTATTGCTTCTTTATCTTTATCCTTCTTGTTGCCTATGTCAAGGTCCAAATGACCTAAAACTTATTGTAATCCTTTACTTTTTCAAGCTCTGTGTTCAAGACCTGAATCCATTATTTTTTTTGTCAAGGTTTTTCTTCAATACTTGAACTCACTATCTCTTATGTTAAGGTCTTTCTTTAAGATCTAAATCCTTATGTCAAGGTCAATTTCTTTGTGACCTGAAACTTCAATATAATGTAACTTTAATTAATATCAGCTTGATAAAAACTTACTTTAATATAGATAGACCTTCCTAATATATTCTTCTTATGTTCTATTTTCTCTTGCACTTAGAAGATGAAGTTTTTCTCTATCTGTTGTAGGAAGCTTCTCACATTTATTTCAATCAATCTCTGTTGCAACCATCCTAGGTCGCACCTAGGAACTCAAACATTTAATGTCAAGGGTTGGCTATATCCTTGAATGATAAACTATCTTAAAGTTGATTCACCCTTCCAATAGATGATCCCTTGTCTTCACTGGTTATAACCATGAAAATACCCTATAGATGAGTCCTAGTCTTCACTAGTTATTCTACAACTATGGAAAGACTCTATAGTTGAGTCCTAGTCTTCACTAGTTGTTTCTTCAACCATGGAAAGACCCTAGCCTTTCTACTTACTTTGATCTTACAATAGATTCCAGGTCTAACTGTCTTTAAAGTAGATAGACTCTATACCAATTCTATCAAGCTGAATAAAATCAATTTTTGTATGTAGCTAAATAAATTCAACTTGTGTAAGAAACTACTCGCAGTAGCTCTGATACCACTAATGGTTTTTTAAGCCTTAATCAATGATATCAACCTCGTGATGAAATTTTTATCCTAAATCATTTATCTTTCTCATACTATACAACATACTTAAGGGTTTTATGAAAGTATCTTGATACTAAGTTATAGTCAATTTGCCTTGACTAATATTTTGAAACTTAATCATCCTCTTGTTAAATTATAATTGTGGTAACCACCATTGAAGAAAGAGGATAACAAACTATTCCCAAGTAATATTTTCAACACTTAATCTACTTTTGGATTTTAGTTTGCCCACCATAATGATGCTTTTCTAGTAATCTATTGTGCAACCCAAAGTACTTTGGTTTTCTTATCGAAGTGACACATTTCAAAGTACATCATCTCTATAAGCCATGACATAGATCCATAAGTGTTGTACCATTGTATTTAGGTAGTATAATCTATTTTAGGTCCTTGGATAACTCGACTTCAAAACAAGCCTTCTGTTGCACTTGTCTATTCATGGTTCTACTCCACTTCTATGGACTCGTGGTTCTACTTCCCTCTCAAAGGGAGGATTTTCATCATATTTTACCTGTTATTAATATTTCTACTCTAAGTTAGCCACTTTGTTTCATGTCTTATTCAATAGGTTTATAATTTGTTTAGTTTATCTTATGTGCGGCCACTATGACCTTCACTAGTCAAATGATCAACATTGATTGTCTTAACTATTTTCTTAGTTATACAAACAATTTATTTAATTTAGTATTGGTGAACTTAATAGGACTTTTTAATTGAAGCTAGAATTGATACCACATGTAACAAACCCCTCATTTCTAATATTTTTAAATGTAAAATGATTTTTTTTTTTAGTTCTCATTATTGTTGTTAGCAATTCTTATGTCTAACTATTTAAGCAACCTAACTTGAATGTAGTCTATTATGCAAATTTAAAATCATTTATTTTTAAATGAATTAGTTAAACTTAATAAAAGGTATTAACTCATTATAAATTTTAAGTGTCATCATTTTATTCATTTTCATGTAATCAATCAATCCTAATCAATAAAGAATATAATACAAACAACATAAATAATTTCTATTTCATAATAACCAAAACAATGCATCCTTCCATTTATCTTATGATTATCCTAGTATTAGTTATTAAAAAAAA
Organism: Wollemia nobilis; assembly: GCA_028583015.1. NCBI lineage: Eukaryota > Viridiplantae > Streptophyta > Pinopsida > Araucariales > Araucariaceae > Wollemia > Wollemia nobilis. The sequence goes on from JAQPPZ010004205.1 coordinate 14,707,243, forward strand.
TTATTCACATAAACATAAATTATTTAACTATATACAAAAAAATTTAAAATCATTTGTCCATAAATAATTATACACAATAACAATCCACATAATGAAAAAGAAGAAAATAATACCTTTTGGTACGACAACACCAATAATAACTTTGCATGATACGATAAATCCCATGAGAATGAAATTATTCATTTATGTAACTTGACATGGTACCACCGTAGACATTGACTTTGTGTCAGAACTCTTAGCAAAGTAGGCCTTCCTCTATTTTTTTAATAATAATAAAAGTAATAAAAGAAAAATTAAAAGTTAGTGTAAAATCATATTACCAATAATTGCTTTCAAGTATTTATATCATTTTATAAAATTCTTGAAAATAACAGTCTTGTTATTCTAAACATTTTATATTTCATCCTTATAGTTTTCCATGGTGCACACAATCCGACATATGAAGACAAGACAACTGGAATGTTTGACCACAATGGACAAAGGCTAACCCAAATCTCATTCGATGTCTCTCTTTATTTAATTTAATCTTAATGGACATCACTTTAAAAACAAAACCTGGTTTTCCAAATAAATAAATAACATGAGCAAAATCCAATGAACTTGAACATCATTTTCAATTGGTAAAAACCCTAAATATATTATATTAATAATAATGAAAATCAGACACCATTACTATACAAAGGCTCTCAAGGGAGACACCGTTACTATAATTATTTTAACATACAAAGCTTCACCACATTTGAGTTCCAAGTCGTTGCAGACGACACTCAATAGACATGAGAGGCCAACTCTCATAACTTCTAAGGTTCACCTTACTAAACCTACACATTATAAGGACGCCATAAGTGGTCCCCCACATTTTCTACACCCTCCTCGGTATAGGACCATGTGACTACGATGTAGGTATTATCCTTTAAGGCCCATAACACTTAAAAGGAGATGCTAATTCTCCAACCTCACTCTAGCTCCACCTAGATAGGTTATTCAACGTAGATCCTTGGTGCTTAGTTACCACACCTCTACGGGCTAACTAAGTTTATTTCCACTTTGACGGCAACTAACATGATCTCCTTATCCTACACGATCAAAGAATCACCATTATTGTCTTGCCAATAGATTTTCCCATCCACCAAATCCTACTCATTCAAGGTGCGACTACTCACAAGTACCCTGGCTATTGTATACACATAACTCCTTCTAGGTTCATGAGATTCTAGCTATTGCATTCTCGCAACTCCTTCTAGGACTCACGTCTACCTGGCTATTACATTCACGTAACTCCTTCCAGGATTGGGTTCCATGGTTTACAAGAGAAAATTCTACCCACTCCAAGGATAGATAACATAACAACATCATTTACCATAGCAACTAAACATAGTACTAAGCTTAAAATATGTTACATAATTCATATCAAATGAAATGCATAAAAATAGATTTCTCTTAACCGTAAACCAAACTATGCACTTATCAAAACTTGAATCTCAAATGCTTTCCATCAACATTTATGCATTAGCAAGATAACCTATATCTCTATAATAAACATGCATTTTTTAAATTGTTAATAGAACACTTTAATAATTATCTCAAGAGATTACTCAAAAAGTGCAACTCCAAGTTGGCATTAAACAACATAATCTTTTTGATGTACAAAAGTCAATATACAATCTTAATGATTAACTAAAACGTTACAAAAATATTTAATTTCCACATCTAAACCTTCAAGATCTATGAATCCATATCCAAGTTCCTTGATCCAATCGCAAGTTAGCAAGCCTCTTCGTGATGGGTAAAAACCCCCATAGTCTTTAAGAGGTATACTTAGGGATCAGAACAAATCTTCATGCAATGCAACTTACACCATGCCATAATAAAAAAATACAAGCAACCATGCATCATAACATAAGCAAACTACAGGAAGAGAACCCTACTTCTCTTACAATGATTTCTTTAACTATCACCAGTCTCAAGAATCAAGGTAGAAGCTTTCCTTTCATCACATAAAGTATTTAGACAAAGAGAATCTCATACTTCTCTTAAAATGATTCCTTTACTATCACAAGTCTCAAGAATCAAACAACCATAGTTCTCTTTCATTAATTGGTATAAGAAAATTAAAGTAATTTCCCTTATACAACAATATAATAACAAGTATCTTTCCAGCATATAATTAAACAAATATTGCACTAACCAAGATACTCTAAAATTAACATTCAAGTGCTTGTTTAAAACCCAAAGAAACCAAGCACAAATAAAACCAAAAGCAAGCACACAAAGCAACTTAACAAGGTCAACACTCAACGTAAAAACCAAATCTTACCTAAAGCATTGGCCAACACTTTTTTTATTATTGAAATTGTTGCCAGATTCATATTAGCCAAAATTTTAAGGGAACAAATACAATATAAAGGGTAACCACGGTCTGGGTACCTACATCTAGGCCTAGACACCCAATATCCATTGAAGCCATAATAAACTTCCCTCTAGCAAAGATAAAGCAAACACAAGTGCATTCGCAGGGCCATGCAGGGCACCCATCTCCAAAAATAAGCACAACAGAGATCACACTTAGGCCCCCAATACCGTATTACAACATGAGGCCATGAAGGATCAACACAGAGGAGAACTAAGAAATATTGTGATACTCAGGGTACCCGACTACAAGCATTGGAAGTGAACATCCACACAAGTGAACCATTGGTGACACATCAAAAACTAAAATATTCCTAGTGGTTGTCATGGGGATAAAAAATTATACCATCACCAGGACTCTAAAAATACATGCTGACATAAAATTGAATGACTATAGATTGATGGATCACTCCTTCTAATGGGTGGCCTACACACTATCTGCTGAGAAATGACTACTACACTCTTCCAAAAATTCAAGGGAGCAGCCTTGCTGGGAAAACATTTGCTAAGGAGAAGAGTCTAAGTGACCCTGCTCCACATCATATTGTAATGGGAGCCTAATATGAGGATTAAAATGAGTGTTGTTGGCTTCTAATTGCACTTGACCAAAATTCTTCATCAAGTGTGTCTGATTATGCATCATTAAGCTATGTTGCTTAGTTAATTCACCTACCATGTTCTTTAATCTATAAATTTCATTCGAGCTATGAGCTGAGGTCTCACAGATATACCTCTTTAGAGCTGTAATTTCTTCTTGAAGTGTTTTCTCCTTATGAGTGTAACCTACTAACTCAGACTGCAACTGTAATTTTATAATAGCAAAGATGTTAGCTATTGAGATATTAGAGATATATTCTTGATCCATTTCAAAAAATAATTTCCACCAAGTCTTTCATATATGAAAGATGATAGATGCCCTGGTAATGGAGAGAAGAAATTTTTTATTGGGCATCATATTGATCCCTAATAAGGCTTGATCCTTTGTCATAGGAAGTGGTAAGGGATAAAGCAACTATTGTGCTTCACACCAAATATAGTGGGCACGAGCATAGTTCTAAAACAAATGTTGTATTGTCTCTTTCAAACCACAAAAAGAGCAATCACCTTGTCATTGGGTCATCTGTTTTAGTATTCTTTGAGTAGGAAGACCTTGAAATTCTAAATTCCAAAGAAGAATTTGGAACTTTCCTTGAATTGGGACAGAGTTGATAAGCTTGAAGGTTCTCGCCCAAGTGGCCCAAATAAGCTCTAAGTTCCATTTTTATTGAGTGTATATAAAAATTGTTGACAGTTCATAGGAAGCAAGGTTTGACACCAAAACTTAAGGGTTGGCTGCTCAAAGTTATTATTACCAAACCATTTCCAATAAGTCCAACAGGGACTAGCTTCCAATGGAGAAGATAGAGGTTGAGGCACTTAGGAGGTGATGAAAAGGATCTGCATAATCATTATTTTATTAGTAGGGTAGAGGTCAAATTTTGACTGGATTTGCTTCCAATTTTTCCCAGATGACTTAGAAAACTCCCAAATATCACCCACCATAATCATTCTCCTTTTGAAGAGACACCTGGTAGGAAACCAGGGACTCATTCTAAGAGGTTGTGCATCAAATGTGAGGAGGGGTGACCACCATAATTTGTGCTTGAGGAAATATACGGGGCCTTACTTTGGAGGTGGCTGCCATGAAAGAAATTGATGCACCAACTGCCAGGATTTCCAAATCCCTTTGAGAATATTGCAACCTTCTATAGAGAAATAAGGGGCTTGTAAAATAATGTCAATGTCTGACATATTTTTCCAAATTTTATCATCCACCTGGGGTTTTTCAAATGCTCCCTCACCAAAAGCTTCCATGGATCATCTCCTATGATCACCCTTTGCATCCATTTAGTCGCAAATGCATATCCATGTGCTTGAAGGTTGGGGATTCCTAACCCACCACATGAATCTAATATGCAACAATTATTCTAGGAGACCATTAGGAGGCCTCATTTGACTAGGTTTTTTGCCCAAAAACTCTCAAAGCATATTGTTCATCTTATCATACCTAGCCTTGCTAGGAGTCAAAAGAGAAGAGAAGTAAACATGGAAGGGGGCTAAAAATTTTCTAGTAATATGGATTTTAGCTACTTGAGACATTTCCAAAGATTTCTAGTAGTCTCAAGTAGCTAAAATCCAGATTACTGGAAATTTTTTAGTCTCAAGTAGTCTCCTATTTGCACCCACTTCCATGTTGTGGGTATCCAATCTGACTTATCATAAAATCCAAAGGTAATAACGAAGTTCTTAGATCTTATTATTTCACCAGAGGCCCTACAGAAGGTGTGAACTATATTCATGGTATATTTTACAATGAAAATTAATGTTCTCATAGTCCACCACCTGCTCCCAAGTGTCCTCCCCAAATTGTAATGAGATCTTTTCTGGAAGGGGTTTGCCATAGTCCATTAAGACACAAATTCAAGCATAAATAATGTGTTCATATTTATGTGTACATTCATCAGTCATTATGAAATTTCCAAGGGATTTTTTGATTGTATAAAATACATCCGGATTCCAAAATTCAACTAGGAGGCCAAAGATTCTAACCCACATAGGTCCTATAGAAGGTATCTCTTCTTCGGCTTTAAATTTAGTGTGCCAAGGCTTCATGAAAAACCCTGCCCTTCCAAAGAACCAGGGCCCCCCTTGAAATATTTTCTTTGTCTTCATCATTAGCAAAAATAACAAGAAAATAACCATTGGGATAAATAAAGATTTGTGTCTCACATTTTGTTTTCTAGTATTTTGCAGCCCACACTTTGAAAGTGGATAGGCTCATATAGAAACCCAATAAATAATAAATCAATCCTCTTCTCTTCAAATATTCTATGCCATCTTGAATGTCATCAATTTTCAACTTAACTATTGTGGTTCCATCAGCTAATCTTAGACATCTCGACTTAGTTTTTATAGGATCAATCTTAGGAATTCTTAGAGGTCTACGAGAAGCCTTAAGATTAATGTTAGCATTATTCTAGGACTATCCACCACAAAGGACATCCCTAAATTTTTTTTTTGGGATCGAATCCCCAAAATCCTTACCCTTGAAAGGGATTTCCATAGTGGATCTATTTTGGGGGTGTTCCTTAGCGTTGGGATTACTTGAGTTCTAAACCATTTTTTATTTTCTTGAGGAGGCTTCTCTTATTTATTCTGCAGCTTGAAATTTATTTTTAGGTCTCTTTAATCCATGCCTTGAACACTAAGGAAATATGTGATTTTCACTTTTTCCTTGGGCAGCAAATTGGAAGTAATTCTCAATCAAGTCCATAGCATGAATATTTGTTAAATGATAGATTTCTAATCCATAATAGGTCTCCTGCAATATATCTCGTATTTATATTAGGTAGAAACAACAACAAAAAAATGGTTACTAAGGCCTACAAGCCCCAAAATACAACCTCTGTTGCCACTTGTGCTCGATCCACAAAGGAAACCCTCGCATAGTCACCTTCAAAACCCCAGCTTCCTCCTATGAAATAAATCATTTTATACCTTTAATAAAAGCATCATTCTATGACCAACAATATCATCCACACATTTTTTTTTCATTTTATGTAGCTGACGTCAAAGTCATATTCAAAAAGAAATTTTAATCATTACCTCTACCAAGCATTTATATTGAGCTAAGTAAAAATGGACTTGATCCCTGGATGGTCATTATTTAGTTTAAATGAATTACCCATTAGATAATATCTTCACATTTGTAGTGTTGTACAATCGCTACCAATTTTAATTCATGTGGTACATACTTCTATTTATGAGGATTGATTTTATGGGATTCATATGCCACCACTCAACTTTTTTATATATACATCCCTCCTAGCCCTTTTCCAAATGCATAAGTTATGATTGCAAAATTATCACTAGCGTCCAACACTTTGAGTATAAGTGTTATTGTTAACTTTGCTTTCAATAGTTGGAAGACCTTTTCACACTTTTCTATCCATTCAAACTTTTTCCCCTTCCTTTGGAGAGGATTTATCATATTGGCTCTTTTAGATAACCCTTCCAAAAACTTTCTATAATATATTACAAGTCCCATAAAACTATGGACTTTGTCAATATTTTTAGGTGTTGGCCATTTTTTTTATAAATTGTATCATATTTGGGTCTATTACAATATTTTCAAGATAATATGATGGCTTTTGAAAACTTATACTACCACAAAATATCACAAGTTATATCTCACATGACCCAATATAAATTAGCCATAATATATAAAGATCAAGATAATAATAAGAGTAGAATAATATAGCAAATTAATATTTATATCAAGGCTTATAATATATGAAATAACATTTAATAATATTCTAAAATATGAATTTAAATAGCTTGAATCATTCATGTACTATGCATGAAGAACAACTTACAATATTAATTGCTCAAAATGTATACAAGCTTTATTACTCCTTTGCTTCTTACAATCAGATAACAATCTCTCTGATATTTTCTCTATATTTCACTATGGAGCATATAGCCATAGTTTTGTGACTCTTTAGATACTTGACTATTACTCTTCATATGCCAAGTCTAATGATTCTTGTCTTATCTAATTGACACTTGCATACTTGATGAACACTTGATTCTATAATACTTGCACACCTAATCTAAGACATGTGTGCACATATTTACACTCTTGCATACAATACACTTGTGCACATTTACTCACCCTACATTTTCACACTAACTCACATGACACTTGTGCATTTCTTGCATATTACAACTTTACATGATACTTATGCATTTCCTGCACATTCACACTTACATAAAGAAGAAAATATAAATTGCACTCTAAACTATAAACTCGATCCTAATCTCTTATTTACAAATATACCATGAAGGTACCATGGGAGTACATTAAGCATGTACCAAATAATGTAATATACTCCAACACCCCCTGAATTACATTATTTGATATTGAAGATTTCAGTCTTCGATCATAGTCTTCTTCTTTGTCTTCAATCTTCAAATAATCTTGCATTGTTCACGATCTGCTTCATCTTCTTATTTGACTTCTACTTTGAGTTCATATTTGACTTCAACTTTATCTTTAGATTTTGAATCTTCTAAATCACAACCTGATTGAACTCTCTCATGGTCATCAGATTCATGCATTAGAATATTTCTTTTGTTTCTGACCTTAGAATTATTTAAATATTTTTTTCATAGGTAGTAACTTCTAAACATTCACTTAGAGCATCATAATAATTTCCTAAGTTAGATGAACTTGGAATGTCAATACTGCATGAAGAATGAAATATTGTTTCTATAAATGATTCATCAATTTTCACTTTCTTCTTAAGAGTTTCAATCAACTCTTTTTGTTTCAAATTTTCATCTTTATAAAGCTTAAGTGAAAGCAATGCCATATACATTATGCTACCAATACCTAGAGGTATCATAATATTATCCTTTCCATCATCAATTGCTTCAACAAGTCTTGCATGTAAATAGTATTCAAATGTCTCAAAATTTTCATCTATGGCTTCTCTATAGATGAATTGTAATACCATATCTAACTTCCCTTCATATTTTTCAATCAGATTCTTAATCCCATATTTTATGACATCTATTTTTAACTTTTTAACTATGGGATCCATATTGTTATCCATATTAATAAAAAATTGGTAACTTTGATTCCTTTGAAGTAGTAAACCTTATGATTCCCTAGTTTTAAAAAACATATATAAATTTTGCAAATTTTTATTTTCTAACCTTTGATGTAGGAAACCTTTTAACTCCAAACATAAATTTGCAAAATTTCAAAAACTTATAATAAAATTTTCAATTTCAAATTTTCTCAAAAAATTGAAAATACTCAAAATAAAAACTTTCTATCAAAATAACTTTTAGAAAAACAAATACAACTAAAGTAGAAATCCTTATCACTCCACACTTTTTCAAAAAACAAAACTTTCATAATTTTTCAAAAAAAAAAAAAATAATCCTTAGAACTCCTAAGCTAATAATTTATCAAATAATTTTACTAATTCCTCCTTATAACTCCCAACTAATTTATCAAATAGTTTCACTAATTCCTTCTACCTCCTTATAATCCCTAATAAAATTGTTAAATATGCATACCTTATCTTTTCATTGAGCGCTTCAAAAACTTTCCTTCAATGAACTCCTCAACGTTTTCTATTTCAACTTCACTTTGACCAAATTAGACAATGCTTAGAGTAACTACTCCAATATACTTTGAAACCCTATCGTTTCTTTGCACTGACTGCTTGTAGATCCTTACTTCCAATTACACTGATTTTAGTTGAATGATATGGTCATTTCTGCCAACCAGATACATTACTCCATACATTATTTCAAATTCTTCCTTTCTTTTCTTCAAATGTGTATTTTATGTGTTACTCGAACGCTCCAAAGGTTAGCAAGATACATGAGAATACCTGCAAGTGAGCATTTTCTTCAAGTATGTTGTTTCACCAAGACTCAAATGTTACTTAGTTGTTTCTACTTTTGCTTGACTCTTAAAATGCTTTTTCCTCAGTGCTTTAAGCGCTACTTGTACCTCTAATGGCGTTTCTATGCTATTGAACTCTTCAGCTAATGGAATTCTTTATTTCCTTAGGCACTCTACTTATTGAAGCTCCTTATATCTCTATAGAATACTTCTTAAATTTTGTTATGCTTTCCTTATTTCTCCAACTCATTGTAATGGTTCACTATATGCCTTTACACACTGCTAGTCACTATCAAGCTTTGTTATATACATTGCACTTTGTTGTAGTCCTCCAATCCTCTATTAGACATTGCTTAGGCTCCATTAAACTTTGTTGTATTCCTCCAATGTGTTGTTAGACATTGCTAGGCTCAGTTAATTTTTTTTGGCTCACCTTAAATATTCATTAGCTCATTGTAAAATCCATTGTTTGTTGTAATACTTCACTAGCTTGCTATAAAATCAGTTGTTCAGTATAATACTCCACTAGCCTCATTATTCAACATGTTCTCTTTAATCTCTTGCTGCTAATATTTGAATATTCTTTGCTACTAACATAGGTATACAATCTGAGTGAAGATAGAATACTATTGGTGTTCTCATATCTTCACATATTGCTTTTGTGTTCCTTTCTTCTTATATGCTCTATATGCTCTTTACTTCTTCAATATCAAATTTTTCTTCTTACTTTACTTTCTGCAACATCAAACTTTTCTTATATGTGATTATTTGCTCTTCTTGGCTTCTTGAGCCAAATACTTATAAGATCTCTTTCTCTTTTGTTGCAATACCTTCTTTCTCTATGTTGACTTCTTTGGCCAATGTCAAGGTTTTTATAACCAAAAACTTTTTCCTTCTTTCAATGATCTTCCAATATCAAGGTCTATATGATCTATATATTTTTCTTTCTTCTAATTTCTTCCTATAATGACCTCTTGGACTAATATCAAGGTCTATATGACTTTATGACCTAAATCTCTTTCTTATCAACTCCTTTCTATAATGGCCTTTTAAGACTATATCAAGGTCAATATGACCTGAATATTCTTTCTCTTTACCATTTTTTTTAGGAATATTTAAATTCTTCTCAATCCATTGCAACTTTTAATTCTTTTGTACTTTGCACTTAGAATCTAAAATTCTTCTCTATCCTTTGTAGGAAACTTCTCACACTTCTATATCTTGATCTCTATTGCAACTTTTTCTTTGAAATATATAATATCTTAGGTTGCACATAAGAACTCAATATGATTATCCTTCTTACTAAAGAATCCAATATAATTTCAAGACGACTTTGAATATCCTTAAATATTAAACTTTCTTTAAAAAATTCAATGTCAAGGGTTGGTTATGTCCCTGAATGATCAAATATCTCAAATTTGATTCACCTTTCAATCAATATAGCTAAGTCATACGATTGGATTATTATTCTTCAACTATGGAAAGACCCTAGAATTTCTACTCAATATGATCTTTAGAGTTCAAGGATCACTGCCTTTAAAGTAGATAGACTCTTAATCAACCTTGTAAAATATGGACACGATCAATTTATAATAGTGGCTAAAACAAACTCTATCAATCTGGATAGAGTCAGGTGGTAGCTTTGATACCACTGATGGATTTTTAAGCCTTATACTATCATATAATATCATAGGTTATATCACATAGCACCCAATATAAAATCGTCACCATATGTAAAGATAAGGATAATAATAAGAGTAGAATGATATGAGCAAATTAATATGTATATCAAGGATTATAATAACATTCAATTATATGCTAAAATATGAATGTAAAAAGCTTGAATCATTCATGTACAATGCATGAATAACAACTTACAATATTAATTGCACAAAATGTATACAAGTTTTATTACTTCACTATTTTTTATAAACGGATTATCAAAACTCTAAAATATCTTCGATATAATATATTCTATGGCGAATTTACTCTATAATATAGCCATAGTAGTGTGAATATTTTGGTTCTTGATCATTGATATCCATGTGCCATGTCTCATAACTCTTGGCCTATCTACTTACCACTTGCATACTTGATGAACACTTGACTTTACAATAATTGCTGACATTTACATGACTCTTACACTTGTACTTGCACTCTCTAATCTAGGACAATTGTGCACATCTTTACATTACATATTTGCACTCTTGCATAAAAAACACTTGTGCACATTTACTTAACCTACACTTGCACTCTAACTCACATGGCACTTGTGAATTTCCTGCACATTCACACTTACATAAAGAGGGAAATATAAATCACACTCTAAACCATAATATATTATTTATAAATTTACCATGAAGGTACCGTGGGGTTATAATAAGCATGCACCAAATAATATAATATACTCCAACATAATATTCCCTAGATAGTGTACCCTTTTATGAAAGAAATAGATCTTAGATAACTTCCCATAAAGCTAGTACTCTCTTAACCTTTGCATAACCATTCAAAAATGCTCATGATTTTCTTCTTTATTATAGTATTAGTTTAGGATGTCATCAAGAAAAATGTGCATGAACCAATCAATATAATCCTTAAGGACAGTATTCATGAGGTTATTAAACACTACTAGTACATTTGTGATCCCAAGAAGGACCATTTTGAGCTTGTAATACCCATAGCAAGTTCTAAATACTATATTCATTTTTTTTGTATTTTTTAATCCTTAGTTGATGATATCCATATCAAAAGTTAGATTTTAAAAATATTGTTACTCTTGTATCTAATCAAACAAATTATTCATCCTTAGAGGAGGATATCGGCTCTTGATGGTTGCATTATTCAACATCCAATAGTTAATATAAAGCCTTAGTGTGTCATTGTTCTTCTTCACAAACATTATTATTGTTCCCCAAGTTGATATACTAGGTTGAATTAATCCCTTAAACTATAAATTTTAAAATTGTGGTCTAATTTCCAACAAGTCTATTATTTTTATTTGATAGGTAACCTTGGATTGTGGCTCTATTCCTACAATAACATCTATCAAGAAATCAAATTTCCATTGAAAGGGAATCCATGGTAACTCTATAAGAAACACATCCTAGTACTCAAGAAGGGATATTCCTAAAAGTTCTCTTTTTATCATGCAACTCATGAATACATATTGCATAGAGTGTATACCCTTTTCTTTGGGATTTTCTCAATTGTATCAATGACATTTATCTCAAATTGATAGGCTTATTCAAACCAAGAATGGAGGTATCATATCTTAGATCATTGAGACACTCCACTACTTTGACAAAATAGTTAGCCTTGGATCTATATTTCCATAGCCAATTGATTCCAATAATTTTATCATAGGACCCTAAAGGGGACACATAAAGGTTAAAATTAGTGGATAATTTAGAAAATTCTAACTTGGCTTCAAAAATATATTGTTCTACCCTCCTCTCTACTCTTTTTCCATATTGAACATTCCAATTATTTCTCATATAACAAGATCTTATAGGTATTTGGCTTAAACCATATGGAGCTACACAATATTTAACTATTCTAGTAACAAATAAAATATTGATAGGGAATCCAATAATTTTACAAGATGCCTCTATTGTAGCATTTTGATGCTTTTTCGAATGGATATCTACTATGACATGAATATAGTGTTACTGCGAATTTAGCTATGGTCAAGGTCTGACATTTAATCCTACACTATGTTAACACTGGTTGGCATAGTGGTCTTTGCCACAATTGTAGCACCACCCTTAGATATTTTCTTAAAATTATTCCTATCTTTTCTATTGATATATCCATTTTATTAAGGATTCTATCGAGTTGGTCCCCATTCTTGAGATTTTTATTATCAAACTTCCCCTTGTTCCTATTATAGAGTTTACCTATAAGAATTTTATCTTAAAGGAAGGTGTTAGATGCCACACAACCTTGTTTTTCTCCCTTAATTCCTTATGATAAGAAATTATATGTTGCAACTTCTGGTTTTTCAAAAAATTATTCTATAGTCAAAGGGATATGCATGTCCATATTACTACCAACCTAAGGATTCAACCTCATGATGAAATTTTTTATCCTAAATCATTTATCTTTTTCATACTATAGATTATACTTAAGGGTTTGATGAAAGTATCTTGATACAAATTTCTAGTCAATTTTGCCTTGAGTGATGTTTTGAAACTTAATCATCCTCTTATTAAAGGATAATTGTGGTAGCCACCATTGAAGAAAGAGGATAACAAACTATTACTAGGTAATATTTTCAATACTTAATATACTTTTGACTTTTAGGTTGCCCACCATGATGATGCTTCTTTGGTAAGCTAATGTGCAACCCAGACTACCTTGGTTTTCTTATAGAAATCACATATTTCATGGTACATCATCTCTATAAGCCATGAATTAGATCCATAAGTTTTGTACCATCATATTTAGGTAGTATAATCCATTTTAGTCCCTTGAATAACTCAACTTTAAAACAATCCTTCTTTTACACTTTTTTATTCATGGCTCTACTCCACTTTTATGGACTTGTGGTCATTACCCTAATTATTTTGATTACTTGGGAGGCTTTCATTCTCAAAGTGAGGATTCTCATCCTCTTTTGCATATTCTTAATATTTCTACTCTAATTTAGTCACTTTATCCCATGTCTTATTCAATAGGTCTATTATTTGTCTAGTTTGTCTAATGTGCGACCACTGTGACCTCTAGTCAAATGATCAATATTGTTTGTCCTGACTATTTTCCTATTTTTACAAACAATTTATGTATTTTAGCACTGGTGAGCTAAATAGGCCTTAACGTTGAAGCTAGGATCTATACCACATGTAACAAACCCCCCTTATTTAGATTTTTAAATATAGCAAGAATTTTTTTTTTTAATTCTTATTACTATTGTTAGCAATTCCTATTTCTAACTATGTAAGCAACGTAACCTAAATGTAGTCTATTATGCAAATTTAAAATTAAATGAAACTCTTATATAATATTTAATTAGTTATATGAAATTGAAATTATGCATTAATGAAAGTTGAATTTTGATAACTTTTTTACAAGTTAAATATTTCCATAAGTGAGATTTAAATTTTATAGACCAAAATGTTAATATCAATATATGGAATTAAAACCTTATCATATAATATAAAACTTTTTACTTCTTATCATTTATCCTAAGCCTATTGAATAGATTTTTAAAATATTTTTAAAAATAATAGATTTGTGAATTAAAATATTAAAAATTTCATAAATTTTTAATTTTAAAAATATTACCAAAATCTCAAATAAAGTTAAAAATATATAATTCAAAGAAGAAAAACTATATAGTTTAGAAAAATTTGACGCACATAAATAATAAGAAAATACATTTACAAAAATAAGTACATTAAAATCACATCATACATATGAGTAAAACTTGTAAAATATGGGAACTCCCATACAAGGAGCACATGGTGGATGTTTTATAAAAAATTACTCAAGTTTAGGAAGATACTACATCCTTGACTATAGAAAACACTAGTATGATCTAATATCATATAAAAAGAAATAAAACTCATGAAAATGGGGAAGGCTAGGTTAGAACAAGGTGTAAATCCTAGGGTATGAGCCAATTGGTAGATGTATGAAGTAAGAATGACATGGGAACTTCGATACAAGGAGGACATGATGAATGCTTTAATAAAAATTACTCAAATTTAGAAAGATATTACATCCTTGACTATAGGAAACACTAATATGAGATAATATCATGTAAAAAGAAATAAAAATAATAAAAATAAGGAAGATGAGGTTAGAACAAGGTATAGATTCTAGGGTATGAGCTAATCAGTAGATATGTGAAGCAATAGTAACATACACAACTAATATACGATGTCCTAAGATGTTATATGAAAATGACTTAATGAAGTGCTATTAAAGTAATGCAATGAAGGTAAAGTAAAGTATGAATAAAATGGATATGTAATAGATGAAACAAATAAAATTACATACCTCCTTAAATAATACTTGATTTGATATCCTTGTTGAGCTTGACTTCTTGAACCATGATGACCTCCTTCATCATTATCCTTAAAGACACTTTTTTTGTATAGTGAATCCCAACACTAACATTAAGGATGGAAATACTTGTAAGCATAGTAACCAAAGAAAAGAGAGATAAGTTTGATAAGATTCAACACCAAACTTGTGATAATCCCTTAATGGAACAAGTAATACTAGTAAAATAAGGCTATCATTCTTCTAGGTATTCTCCTTGGATGGTATGAAAGAAGAAAGGTAACTATTCCAAGTGGATTACAAAGGAGGTACAAAAGATCTATTGCTGATGTGAATTATTCATGCACTTCATGTTTAGAAGTCAGTTGAAATATGGTTTGAGAAAATCAATTTATACAATTTTTTTAATTTGATTTTATCTCAATAAAAGCATTGATTGATCATAGGTATTTTTATCAATCCATAAACAAATAATACATGAGGTGAAATGAAAAATGGAGGTTCTAAGAGGATAATGTAATATTTTTTTAAGATCGGTCTATATTTCAATAGGAACATCACATGGATGTTTTTATTGTTATAAAAATAACATGATAGTATTTTTTAGAAAAAACTTAGATTAGGACAAACCCTAAGAGCAATCTAAGGTTGATCCTTACCGTAAGGCCTATCCACCACCTATTTCAAGGGCCATAAGTCAAGAAATTTTCTAGAAAGACTTACCTTAGACTCTTTCTTAGTATACATATGGCTGTCACAAGGTGCCTACTTTGCTACAAAGTTATCAATAATGGACAACCTTATGTAAAAATGTACTCAACATAAAAATTCTCTAAAATCCAAACAATAAAAAATATCAAATGTTTCATAGGGAACAATGTCACTATAGCTAAGATAATAAATCATGCAAAATTTAAATATGCTTTAGCTTAATGGTTTTGAAAATTAAATTCAAGTTATAGGAAAGACAACTAAGGCTAGAGTCGTTAGGTGGAAAGAATAAAACTAAGGTAGAAATGTAGAGGTGCCCCAAGTGGACAAGCCAAGGAATCTTAAGCAAATGATTAGAGATAATAGGATATAGGTTTGTTTCCCTCTGGATAGGAAGGTAAGAGATAAATGATAAATATAATCATATATTGGCATAGACAAAGCTACATGTTGATTCTACTTCTATGAATGGTGAAAATACTAGCCTTGTTTTATTTTTATAAAGGTACAGGTAAACTAGTTTTTAATGTCCATAAGACCATAGGCCATATGATATGACCCTCATAGAGAATGTTATTTACCCAATAGATGTTTATCCAACCAAACTTTGGTTACCAACATATGGTGTACAAATCTACTTCCCATTGGATATGAACCTTGAACCTCCTAAAGGACTTATTTCTAAAGGTTTTTATACTAGTATTACTCCTAATATTCCTTTTGATGTTATTTCACTTTATTCACTTTTAGACTTTGCCTTAGTTATTGGTAGATATGATATGTGTTTGATTTTTATTATAATGCATGCCATATTTTGAGGATGAGGAGGGGATAATAAGAATGTGGATACTATGGTAGTCAAACTCACTCATATAAAGGAGAAGCTAGCATGGGAAAGAGACATGAGTGAGCTAAAAGAGAGGCATAATAAGAAGAAAACAAATAGAATGACAAGTATGGTCCACTTGAGGGAGGATATCATAGATACGCAAGAGAAGATATTTAGGTTGGATACGAGATCAAAGAGGCATAAGAACAAGATAAAACATTTAAGGTCAACTTCATAAGGGATTATAAAGGTCATGCAATAATCTCCTATGAGTATGGGATAGATAATGATTTATTTGCATGTATTTTTCGTATATGTGTGTGATGTATATGATAGAATTTGGTGATGTCACTTTGTATATTTTGTATCATATTTTGAGATATATGTACACACACATATATATGATAATTTAGAGTCTTATCTTATTCTCTTATGTAATTTTTCAGTACATATTTTTCTTTCTTTATTAAGACAAGTAAGCCTCAAGAAGATAAAAATGATATAACCTTTAATTAAGTACATAGGTTATGATAAAGGATTAAAGGACTGATTGAGACAAATAAATGAATGGAATGGTAACACCTCATGTATATGCAATTAGTATACAAAAATAATTTCTAAAACTAATTATGATACAATTAAAGTGTTGGAAATATGAGCAAGATTTGTTGTCATTGATGTCAAGAGTCAGGTTTAGTGAGCAGTGCAAGAGGAAGGATGTCAAGAGTCAGTTTCAAAAATAAGAAGGTGATCAGATAAGGTCTACAAGAGAAATATGAAGGCCCAAGAAAAATAATATTATAATATTTTATTATAATATTAAATTTTTAATGGTAATACCTAAAGAAATTAAATTAATTTTAATAATTTCATTATAAATTAATTTATAAATTAATTTGATTAACTTTATAGTTATTAAATTAATTATAATAATTTTATTATTAATTAAATTATAATTTAATTTAATAACCCTAAAGTTAGGGTTATAAGGGCAAAAAGAAATGCATCGACATCATGAATTAATTCCTCCGTTGATGCCTAATATGGTGGTGGCACAATGTTATAAATACCATGTGCCTTGATGGCAAAGAAATTACATTCGTTCAAATAATACTAAGCCTACGATTTCTACGATTTTCATGCGAGGAAGAAGACAAAAGATTTTTATCTTGTTTGCGCCAGCGAAGGGACAAGATTGGTGAGGCTCAAGCCTCATAACCAATCGGTTGGTTTGCCTGGTGGCAAGCGGATGTGACTTAGGGCTTTGGCAAGTGGGAGGACCCATGATCGAATCTCGATGGCAGTTTTTGGTGAAGATTTGTGGTTTGGAAACCAAAGGAAGCAACATGTTCATTTTTAGTTTAGGTGCCAAATGGAAGCATATAGCGCACAAGGCACTCCTTACTTCCAAGGTGAGTGCCTAGCTCACGCGGTAGTTGAAGTCGCGACTAGGGCGTTGGTGGCAGCGCAGCGTGGGTTTGATTCCCACCAAGGGAAAATGGTATTTAAATTTTTAAATTTAATTTTTGTCCTAAGGTTATTTGGTATAAGATTTTAGGGAGATATAAGGTTTATGAAAATTGATTTTTATATTGTGATTTTGGTGATTAAGTGTTGAATGGAGTGATAAGGCTTTAGAAGGTTTTAAATGTTATTTTAAAATAAAGTCTTATTTTGTTTAATATTTGAAAGGAGTAATAAGGTGTAACTGAGATCTAGTGTTTTTATGTGGTGAGAATAATTTGTGAGGAAATTATTGAATGAAGTCTTGAGAAGGTTTTTTGCTACATAACCCTTGAGATTGGAAAAAGAGTAATTGTGATTGAGACATATTTTTAAGGTCAATTCTTCATCAAACAAAAGGTATGGGCATATCTTCCTTGTGAGTGATTTTTGGATGTTGTGAATGCTAAGTTGGAGTGAAAAGGGTTGTTTGATAAGCATTTTTGAGTTTACTAGTTAAAGGTTTTTCGGAGTGAAAGTTTATGATAAAAACCTTGTTTGATAAACATTGTTGAAAACATTGAATGAACCTTCATATGCATTATTAGGGTTTGTGCAAGATCATGAGTATCATTGTTATGTGAGATTGTTTGATAAGCATTTTTGACTAAACTTTCATTGATTTATTGGTCGAGTGGAGTAAGTTTTTGTGGAAGCTTACAATACAGATTTCAGGACAAGTTCTAGTAAGAACTTGTTGGGCAAATTTGAGGTAAGTCTTGTTGAGGACTTAATGAACAGATTTGAGACAAGTCTTTGAGAAGACTTGTGAGCAGAGTTGATTGATTGATTTTTTCAAACCTTGAGTTAAGGTTTGGAGCAGATCTAGTAGATTTGATTGGTGATTGAGTCAAGCTTTGTGTTAAGGCTTGAGGACATATTTGAGGATAGATTTTAGTGTAGATTTGAGGATAGGTTTGTGCCAGACCAGAGATAGAGATTGAGCAAATTTGTGCTAGATCGAAGGGTTTTTTTTAGTGCAGATCAGAGACAGAGATTGAGCAGATTTATGCTAGATCGAAGGATTGTGTTTAGTGCAAGTCAAATATATATATTGAGCAAATTTGTGCTAGACTGAAGGATTGTTTTCAATGTAAATTTGAGACAGAGCTAAGAGTAAGCTTTGGAGGTGACATAGTATAGAGGACAACGGTCTCCAGTGGATAGAGGTCCATTAGCCAGGGCAGTGAATATAGGTCTTATGAGTGAGGTTAGGAGTCTTTAGTGGATACAGATCCATAAGCCAGTGTAGTGGAGGTAGCAGTTCTTCTAGAAGATCACCAACCAAACCAAAGGAGAAGGAGTTCTCCTATGGATAGAGATCCACGAACTTGATTAGGGAATTGGTGTCTCCTTTGGATAAAAGTCCATAAACATTGTAATAGGGAAAGGATTCCCAAGAGAATTTATTTGAGAGAAGTTTATAAGGATTTTTTTCTCCGTGGAGTAGCCCACATTGGGTGAACCACGTTAAATCATGTCTCTCATGTGTTTGATGTTTTGTGTGATGTTTACTACTTTAATATTTTTTATGTTATCATATGGATTGAAAAGCAAAAAGTTTTATCTTATACTTTTAACCCCCCCACCTCTTAGTAGAAGCACATGTTCTTCATAAAGAGACTTACAACCCATTTCATGATAAGTTCTCAAAGATTGTAAAATTAGTTTAATACTTAGGCTCTTATAAGAAAGTGAACTTTAGATTAGGATCACTTATTAGTTTCCCTTTTATAATTTATCAACTTCTTAAAAACTTAACTGGTCCATAAGTTAAGAATAATTTAGTTGTCATCTTTGCATTATATAATACATGGAATGATAGTAACAATGATGCTTTATCAAGTGGGCTTCCCAAAATATTTTTGAAATACAATAGATAAAGTATATTATCTTCTCAAATATTTAAAATAAGAAGTCTCATGATTATAAAAATATGTCTACATGATATGGTTAATAAATGGTTTTTTCTCATGACATGTTAACAATTCATGTGTTGCATTCCAAATAGATTTCTATCCCTTTCCTTTCTCATGAAGTTTTTAATGGTGATACAAAACTTCTAACTTTTAGGCTAATTCCCTTGGATATCTCCATTATTAACACTTGAGAGTATCATAGCCGCTATGAAAGTGATGGAATTGTTCAGAGTATGTTACTAGCCTTTGACAAGATATCTTTTTTTAAAAGGAGACTTATTGAAAAAAAACATAGATTTAATCAGTTTTTACTTTGCTAAATTTAGAGATGTTATTCATTTGGTATTTTATAAAAAGTATTCTTTTGGAAGTAATATGGACTTGTAAAAGCTTGTAATTTTGTTCACGTGATTACATGTACAAAATAGATAATGTCGTTTGTATATAACGGAGGACCTAACAAGTTTATCTTGGATATAAAAAGTCATATATCATAGTACCAAATAGAAATATTAAAATATTAAGAGGGATAAAATATGTCTATAGAAAATAGTGATGGTAATATGATAGGCAAATGATGCTTGGTAGTTTTTTATACTCCATAAAGTTCTTACACTTGGTTTTAGTAAAGCCTATTATATATAGAATGAACCAAAGAAACAAAATAAACAATGGAATGACTAAAAGAAAATATGGTTGTACTTGAATTATCCCCTATAATACGGGGGGTGGGGATGTACCCAAGGGGATTATCTATGTATAGTGATTTCAAAGGTTATTCCTCAAATTTAGTTTCAATAAGTAAACATATTTTTCTAAATATTGGATTTGATGGATATATAATGATATGAAGTGTATGTTATTTTTGAGAGAGAATATCCTTCTTGTCACAAATAACACCTTGCATCATATCATTTTATATATTAAAATTTAATCTATTAGTAATATTTATATTTATATAGGGATCATACATTTCTTTTCCTTCTTGTCATGAGTAAGAGCTTGTATAATAGGAATTTTTATAGAGGAACCATTATGATCAATCAATATTTTTTTCAAAATATAAATTTTTTGATAAATGAGATGTTGAGAACTTGCAACCATGTGTTCTTTAGCAAAGCATCATAGTCTTTTTTTTTCAAATTCAAAGTTAAAATTTTATCTAAACATGATATTGTACATGTATTTTTAATTTTTCAACTATTTTTAAAATCATGTATTTGAGTTTCATGCAAAAATCAAAATTTTGTTTATTTATACCATTTTGGATAGGGTCTACTTTCATGGAATTTTATAGGCTTTAATTTTCTCTTAGGAGTTGCTTTCTTTATTTGTTCATTGGTTATTAGGAGTATTTGACCAACTATATGTTGTTATACTTTAGGTTGTTATTTTTATTCTTGGTTTTTTTCATAAAATAGATAGATGGATATCTTTTCCATTAGTATTAGTAACATTTACATTGTGAAGAAGCTTAACATTCATCACTCCATCCATAATAAATTCTTAATTAGGATCAGTTTTCACTACGTATAAAAAATGTTCTTATTCCTCAAGTCTTCCAAAGATAGCATGTGCTATAAAATATTGTAAATAATTGAGATTAGATTTCTTTTAAAGTACATTCCTATTAGGTAGTAAAAATGCCTCTATAAACATATCCTTAACTATTTGCTCATCTATACAAGATATGTCTATCCTCTAAAGAATTTATCAATAGATTATCGTTTAATTTGTGTTGTGATCATAAATCTTGAATACATAATTGTGGATTGAACTACTAATAAGCTCATACATGAGAAGGTTTTTTAATTAGATAAAACTTATTATAGATTTAGTGGAAAAATTCAGGTGAAACTCTCGATGCTTCTCTACAAATAGATTGACTCATGATCTTCATCAGGATCAAAGTGGGAAGTCGTTTTTCAACTTCGTGGGGTAGAAATAGAAGCTCGTTCCACTGGGCATGCCAAATAAACTCTTGTTATCTTAGACTCACCAACCCATTGGGGCAAAAACCCAACGTGCATGGGACACCTATGCCTTGGTTAGAGCAACACAAATGACCCAAGTGTCCTTGTCAAATATGATTCTTTTTGGCATTCCATGCAATCTAAAATGATCTTGCACAAACATTATAACAAAACTATAAAATAATTCTTTAGATTTATCAAAATAAAATGATCCACCTTAGTCAAAAATTTTAATATGACAAGGATGACATAATACCTATTTTGGGACATTGAAAATCCTTGCACAAAATACATATTGATCATTTACCACTTTGGCTCATTAAGATGATGAGGATACAATAATTTTATTGGATGTACGTGTTTAGTCTTTATTTTTTGCCACTTAAGGCATTTTGCCACAAATTTTATTACATCTTTCCTAAGGTCTTACACCAACTTAGTCACAAATATATGGCCTAAATATAGAGCACAAAGTGTTTCCTCCAAAATAGCAGCTTGTAAATAAGCTATAATAGTTACATAGATGTGCCTCTTCTACCATAAGAGGTCCTTTATCTCTAGTTTTTACCATTCAAACTGATCATCCTAAGAATCAATATCTAGGCAAGACTTTACTCTCTAATAGTATTCATCCTCATTTAACTCTCTCAACATTCTCTCTAAAGTTTGATCTAAATGTAGTAATTGCAATTATGTGTCTTCTATGACCAATTTCATCATCCACATAGTTTTTTTTCCATTTGATGTAGTTGATGTCAAAGTCATATTCACAAATAAATTTTAATCATTGTCTCTACCAAGCATTAGATCGAGCTAAGTAAAAATGGACTTCGTCCCTTGATGGTCATTCTTTAGTTTAAATGAATTACCCATTAGATAATGCCTTCACATTTGTAGTGTATGTACAATTGCTACTAATTCCAAGTCATGTGGCACATTTTTCTATTTATAAGGATTGATTTTATGGGATTCATAGGCCACCACTCAGCTATCCCACATATACACCCCTCCTAGCCCTTTGCCAAATGCATTAGTTATGACTGTAAAATTATCACTAGCATATAGCACTTTGACTATAAGGGTTATTGTTATCTTTGATTTCAATAATTGGAAATCCTTTTCACGCTTTTCTATCCATTCAAACTTATCCCCCTTCCTTTGGATAGGAGTTATCATATTGGCTATTTTAGACAACACTTCCACAAACTTTCTATAATAGCCTACAAGTCCCATAAAACTATGAAATTTGTGAATATTTTTGGGTGTTGGTCATTTTAAAATAAATTTTATCATGTTTGGGTCTATTACAATATATTCATCCAAGATAATATTCCCTTAGATAATGTACACTTTTATGAAAGAAAGAGAACTTAGATAAATTCCCATAAAGCTAATACTCTCTTAACATTTGCATAACCATTCAAATATGCTCATGATTCTCTTCTTCATTATAGGATTCATCAAGAAATATCAGCATGAACCAATCAAGATAATACTTAAGGAAATTATTCATGAGGGTCATCAAATCTACTAGTACATTTGTGATCCCAAAAAGAACCTCGTTGAACTTGTAATTCCCATAACAAGTTCTAAATATTATATTTATTTTTTTCTCTTTTTTAAATACTTGGATGATGATTTCTATTTCAAAGATCGATTTTAAAAAATATTGTTGTCTCTTGCATCTAATCAAACAAATCATCCTTCCTTGGAAGAGGATATTGGCTCTTGATAGTTGCATTATTCATCATCTAATAATCAATGTAAATCCTTAGTGTATCAGCATTCTTCTTCACAAACATTA
Organism: Wollemia nobilis; assembly: GCA_028583015.1. Taxonomy (NCBI): domain Eukaryota; kingdom Viridiplantae; phylum Streptophyta; class Pinopsida; order Araucariales; family Araucariaceae; genus Wollemia; species Wollemia nobilis. The sequence continues at coordinate 14,730,863 of JAQPPZ010004205.1, forward strand.
TTATTGTTCCCCAAGTCAATACACTAGGTTGAATTAATCCCTTAAATAACATTTTTTACAATGGAGACTTGATTCAAACAAGTTTATTGTTTTTATTTGATAAGGAACCTTGGATTTTCACTCTTTTCCTAGAAGAACATCTATCAAGAAATCAAATTTCCATTAAGGGGGAAGTCATGGTAACTCTGTAAGAAACACATCCTAATATTCAAGAAGGGATATCCCTAAAAAGTTCTCTTTTTTATTATACTATTCATAAATGTTGCATAAAGTGTCTACATTTTCCTTTGGGATTTTCTCAATTGTATCATTGACATTATCTCAAACCGATAAGTTTATGCAAACCTAGAATGGAGGTATCATATCTTAGATCATAGAGACACTCTACTACTTTAATAAAATAGTCAACCTTGGATCTATATTTCCATAACCAATTGACTCCAATAATTTTGTCATAGGATCCTAAAGGGAACACATAAAGGTTAAATTTAGTGGATAATTTAGAAACTTCTAACTTATCTTCAGATAGATGTTGTTCTATCCTCCTCTCTACTCTTTTTCCATATTGAACATTCCAGGTATTCTTCATTTAACAATATCTTATAGGCATTTGGCTTAAAACATGTGGAGTTACAAAATACTTAACTATTCTAATAACAAACAAAATACTAATAGGGAATCCAATAATTTAATAAGATGCCTCTACAATAGCATTTTGATGCTTTTCCTAATGGTTATCTACTATGACATGAATATAGTGTTATTGCTAGTTTAGTTATGTTCAAGGTCTCGCATTTGATCCTATACTATGTTGACATTGATTGGTATAATGGTCTTTGTCATAATTGTAGTTCCATGCTTAGGTCTTTTCTTGATATTGTTTTTATCTCTTCTATTGAAATATCCCTTTTGTTGAGGATTCTATTGAGTTGGATCTCCATTCTTGGGATTCCTTTTATCAAAATTCTCCTTGTTCATATTATAGAGTTTACCTTATAAGTATTTTATCTTAAAGGAAGGAGTTGACTACTACCGAGTCTTGTTTTTCTCCCTTAATTTCTTGTGATAAGAAGTTATAGGTTGTAACTTTTTCTTTCTCAAAAGGGTTCAACCTCATGATGAAATTTTTGATCCTAAATCATTTATCTTTCTCATACTATAGAGAATACTTAAGGGTTTGATGAAGGTATCCTGATACTAAGTTATAGTCAATTTTCCTTGAGGTTTTGAAACTTAATCATCCTCTTGTTAAAGTATAATTGCAGTAACCATCATTGATGGAAGAGTGTCATGAACTATTCCCAAGTAATATTTTCAACACTTAATCTACTCTTGGCTTTTAGGTTGCCCCACCATGATGATGCTTCTCTGGTAAGCTAATATGCACCCCAACCTACCTAGATTTTCTCATCAAAGTCACATATTTCAAATTACACCATCTTTATGAGGCATGACTCAAATCCATATCCAAGTGGTGTACCATCATATTTAGGTAGTGCAATCCATTTTAGGTCCTTATATAACTCAACTTCAAAATGATCCTTCTTTTCCACTTGTTATTCATGGTTCTACTCCACTTATATGGACGTGGTTATTATCCTAGTTATTTTAATTACTCAAGGGGCTTTCACTCTCAAAGAGGAAATTATCATCCTCTTTCATCTATTCTTAATATTTCTACTCTAAGTTAGCCACTTTGTCCCATGTCCTCTTCAATAGGTCTATAATTTGTCTAGTTTGTTTGATATGTGGTCATTGTGACCTCCACTAGTCAAATGATTAGCATTGCTTGTCCTAACTATCTTCCTAGTTATACAAACATTTCATATAGTTTAGCACTAGTGAGCTAAATAAACCTTAATGTTGAATCTCGGATTGATACCACATGTAACAAACCTCCCTTCTTGAGATTTCTAAATATAGCATAAATTTTGTTTTAAATTCTTACTACAGTTGTTACAACTTCTTATTTCTAACTATTTAAGCAATGTAACCTAAATGTACTCTATTATGAAAATATGAATCATTTATTTTTAAATGAATTAGTTATACTTAATTAAAAGTATTCATTCATTTAAATCTTAACTGTCATCATTTCATTCATTTTCATGCCATCAATCAACCCTAACTCACCATTGTGGAATATAATACAATTTTTTATTTGCAAAGTAACCAAAACAAAGCATCCTTCCATTAATTTGTGAGTATGCTAAGTATTAACTGTTAAGAAACTTTATTCTCACAAACATATATCATTTAACTATATGTAGAAATATCAAAACATTCATCCACAAATAATTATCCACAATAGCAATCCACATAATAACATGGAGAAAGATAATGCCCTTACGATAAGAAAACACAAAAAATACTCCTTAAGAAAAAAATAACTTCACAAAATCTCTCAAGATGAGAGTCTCATAAAACACACAATATTGATCATAAATGAACTCTTGATATAAATGATGATTATTACAATGACAATATCCCTTTTTTATATACTCATCTTCTAATGCTCTTTTAAAAAGTGGGCTCCAAAACTTTTATCCCAAACATTATTATAATATAATATTATATTATAATCAACATGTGGATAACAAATTCTATGCCTGACATTTAAAAAAAAAACAGATAAAAAGAAGATAAAAGTGCACCGACAAAGTAGACGGGTATTCTGCATATCACGTGGGGGCCAAGATAACAAATGACTGAACACCGACAGAATTCAGGGGTATAAACAGACTGAAAAATCCAAAGACCTTAGCAGAAAAAGTGAACAGTTTTTTAGGCCCTCGCAAAATATGAGTTTATTGTATTCATGCATTTTTAATTTAAAAGGTTATTTTTAAATTAATTATAAAAAAAAAAATATATTGTATATAGGATTGATTGTCAATAAACAGTAGAAGACTTCCTCTCAAGCTAAAAGTGGATGCTTGTACCTCTTGATTTAAGGATATTTTATTATTTTTATTTGATAAGAGTTTTTCTTAATTAATTGTTTTATTTATAATTTTGAATAGAGATGTAAGGTGTAGATGTAGATTGTATAATTATATATTAAAGGATCATTTTATATAACTTATAATTTTGTAGATTTTTTTTTTTTAATGTGAAAATTGTATTTGAAAAATATATTTAAAGTTGCAATTATTAATCTAAAATTTTTAATCACTCTTAAAATTTTAATAAAACTAATATGAACATCTCTTGCAAGTCTAATGACATATTTTATGATTAGAATTCCATTCACGTAATACCAAACTACCTATCTGTATTTAAACCATAAAAACTATTTTTTTAGTTTTTTATATTTTATTTAACATATATTTTTTTTGGATGAGAAACCTTTTATATACAACATATCCGCAACATGTGAGGGGAGAGATTTGAACCTGGCCTCTCGATAACCGAAGAGTTTTAACTACCCACTTGCTCTCCAACTCCTCTACATGAACAAATTTTATATATTTTTTATTATAATAGTTTTAATACCTTCTATTTTCAATAAAACAATGAAAATAATTAAGTCTCTAAAACTATATATTTATTATTTACAATCCATATAATCCTACTATATAAAAAGGAAATTTGCACTTTTTTCAATTGAATCAGTAGAGTAATCCAAAATTTTACATCTTTAAAATGTTTAAGATTTAAATTCATTCAAACTTAAATTATTAAAAAATATATATTAAAATTAAACAGGTTAGAATATTTAATTTTAATATATATTTTTTAATTTTATTAATATATTAATATTTAAATTTTAATAAAATGATATTAATTTAATCAAGTATATGAGCGATGGTGAGTGAAATTCCGAATTTCGAATCTTCAGTGAGCGAATTTTGAATCTTCGACAAACAGGAAGCAGAGAGGTAGTAGTACGGGAGTAGGGAATGAAACGGGAGCGCGTGCAAGTGGGAACAACGATGGAATGGGCGATCAAGAAAGTGGGAGCGGAGCCACAACTAAGTCCGATTTGGGGGCTTCAAAATATGGGAACGATGTCTTTGGGAGGAAAGAACCTCCGGATAAAACAATGATGGAAAGCAAAAAATCCCATGCAGCATCATTTGCAGAAACACTCAAGGGAAAGCCCAAACCCCCCAACCGTATCACGCACTTTTATTCCTCAAGGTTGTGATGTAATCCTACCGAAAGAAGTCATGGACGGGTACATTTCCCTTGATTCTTTCTCCCTAGTTGGAAAATTTGTGGGTGGAAGACCCGATATGGAGGCTATCAGACGATGAGCGACGGTAAAATGGAAAACCAGGGGTTGTCTGGAATTGGTTTCCATATCTAGAGGCTTTTTCATGATAAGACTCAATACCCAGGAGGACGTGGATCGTATTCTATCTAAGGGCCCATGGTTCTTCGGGAGAAGGAGCCTTTTCCTTCGCAAGTGGGGGGTGGACTTTGATCCAAAAACCCAAAATATCAACTCTGCTCCCATTTGGGTCCATCTCCCAAACTTACCCTCTCATTTTTGGCCTGAGGACGTTCTACAGGGGATTGCCCGTGCCATTGGGGAGCTTATCACTATTGACCCTGCAACGCCTGCACGATAGAGAATGACACATGCCCGTATCTGTGTCAATGCGAATTTGGAGACCCAACTCCCGACCCATGTGAATTTGATCTATGGGTCATACCATCGATGCCAAGTGGTGGAGTATGAGAACAAACCCTCTTTCTGCACCGAGTGCCACACCTAGGGGCACCTTCGAAGCCAGTGCCTGAAATTGAGGCTTGCACAGAGCGATCACCATGAGACGCAATGCCCACCTAAAGGAGAGGTTCAGAGGATGAAAGCTAAAGTGGGTCTGCGCTATGAGCCCAAAGGCAAGCAACATGCTCCCCCATCTCCAAACGATGACAAGAATAAGGCAAGTTCCATATTTGCTTTTTCCAATAGGTTCAGTTTATTCAACAATGCAAATATCAATGCAAATGATGATAATGAGGAGATTCTTGGAGAGGAATTCCCTGGATCAAATCACCTCGATCAATCAACCGTGAAGGCAAACCCTCCCCTGCAACCCCATCTTTCATCCCCAGACCTGTGCCCTAAATCCTCGTTAGCCATGGCACTTGACCCCAAGCCCCCAACATCCAATCCCCCTCTGTCATCTAACCCATCACCCAGCTCCCCCCCATCCAATAGGTCTGGCCCGTCTCTTCCCCCACCTGATCCCCATGGCGATGAGGTTGATAGTCCTGAGTCATCTCAGGACTCCCCCAAATCTTGGAGCCCTAAACAGACCAAAAGATTTAAAAAATCCCTAATTGATGTTGGAGGTGATAAAAAGAAGGGCAGACCTTCTGTTACGGAGCAAAGAAACAGAGATATAGCGGAAGACATTGCCAATGGCACCCAATGAACTCTCTTTCAGGAACTAGGAATTTCCAATAGAGAAGAAACAAAGAGATCCAAACCTCCTACGCAGCAAGGCAAAGGAGGCAGAAAACCCTCCAAGAGTTCCAAATGAGAATCCTCTCCTGGAATGCGAGAGGGTTAAATGGAGCAGCAAAACAAAGACTTGCTGCTTCGATGCGAAAGGATTCAAATCCTACAATTTTTCTAATTCAAGAAACCAAATTAGGCATGCAATACTCACCTAAAGTTGCCAAAATTATTTGGAGAAAGTGTGATTTTTCCTTTAGTCCTGCCTCTGGAACCTCTGGCGGTCTCCTCTACCTCTGGGATCCAACCAAGGTGGAAGGAAGAGTGATTTCAGGCGAAGGACGTATCTCCAATATTTTTTTCCATGATTTTGTTACTAAGCACTCTTGGGTACTAACGAATGTCTATGCCCCGAATAGTCCTCAAGATAGGCTGATCTTGTGGAACACTCTCACTCAGATGCATGAGGTATTCAATAATATCCCCTAGATCCTTGTCGGGGATTTCAATGCCCCATTATATCCCTCTGAGAAAAGAGGTGGGAAAGAGATCACTTCCAGGATCACGGGGGATTTCAGCCATTTTGTGGATGCAAATGAGTTAATGGATGTACAACTAAGGGGGTCTCAGTTTACCTAGAGTAATAGAAGGATAAGGGGGGACCTCATTCAGGAAAGGCTTGACCATTTTCTCCTTTCTTAGGATGCACTTCCTTTGTTTGGAGATGCCAGTTTATAGGCCATGCCAAAGATTGGGTCTGATCACAACCCCCTAATTTTTGAAACTGCCAAAAGACCTCTGTTCAAAACTCCATTTCATTTTGAGGCAATGTGGACCCAACACCCTGACCTTAAAGCTCGCATTGTTGAATGGTGGGGGGAGAGTTTCCCAGGAACTATCACCAACCAAGTTACCCAGAAGTTGCGGTCTATAAAAGCCAAATTGAAGGTTTGGAATAAATAAATTTTTGGAAATATCTTTGAAAACAAGCAAAACATCAGGGACAGGCTCCAAAGAATTGAAAATCAGTTTTAGTAGGGTCAAGGGGATGCCAGTTTGAGAGCTGAAGAAAAACTTCTGCTTTCGGATTTCCATAACATATTGAAGAAGGAAGAGATGTTTTGGCATAAAAAATCGAGACATTTATGGCTAAAAGAGGGAGATTCCAATTCAAATTTTTTCCACATCTCAACGCTCAAACACAGGGGGAAAACAGGATCAAGGGTCTAATCAGAAACGATGGCACTTTCACTTCCAATATCCATAAAATTCGTGATGAAGTTGTCCTTCACTTTGAGTCCCTCCTAGGCTCTTGCCCTTCCCATTCTACCCAAGCCATGGACTCCCTTCTCATGCACATTCCCAGAATCATCACTGACAGCATGAATGCCTATCTGCTTAACCCTTTAAGTTCTGAGGAGATCCATCAGGCCCTTTTCTCCATGCAACCAGACAAAGCCCCAAGCCCCGATGGTTTCTCCCCAAGGTTCTTCCAAGCCTATTGGGACATCATTGGCCTAGACCTTTGTCAAGCCATCTTAGAAATGCAGAGATCCAGAGTCATTCCCAGGGATGTGAATTCCACCTTCCTTGCCCTCATCCCTAAAGGCTCCAATTCCAAATCCCTATCTGATTATCATCCCATAAGCCTTTGTAATGTCATCTACAAAATCTTTTCAAAGGCCATGGCCAATAGATTAAAAGGCATCCTCCCATCCTTGATTGACCCCTACCAAGGAAGCTCGGTTAAGGGTCAAAATATTGTGGATGGGGTCATAACCATTCACGAGCTTATTCACTCAGCCCACAAATCTAAAAAATCAGCTTTCTTCCTAAAGCTTGACATGAACAAAGCCTTTGATAGAGTGGACAGGGAGTTCCTATCCAAGGTTCTCCAGAAGTTTGGGTTCCATGATAACTGGGTTCATCTGATTATGCAATGCATCTCCACTTCTTGGATATTTGTGCTTGTGAATGGCTCTACTGTAGGGTACTTCCCTAGTACCAAAGGACTGAGACAAGGGGATCCCCTATCCCCCATCCTCTTCATCATTCTAGTTGAGAGCCTTGGAAGAGCCATAAAAGTTGCCTGCTCTAGGGGTTTGATTTCTGGAATCAAAGTTGCATCCAATCTCCAGCCCTCAACTCACCAATAGTTCGTGGATGACACCTTGTTGGCAACTGCTGCATCTATTTTTGAGGCAAGAGTCATCAAAACTATCCTCAACCTCTATGAGGAAGCCGTAGGGTAAAAAATCAACTTCACCAAGAGTAAGATTTATTTCATCAATACCCCTCTGCCCCGCCAAGTCAAAATTGTGAATATTTTGGGTTGTTCTACTGTAGTGTTTCTAGCTTCTTATCTTGGCCTCCCAATGTTCCAGGGGAATCCTGCCAAGACGATGTGGAATAATGTTATTGAGATATTTCATAAGAAACTTGTTGGGTGGAAAGGTGCCCTTCTCTCTCAGGCGGGTAAGGCTACCTTGGTCATGTCTGTTCTTCAAAGTATTCCTATGTATTTTTTATCAGTCTTCAAAATTCCTGTAGTAGTTGGGACCACGATTGAACAAATCCAAAAACACTTCTTATGGGTTGGAGCTGACAACCAGAAAAAGTTCCACCTAGTGGCCTGGGACAAAGTATGCTCTCCAAAAGACAAGGGTGGGCTTGGATTTTGCAGGATCAGTAAAATGAATCAGGCCCTCTTAGCTAAGCAGGCTTGGAAGGTGCTCACTAATGAAAAGTTGGAATGGGTTTCAATCATTAAAAGAAAATACCTGCAACATCACTCCTTCAGAGATGAAGAGATCCCTCAAATAGGGTCTCATTTTTGGTGGTCTATCATCCAAACCAGACCCCTACTCCAAAGAGGAACCAGGTGGCAGCTCGAAGATGGAAAATCCATCGATTTCTAGCATGATCCATGGGCAAGGGATGAGCCCCTTATCAATGACCCAGATATCACTGCTATCAAACATCTAATAGATCATAGGTTTGGGTCGAAAGTTGCAGATTTCATTGTGCAAAATCAAGACTATCGTAAGTGGAAGCAACTTCATTTTAGAATAAGCAACACAATAATTGATAGAGCTATCACCTCTTTGCAGGCAGTTTTCAGAGCAAACTTCATACCTAGGGCCCAAAAGAAAGACAAACCCTTCTGGAAAGGTACTGACGATGGCTCCTTTTCGATTAAGTCTACTTTCTTCTTGCTGGATCCCCCTCAGAACCTGCACAAACACTAGGCTGCCCCTGCTGTCGTTAAGAGAATCTGGCTCAAACATCTCATCCCAAAAGTTGCCCACTTCTCTTGGTTAGCTTTCCAAAATAGAATTCTCACTATAGAAAATTTGATCAAGAGGGGTGTCATTGTCCCCAACAGATGTTACTTGTGCTTACAAGCGTGGGAGTCCACTCAACATCTTCTGATCGAGTGCCCCTTTGCCTACAATGCTTTCTCTACGCTGGTTAATATGTTTTAGGTCAAGTGGGTATGGCCCCAGTCAATCGTTGATCTTTTTACCCAGTGGTCCCAAAGTGTTTCGTAACCCTAGACTCAAGTTCCTGTGGGAAGCATTGTTGCATCACACCCTGTGGTAAATCTGGCTTGAGCGCAATAGCAGAATCTTCAACGATCGTTCCAAGGACCCAAAAGCAGTGGCTAATAGAGCTCTATGCTTTGCCATAAAAAATGTAAATCTGGTCCCTTGATCAAAAAATCCAGCTTTTGGATTGGAAGCATCCCTATTCAACTCCCTTGGTATCTCTTTCGAGTGCACCAGATCCCATGCCCATACCAGCTGCAGGTCCACTGTCAAGTGGATCCCTCCCCCTATAGGGTGGCTCAAGGTGAACTTCGATGGATCATCTAAAGGCAACCCCAGAGATGCTAGGGCTGGAGGAGTCATCAGGGACCATGAAGGCAAAATTATCAAAGCCTTCATCAAAAACCTGGGAGTCCAGTCCAACAACTATGCCGAAGCTCATGCCCTCTGGAGGAGCCTTGAACTCAGCAAAGGTCTTACTAACCCTATGATCTTCGAAGGGGATTCCCTAAATGTGGTCAACCACATTAAGAATAACTCCAAAGTCGGATGGAATATTCAAAGTATCATCCAAGAGAGTCAATCCATCCTCAGGCAGCACCCACTCAACACTAGTCCAACATGTTTTTAGAGAGGCCAATGTGGTGGCTGACTTACTAGCTAACAGAGCAGCCAATCAGAATGATCTCACCATTTGGGAAGACTCTTTCCCTCAAGACATCATTGACACTACTAAAAATGATGTGGAGCACAATTCCAATTAAAAGCAAGCAGTGTTTCAAAGGTGTTTTTATCAACACCAAGGGTGTTCACATTAACACCAAGGATATTTGTTCCCCTTCCCACATAATCATTGTCTCCCATAAAATTGGTTGTACCACTTCCCATGCGAGTCGGTCTGATCATGGCAAAGCTTATCCACACCTCTGGTACCATCTTTTCACCCCATGCCTCTGCTTCTCCCTCCTTGTTTTCCTCCATCTCTCGATGTTTGCCTCTCCACCCTTCCATTTCCACCACCCGTCCGCCTTTCGTGTCATCTGTTTCGCCTTGTTAGTTGGCCTCGTCCACCCTGTCGCCCATCCTACCCCCTTGCTTTGTCGTTTTTTTTCCCTGTCACGTGCAGGTGTTGAGGTAGTTTTATGTTGTTGCCCTATGGTGGAATTTCCAACTTGCATCGGAAAGGCCCCTCCATCTGGTTATCCTTCTCCTCTGTAGTCCTAGGCACTCTTTATTAGTCTACCACCCTCTGGAGTGAATTCACTTGCTTCTTAGCTTCCTTTTTGTCATTATCCTATTCAGGTACCTAATCTTCTACGACTTGTTCGACATTATGGCCATTCGTGAGCCGTCGGTGTTGCAGCTCGAACCTGTAGTCGAAGCTATGCTAGGAGCCAAGGGGCTCATCCCCTTCTTCAAGATTTTCGGTGGCATGGATGAGGGTGTCACCAATGAGTTTGTAAGCTCATGGAACAACGAAGTGGTCCAGATCTGAGGGCTCCACATTGAGGTAAACATCCATCTGTTAGCTAAAATTTTTGGTTTAGCTCCTAAGGGTAGGGCGGTGCATCGGGATAGACACAATTTCAAAGAAGAAACTGAACATTTCCCTGATAAAGGCAAGGAGTTGATTTGGGTGAAGGGGGGAGTCCTCCGGTCCTCTCTCCCTCACCCCTGGGACTCTATCATAGTGCCCATCATTCAGTATATCATAGTTGACAATGTTAGTAGCCCCCTCCACTCCTTCCACCTAGCCTTCGTCAACCATCTCCGTGACATCAAGCCGATAAACATCCCTAAATTCCTGGTTCGGTCCATCAGCCTCACCATTGAGAACTTTAGGGACAAGAAATCCTCCAAACACCTATCGCACCAGGGCTTGTTCCTCATCATTTACAAACATGCCCTCTTATCCCTTCCTATGATTGAACCTTATGCTCCTCCTCCGATCACCGAGCCCTCCTCTATGCCAGCTCATAGTCCTGAGTCTCATGATCCTAATCCACCGTTGGAGTCCCACAACCCCTCTATCGAAGAGCCTCTGCACTCTGCTACCCCTTCTGATGGTCTCTCAAAAGCTATCAACCCCATGCAGTCCAACAGCAAAGATGAGGAAAGTCCACCGTCCAACCCAAAGGATTCAGCCCCTGTGGAGTCCCGTCCCACCGTTCCCAAAAGCAGACCTCTGAGGAGCAAGAGGAAAGTTGTTCTGCCCTTCTCATAGGAGAAGTTCACGACGTCTAAGAAATAAGGGTGCGGATGAATCGTGACCTTCACTCGAGATCATTCTAGACGATGAGGAAGATGCAAGAGCAATGTCGATGAAGCGTTATGCACCAACACTATCAATCACGTAACCAGAGCGGTGGAGCATCTCAAGGCTGCAGCTAACATGGTCAAGGAGGTGGGTGTTATCTTTTCAAACATCATCAATGAGCTCCAGGAACTCCCGGGAACTCCCGACTGCCCTCAGTGTCCTTCTTGCAAAAGGTCATAAGGGCGGCGTCAAGCAGGAGGATGTGGAAGAATCCCAATAGGAATGGGATGGGGGTAGTTGGCAGTTGGTCTGCCAATGGCTTTTTTGGTTGTCTTAATGATGTTGTATTCCCTTTTCAGGGTTCTTGTCTATGGTGTTGTTTTATTTTTCTTTTTCAAGTTTTGAAGCTAGTCTGTAATAGGTGTTTTCAGACTGTTGGTCATCACCACGTCTATCCTTGTGATGGTGGGATGCTTCAAATTTTGTACTGTTGGCATTTCAAATACCCTATGTAACAAGGATTGGGTCCCTTCAACCCAACAAGTAAATAAAATATTTTTTACCTACCAAAAAAATTAATTTAATAAACTATATTATTTCATTTTTTTAAATATTTTCAAATAATATCTAAATATAATTATTTTTGAGTATATATATATATATATATATATATATATATATATATAAAACTAATTTAATACCACGATATGATTATATCATTTTAAATTTTAACAATTTATAACTACTTTCAATATTTTTAAAATATTTATTTTATTTTATAAAATTCTTGAAAACGACGGTCCTTTTATTCTAACCATTTTATATTTCATCTTTGTAGTTGAACATCAAAACCGCTTTAGAACAAGGTACAAGTTTAGAGAGTGTGTTCCGAGTTGGATGAACAAGGTACAAGTTTAGAGAGTGTGTTCCGAGTTGGATTTTAGTTTTCTTTTCGTAAGGAAAACCTTATTGCTGGAATATCATTTTTTTTTAATAAGGTATGTATGGTTTTTATTAGGGTCATTTTCATTACAAAAATAAAACATTACAGCATTTTTATTACATTTTTAAGGGTTAATTAAAGCATATTCAACTTTTTCTTTTTTATCGATAATTTTCTTCATTTGCCTTTCTATCAAAGATATTCTCCACTTTTCCTTTCTATCAAATATATTCTTCCTCCACTTTTCCTTTCTATCAAATATATTCTTCCTCCACTTTTCCTTTCTATCAAAGATATTCTTCATTTTCCTTCCTCCACTTTTCCTTTCTATCAAAGATATTCTTCATTTTCCTTTCTATCAAATATATTCTTCATCTTTCTAAATGCTAAGTCTCTACAATCAAATCATTTTATATCATGAAATTCAACATCATGAATGCTTGTATATCTATACATATCTTGTCTATAACAACCTCACAATTTCTTAATACATTTTTTTAAGGTTCTTAATCATCCCCCTAATATTCCAAGATATTATTTTCATTGTTATTTTTAGTTTTTATTTGTAGGTTTAGTCCCATATCTTGTTAACACTCGTTATATTTTTTTGTTTTCCCATATCAATACTTCTTTGGGTTTTTTTTTTTTTTGCGTCTTGGGTCTTCCTCTCTTTTTTCATTCACAACAATGTTTTCATCTTCATCAATCTCTTCAATCTTCTCACACTATTCATAGTAAGACTTATCATCTTTAGGTTTACCTTATTCTAAAGAATTTGAAGTGCAAGGAATAACCTCAAAAGCACAATCTTCTTTATGTTGCCTTGAAAACCCTAAAGTGCAAGGATGCTCTTATGTAGCAATTACCTTCTTATTCTGCCCTAAAAACCCTAAATTGTTATGGGTTTCCTCCAACCTCATTTATTTATTATTCTGTTCTTGAAACCTTAAAATGCAAGGGATAACATCTTCACCGCTTTCATTTTTATTACCTAGAGAGGATTTTATACTACTTGAAGAAAATGAAAATGATTTGCCTAGAATAAACTTGACCTCTTTTGTTGTCTTTGTTTTAGGATTTATCTCCACATCTTCTTTTTCATGTTTAATTCCTTCTAAACTTGCCAAATGATATTGTAGATAGGCTTTCTTTGCCTCTTCTTTTGGAGTGGAATAAACTTGATCTATCTAGCTTCTATTATTGTATGATTTCATTGCTTTGTCTTGAAATTTTTTGTCTCTTTCTTCATAGTTTTCACTTTGTAAACTCTTGCCATGTGCCCAATCTCGTAACAATTATGGCAACGAAATGCAATATTTACATAATCTACTTATTGATCCCATTATCTTGATTTAGATCTAATCTTAATGGATTGTGGCAAAGATTTTGAAATATCCATAGCAACACATATTCGAGTATATATAGCATGTTTTCTCTCCTTAATAGTTGGTCCTTCCTTGATGAATTCCCCTAGGGTATTTTCAATATTCTTCAAAACATCCTTATTTATAAGTTGATATGGAAGTCCAAAAAACCTAACCCACACTAAAAGCTTCTTAATAGTTTTTGTCTCAACAGAAAAAAATTAATTTCATGATCTCAAATAAAGTGTATGTCTTCCCCTAAACCACGGGCTACTAACAATTATTTTTTCCCTAGTTTTTTAATTGAAAAAGATGTTGAGGATAAAACCTTTAGGAAGAAAAGTCACTGAATTTGAATTCAATCTCCACTTCCACTTGATCCAATTTTGAATCTCCAACTTGGGCCTCCATAATTCCAATTAGGGCATCATGATTTCTAACTAGGGCATCTTGACTTCCCATTAGGGCTTTCAAATATGACTTTCCTTCCATAATAGCTAATGGGGCTCGCTCTTGGCTTGCACTCCCTCTCGGCTCACACTTGTTCCCAACTTGCACTCTTTCCTACCTCGCACTTGCTCTTGGTTTGCACTCCCTATTGTCTCACAATTGCCCCTATCCCTTCTTTTTCTTGATATTCCTTCGCTTCAACATTTTTTTGGTAACAATGTTCCACGCATGGTAAGGGTTTGAAACACTGATGCACTCTGGATGAACTCGTCGCTCTTTCGCCATGATTGAATCTTGGCTCACACTTCCTCTTTGTTCACACTTCCTCGCTTCCAACTTGCACTCTCTCCTAGATTTTCTTCAATTAAATCCTTTAAATTTTCTAAGATCTGGAACAATAAGTGGCACTTGTTCCTTGATCGCACTTTGCTTTCTACTTCCTTCTCACACTTCCTCCTCGCTCCTAACTCGCACTCGCACCCACTTCTAGTTGCACTCAGTCTTGCTCGCACTTGTACTCGCTTCTAACTCCGCTCACTCTCGACTCGTTCTCACACCTGCTTCCAGTTGCACTCACTCCCTCACTCTTGGATCACGCTTGCACTCACTTCTAGTTCCACTCACTCTCGGCTCGTGTTTGTGTTACACTCACTCTTGACTCGCGTTTGCACTCGCTTCCAGTTGAACTCACTCCCAGCTCGCGCTCGTGCTCATTTTTAATTACACTCACACCTCGCTCGCGCTCATGTTATATTTACATTACCACTAATTATTAACTAACTTATTTATTTAAATAAATTTAAAAAAAAAAAATTGAAAAGGTAAGGGTGGGTAAACCAAAAGAGAACGTGAGGAAGTGAATGCACCGACATTGTTTGCTTAGATTTCATTTATCACGTGGGGTCGCCTTTTTCGTTGCTATTTACCATAACAATGATTGAACACCATCTTTATTTGTTCGAAGATTCCAGAGTTTAACCATGCAAAAGAAAACTGAACCATCACAAAAATAAGTCTCTGCAATTATATGTGTTGTTTTCAAGACGGAATGAGACAAGTGTAGGCATTTATTCCATGGAGAACCATGATTATTGTCGTTCTCTCTAACAAATTGGGAACACTCAATTTGGACACTCTTTGGCATTGGACTTGCCCAACCACAGATGGTGTGATTAATTAAAGCTTCTTCAATTTTTTTTCTCAATTGTATCCACAATAACTCTTTTTAAGATGAATTTGTTTTCTAAAGATAGGTTAATTGATGCAGGTTAATATTTTATATTTATAAATAATTTCATTAATTAATACAATCTATCCTCTTATATAATTTTTTATAGAGTTTACCTTAAAATAATTTTATATAAAAGAAGGTGTTGGCTACTATAGAGCCTTGTTTTTCCTTTTAATTCCTTATAATAAGAAGTTATATGTTACAACTTTTGCTTTATCAAAACTTTATTCTATAGTCAAAGGATATTTGTGTCTATGTTTTATGATAAACTTTTTGATCTTAAATTATTTATTTTTTTTCGTATTATAGAGTATACTTAAGGGTTTGATGAAAGTATCTTAATACTAAGTTATAGTCAATTTGTCTTGTTTTGAAACTTAATCATCTTCTTGTTAAAGTATAATTGTGGTAACCACCATTGAAGAAAGAGGATAACAAACTATTCCCAAATAATATTTTCAACATTTAATCTACTTTTGACTTTTAGTTTTCCCACCACGATGACTCTTCTCTAGTAAGATAATGTGCAACGCAAACTACCTTGGTTTTCTCATCGAAGTCACATATTTTAAAGTACATCATCTCTATAAGCCATGACTCATATCCATAAGTGTTATACCATCATATTTAGGTAGTATAATCCGTTTTAGGTCCTTAGATAACTCAACTTCAAAACAAGACTTCTTTTGCACTTGTTTATTCGTGGTTGTCTTATGTCTTATTCAATAGGTTTATAATTTATCTAGTTTGTCTGATGTGGAGCTACGATGACTTTCAGTGGTCAAATGATCAACATTGCTTGTCTTAACTATTTTCCTAGTTATACAAACAATTTATTTAGTTTAGTATTGGTCAGCTAAATATGCCTTAATATTAAAGCTAGGATTGATATCACATGTAACAAACCTCCCATTCCTAATATTTTCAAATATAGCATGGATTTTGTTTTTAGTTTTTATTATTGTTGTTAGCCATTCCTCTTTAAAACTATTTAAGCAACCTAACCTAAATGTAGTCTATTATGCAAATTTAAAATCGTTTATTTTTAAATAAATTAGTTAAGCCGACAGGCAGCTAGTGACTAAAGATGGTGGTTGTTTCTTAAGTGGTCTTGTGTTCAAACCCCTTGAGGGTGGTTGTTGATGTAATTTGTAAAAGTTCTCCTGAAAAAAAAAAAAAATACATTAGTTAAACTTTATTAAAAGTATTCACTCATTATAAATCTGAAGTGTCATCATTTCATTTATTTTCATGTAATCAATCAATCTTAATCAATATGGAATATAATACAAACAACATAAATAATTTCTATTTGTCTAATAAATAAAACAAAACATCCTTCGTTTTTTATGGCTATGCTAATATTAATTGTTAAATAAACTTTATTTTAGTAAACATAAATCATAACTATATACAAAAATATCAAATCATTCCACAAACAATTATTTTTTCAATAACAATCCTCGAAAAAAGATAATATCTTTAAAGTAAAACAACACCTATAATACTATTTAAAAAATTAAAATTAAGAAATAGTTATGAAAATATCTTCATAAAGACAAAGCACCTAGAGATTTTGCGTATCGCGTGGGGTCGATTGTTTGAACACCGACAAAATTCAGGGGTATAAACAGACTGAAAAATCTGAAGTCCTTAACAGGAAAAGTGGACATAAATGGCCAAAGTTTCTTTTCTGGTCATTCTTTGTAACTTGACATGGTATCACTGCAGATATTGATTTGGTGTTAGAGCCCTTTGCAGAGGAGTTTTTTTTTAATAATAATAAAAGTAATAAAACAAAATTGAAAGTTGGTGTCAATTCATATTATAAAAAAGTAAATTATAATGTATATAAGAGGACCTCGCACTTGCAAAATATGAATTTATTGTATACATGTATTTTTAATTAATTTTTCTTTTTAAATTAATTATAAAATAAAAAGTTGTATATATTATTGATTGTCATACATTGCAGAATAATTCCTTTCATATATTGATGTTCAATGTATATATAAGCCACACTACTTAACATAATTTTTTTTTGTTAATGGGATAATAGGTTTAAAGGTGTCATTTATGTGAGATTCCTTAACCCTTTATGTGGTGTTGCAAGTTTAGTAACATATTTTATAATTGAAATTTCTTTCCAAATTAATTTGTCTCAATATAAAAATAAATTCTTATACTTCTTAATTTAAAAATAATGTTAATTTTTTCTTTTTAATATTATATTTAATTAATTTTTTATTAATTAATAATTTTTAAAATTCTAAATAAAAATATAAAATTCAAATGGATGTAGATTGTCTACCATGCTTCTATAATTAAAGTCAAGTTTGGTTGATAGTCCGATGTATTATATCGTTTTGTTAAAGTGGTAAGCGGGACATTAACATCAAGATGTCGCGACTCTTTAATAATTACTATATAAATAATTAAATATTTAAGACTCAGACCTAAAATATAACAAGGTATAAGGCTGAGCAGTTTCCTTTTACCATGATCTCTTGTAAAACTGAGGGCTATGTCTATCAATATAAAATTTAACACACACCCACCCCCTCACACACCCACCCATACCGCAGTTTGAACCTTGGACCCTTAGACCTTCCAAATAAAATCCAAAACCCTTACTATTACACGTTGTCTCCCTGAAATGACGTTTAAATATATTATTTGTTATTCAAAGTGAACTTTGACAATAATAAGTGTGGAGGTAAAAGGCTTCACCTTTCTATAAAATAATTATTATTATTATTATTATTATTATTATTATTAATTATTATTATTATTATTATTATTATTATTATTATTATTATTAATTATTAATTATGTTTGATATTATATCTTTAATTCTTAGGATTCTTGATGTCCTTCACTCACCACATAAGCTATCCTTTTCAAACATGGAACTTTCTATTTATACCCAAATCCTTTAATTTAAAGTTCATTTAGGTTATAAATTAGTCTTTTTAATTTAAGTTAATAAAATTACTATAAAATTAACATTAGGAGTTGATAATTTGATAATTTTTTATTTTATCTTATAAATATTTAGTATGCGAGTCTAATTCAATAATAAGTATTTTTTGATTTTGGTGGTGAACTCTTTTGAAGATATATTAAACGTGGTTGATAGATTTATTATTGCTATGTCTTGGTTCATTGTTAGGTCGAGGTATGATTGAAGGTCTCATATTAATCTAAAGATTATAATGTCATCTAATTAAACTATTTTATTTTTGGCCTGCTCACAGGTTAAGCAAAGTGTCTCTACTACCCTTTTAGACATGACTGATGTGTTTGACCCTCAGCCTACCAAGTAATTGAGTATCAACTTATCCCCACATATGAAGGTCAAGTAGAATGGCGTAGACTTGGGCTAGTTGGGCTCTAAGCTAGATATTTGTAGCACAGTGGGTGTCCCTTATTCACTCAACTCTTTCTACTTCTTTAGGGCCTCTTCCAAATTCTTCATCTATTCAGGAATCGAGAGGACATCCCAAAGAGGTATGGCTATGACAAACTTCCTCAGGTGTTCCACCACATTGAAGGGTTCGACAAAATAAACCTTCAGAATGGTATTCCATGATGTTGGAGGCTTGGACCTTTCTACTATTGGAGGTGGGCTCAATGGATATGCAATAGGTTACCTTAAAGGCTCCAAGACTACCCTTGTGATCATCGAGACTGCTCAAGGCCGACTTTCTAGTGTAGTTTGTGTTGGAGTACTCCTTCGATTATCCACTTCCCTTCTTTGGGATCTAGTATATGTCAGACTACACTTCCTCTGCTCTTCAATGGACCTTCTCTTGGCCTTGGTGATAAATTCCAATTGAACTTGTGGCCTCCCAAAGATTGAGAGGCCTACTTCATCTGATACGACATACACTTTCACTTCATCGTATGTGACAAAATTTTTCTATGAGACTGATGAGTCAACAGTTGATGGCATGGTCAAAGACTATGAAGCAACTTCCAAAGTTAGCATCTGAGATTTCGTCTAAGAAGGATGTGCAATACTATGGTCAAAAGGAGTTGTCCCTACTGATTGAGATAGAGGAAGATAATACCTTTAGGATAGGGAAACACCAATAATACTCCTTAAAAAAAACTTCACAAGATCTCCCAAGATGAAAGTGTCACTTAGAGACAATAAAGACTCATAAGCCACTTCATGAGCAAAGACGACTACAAGTAATCACTTGATATCAATTATAATCATTACAATGACAATATCCCTTCTTTATATACTCATCTTCTGGAGTCAACTCTTAAACCCTTATTCCAATCATTATTATAATATAATATTATATTATAGTTAACCTTTGGGTTATGTGTGGCCCATGCTAGCTATTCATAATACACATATACAATATAATATTATATTCCTATATACATATCCTTAAGTACCATAACATTTCACCCTTCTTACAAATATTTCATTCTTAAAACATGAGAAAAATTAAATAATATAATCTTCTAAGCAATGTTGACAACTAATACCAATCTTGATCTTGTGAAGGTATGGTTGCACACCATGCCTCGGTAACCAAAATATAGTTGAATAAACATATATTAAATAAACATCATCCTTCAAAAATATAGTCTCATATAACCTATGATCTTATGAAAGTTACAAACTATTCGCCTTTTTAAACCATTGAACATCCCATCAAATATCACATCGAAGACTATTCCTCAAATATCATTTGCATAACACGCCTGTTGAGTTTCTTGATATTTTGAATCAAACGAACAAAAAACTTTGAGGAATCCTATGCAAATGAATATATTTTTTTACTGTTACATAGGAGAGTTGGTTATAACCACACTATTTTTAGTAACTGACAAGTGCATGGTTCAAACCACAGGGGTTGTTTCCACCAAACCTATTCCACCTCGTTATTGTTGATGCGACATGAAGGAGACCACCGATCGCCCAAGATTCATACCATCATCATCTGATCTAACGCACACTCAAAGGATTTCGATCAGACTAATACCTTTGAAAACAAGCTGCCCCAAGGTTTGAACCTGGGTGTCTTATTAGTAAGTGTCTAGCCAAACAAACACTTACCAATCCACCTAACCCTCAAAAACCCGAATGAACATATCTTAATAAAAGTCAGATCGATCGTATAGGTGAGAGACTTGGGATTAGAAGTAGGTATTGGCCAACATCATGTCATGACAAAGAGCACAACCTTACCTCTTCAAAAGTTGATATTCCAATCTTATTGAACATTTGTTTTTTAATTATTGTTTTTTTAATATATGGAGGAATTGGTAACACTATTTGATGTTATCACAATAAACCTTAGTTCGTTGTGTCAAACAAAGTTGAACTTGCGCTTGTTGGATAAGACGAAGTTAACAAAACCTCTGTTGAACTATAAACCCTAGCTCGTCGGACCTTCTAAGGCGGTGCCATTAAAAACCCTAGCTTGTTGGGTAAGACAAAGTTAACAAAAGCCTTATTGAACTATAAACCCTAACAAAACCTCTGTTGAACTATAAACCCTAGCTCGTCGGACCTTCTAAGGCGGTGCCATTAAAAACCCTAGCTTGTTGGGTAAGACAAAGTTAACAAAAGCCTTATTGAACTATAAACCCTAACCTGTCCGATCCTCTAAGGCAGCTAACCAGAAAACATTTAAATGCTACCATTCAACCTATCCCTGTCTAAATATACTGGGGTTTGAACCTTATACCTTTTTAAAGAAAAACTAGAACCCTAAAAACTGTGCCATAAGACGTATTTTTTTATTATGGTTATTTTAAAAAAGTTTGGATGACGTTGAAGAAGTGTAAAAGGCCAACAAGGGTCTGAGAGTTTTGGGAACATTCATTACGGAGGGAGGTGAAAAAAATGGAATTTTTTAATAACATTTTTGTGATATCTAATTCTATGCGTAACGTTTAAAAAAAATAAGGATACAAGTGCACCGACAAAGTAGGCGGCCATTTTGCGTATCGCGTGGGGCCATCATAACAAATGATTGAACACCCACAAAGTTAAGGTTTATACACTCACTGAAAAATCCAAAGTCCTGGCGAAAGTTTGTTAATTTTTGTAACTTAACACGGTTGTTTGCTTTAGTTTGTCTATCTAACCATAAATAAAATGTAGAGTGCATCCAAATCTTACATCTTTAAAATATTTAATATTTAATTTGATTGAAATTTAAGTTATTATTTAATAATAATTTAGAATATAATATATTAATATTTAGATTTTAATTAAATGATATTAGTTTAATTTAATATAATGTAGACGTTTGTTTAGATATAATGTACTGAGTGGAGTTGTTTTGTAGATGCTATTTACCCTAATAAATGATTGAACAACCCAAAAAAATATAGAATAAGCTTGTTGGTAGAGGTCAAATGTTTATAGATGGATTGTTTTAATCTAATTTTTTTAGAGATTTGGGGTTCTCGTCAATCAAGGCAATAGCTTTGTCATTCATTTTGTCCTGCTTTTTTGATGAATTGTTGTTTGTTTTGCATTTTTGATGATAGTCTCCTTCAAGTCTTTTTTTTATAAATTTTATATTCAATTTTCACAAGTTGAAATTCTGCTCATTGAATTTTTCAGAGATAGATTTACTGTGATCCATTCTCTGCTCCAACAGGTTACCATAGAATACCCAAACAAAATTTCTCACACCTGTAGAGTTTCTTCAATAGGGCAACACTTCCAATGTTGCCCTAAGCTCTTTGATATCAATTGTTAAATAACAATAACAGTTGAAAGAGATAAATGAAAGCAAGCATATAAGTAAAAAAATATGATTAAACACAAACAAGGATGCTCAACTCTATGTTTTTATGTGTTATGTTATACAACTGGGTTGTTTACAATGCATGGTTGTTACAATGCAATAATCACCCAGACCTGGGCTTTCAACCTATTACACAACAAAGTAGTTGCCTTCTCTCTGTATTACTATAGGCTTAATGAAATTGCAATTGATAGGGGTTTTCTTCTCTATTTCTTACAACAACAAAGTACTACAAAATAAAGAAATAGACAATTTCTTCCCTCATATTCTAAACAACAACCCAATACAAAAAAATAAAGAAAAATAATATATTTTTTCCAACACAACCTAAAACTGGGCTTAGTGGACTCCAACCTCTGCCACTACAAACACAAAAGGTGGACTTTCACCTCTACCATTGCAAACCAAAAAGGTAAGTTCTGATCTTTGCCACAACAGCGTAAAAAGGTAGGCTCTGACCTCTGTCACTGCAACCTTAAAAAGTAGGCTCTCACCTCTGCTACTACAACCCTACATAAACCACCAATTAAACGATGTAGTAGCCACTGACTAAACACTATTAACTGCATCTTCTTCTAAATAAAAAATTCCCTATCAAAAAAATAATGGTTGAATACCATGGATACTTGTTTATAGATTTCAACATTAGTGTAATTTGAAAATTAGAGATTCCCTGTGAAAAAACAATTGATTGAATACCATAAATATTTGTTGGAAGATTCGAGAGTTTAACCATCGAAGTTTGAAAAGAAAATCACAAAAATAACTCTGCAATTATATAGATGGTGTGTTTTGAAATCTATAGTATGAACGCTCTCTTCAACAAATTGAGGACATTTGATGGTGGTGATTATTTAAAGCTACTTCAGGTTTTTTTTTGTTTGGTATAGACAATAAATATGCATTTACAATCTATTCTTATTTAAATAAGATGAAAGGTTAAGACGTATAATTTCAACAAGCCTTTTGAAATATAGGGGAGAGGGCTGAGGGCTGAGGATGGGCTCTTAAGTAGGACATTACTCAAGTCGGGCTGATTTTCGAATTTTAAAAGAAGTTTAAGATTTCAATATGAAAAATATAAATGAAAGTTTAGATTTATAAAGAATTGATTTAAAGTATTGAATTTATAAATATTTTAGAATTATCAAAATTGATAATAATTTAAATCTAAATCGTTTTAAAATAAATTATTTTTATTAATAATAATTTAAATTTAAATTTTTTAATTTAATAAAAATATTATATAATTTTAATAAATTAGAGAAGAATAAGAAGTGATTCTTAGATG
This sequence comes from Wollemia nobilis, assembly GCA_028583015.1. Lineage (NCBI taxonomy): Eukaryota > Viridiplantae > Streptophyta > Pinopsida > Araucariales > Araucariaceae > Wollemia > Wollemia nobilis. The sequence continues at coordinate 14,754,148 of JAQPPZ010004205.1, forward strand.
AAGATTCTGTGATAAAGTGACCTTTACGGAGTGGGATCCGATGGCTTGAGATTGTATGCGGATTTTTAGGGGAGTGTTCTTTTTGGTTGTCCCTACTTTTCTTTGAACTTTGACAATAAGTGTGGTGCTAATTAAAGGTTGCAATTTTTTTATAATATTATTATTATAAATTATGATCGGTATTAAATCCTCAATTATTAGGATTTTTGATGTCCTTCACTCACCACATAAGCTATCATTTTCATAATCAAACATGAAACTTTCAATTTATATTCAAATCCTTTAATTTTTATTTAAGTCAATAAAAAATATTATAAAATTAATATTAAGAGTTGATAATTTGATAATTTTTTATTTTATTTTATAGATATCTAGAATGTGAGTATAATTCAATAATAAGTATCTTCTGATTTTGGTGGTGAACTTTTTTGAAAATATTTTGAACGTGGTTGATAGATCTATTATCACTATGTTTTGGTGCATTGTTTGGTTGATAGATCTATTATCACTATGTTTTGGTGCATTGTTAGATCGAGGCATGATTGAAGGTCTCATATTAATGTAAAGATCGTAATGTCATCTAATTAAATTATCCTATTGTTGGCATGCTCACAAGTAAAGCAAAGTGTCTCTACTACCATTTTAGACATGATCGATGTGTTTGACCTTGAGCCCACCAAGTAATTGTGTATCAGCTTGTCCCCACATATGAAGGTCAATTAGAATGGCGTAGACTTGGGCTAGTTGGACTCTAAGCTAGAGATTTGTAGCATAGTGGGTGTCCCTTATTCACTCAACTCTTTTTACTTCCTTAGGGCCTATTTCAAATTCTTCATCTATTTAAAAATCGAGAGGACATCCTAAAGAGGCATGGCTATGACTGACTTCCTCTGGTGTTCCACCACATTGAAGGGTTCGACAAAAAAAGCCTTCAAAATGGTATTCCATGATGTTGGAGGCTTGGACCTTTCTACTATTTGAGATGGGCTCAATGGATCTGCAATAGGTTGCCTTAAAGGCTCCAAGACTACTTTTGTGATCATCGAGACTGCTAAAGCCCGACTTTCTAATGTAGTTTGTGTTGGAGAACTCCTTCAATTATCCACTTCCCTTCTTTGGGGTCTAGTATATGTCAAACTACACTTCCTCTGCTCTTCAATGGACCTTCTCTTGGCCTTGGTGATATATTCCAATTGAACTTGTAGTCTTGTGGCCTCCCAAATATTGAGAGGCCTACTTCATCTGATATGACATACACTTTCGCTTCATCGCATGTGACAAAATTTTTCTATGAGACTAATGAGTCGGCAACTAATGGCATGGTCAAAGGCTATGAAGCAACTTCTAAAGTTAGCATCTGGGCTTTCGACTAAGAAGGATGTGCAATACTATGGTCAAAAGGAGTTGTTCCTACCGATTGAGATAGAGGAAGATAATACCTTTAGGATAGGGAAACACCAATTATACTCCTTAAAAAAAAAACTTCACAAGATCTCCCAAGATGAGAGTGTCACTTAGAGACAATAAAGACTCATAAGCCACTTCATGAGCAAAGACGACTACAAGTGAGCACTTGATATGAATGATGATCATTACAATGACAATATCCCTTCTTTATATACTCATCTTCTAATATTTTTTTGGGGAGTCGACTCCTAAACCCTTATTCCAATCATTATTATAATATAATATTATATTATAGTTAACCTTTGGGTTATGTGTGGCCCATGCTAGCTATTCATAATACACATATACAATATAATATTATATTCCTATATACACATCCTTAGGTACCATAACATTTCACCTCGATACAAATATTTCATTCTTAAAACATGAGAAAAAATTAAATAATATGATCTTCTAAGCAATGTTGACAACTAATACTAATCTTGATCTTGTGAAGGTATGGTTGCACACCATGCTTAAGTAACCAAAATATGGTTGAATAAACATATACTAAATAAACAACATCCTTCAAAAAGATCGTCTCATACAACTTACGATCCCATGAAAGTTACAAACTATTCGCCTTTTTAAACCATTGAATATTCCATCAAATATCCCATCGAAGACTATTCTTCAAATATCATTTGCATAGCAGGCCTATTGAGTTTCTTGACATTTTGAACCAAACGAATAAAAAACTTTGAGGAATCCTATGCAAATGGATATCTTTTTTTTGTTATATAGAAAACTTGGTCATAACCACACTCTTTTTAGTAACTGACAAGTGCAGGGTTCAAACCATAGGGATTGTTTCCACCAAACATATTCCACCTCATTATTGTTGACCCGATGTGAAGGAGACCATCGGTCGCTCAAGATTCATATCATTATCGTCGATCTATCGCACACTCAAAATATTTCGATCAGATTAATACTTAGTAAGTGTATGGCCAAGACAAACGCTTACCAATCCACCTAGCCCTCAAGAACCCGAATGAACATATCTTAATAAAAATCAAATCGATTGTATTCGTGAGAGACTTGGGATTAGAAGTAGGTATTGGCCAACATTGCGTCATGACAAAAAGCACAACCTTAGCCCTTCAAAAGTTGAGAGTCCAATGTTATTGAACATGTGTTTTTTAATTATTATTATTTTTTTTATACATAAAAGAATTGGTAACACTATTTGGTGTTATCATAATAAATCTTAGTTCGTTGTGTCAAACAAAGTCGAACTTGCCATTATAAACCCTGACTTGTTGGGTAAGACGAAGTTATTGCCATTATAAACCCTGACTTGTTGGGTAAGACGAAGTCAACAAAACCCCTATTGAACTATAAACCTTAGCTCGCTCGATCCTCTGAGGCAGCCAACCGGCAAACATTCAACTGCTACCATTCAACCTATCCTATCTAGATATAGTAGGGTTTGAACCTTGTACCTTCCTTAAAAAAATTAAAACCCTAATCGTTGTGCAATAAGACGTATTTTTTTATTAGTGTTATTTTAAAGAAGTTTGGATGGCGTTGAAGTGTAAAAGGCCAACAAGGGGCAAGAGTTTTGGGAACATTCATTACGGAGGGAGGTAAAATTAAAAAATTGAATTTTTTAATAACATTTTTGTGATATCGAATTCTATGCTTAACGTTTAAAAGATGAAGGATACAAGTGCACCGACAAAGTAGGCGGCGATTTTGCGTATCGCGTGGGGCCATGATAACAAATGATTGAACACCCACAAAGTTCAGGGGTATACACACTGAAAAATCCAAAGTCGTGGCGAAAGTTTGTTAATTTTTGTAACTTAACATGGTTGTTTGCTTTAGTTTGTCTATCTAACCATAGATAAAATGTATAGTGCATCCAAATCTTGCATCTTTAAAATATTTCATATCTAACTTTATTGATTTTTAAGTTATAATTTAATAATAAATTAGAATATTATATATTAATATTTAGATTTTAATTAAATGATATTAGTTTAATTTAATATAATGTAGGCGTTTGCTTAGATATAATGTATTGAGTGGAGTTATTTACCCTAACAAATGATTGAACAACCCAAAAAAAGATAAAATAAGCTTGCTTAGATATAATGTATTGAGTGGAGTTGCTTTTTTAGTTGCTATTTACCCTAACAAATGATTGAACAACCCAGAAAAAGATAGAATAAGTTTGTTAGTAGAGGTCAAATGTTTATAGATGAATTGTTTTAATATTTTTTTTTTTTTAGAGATTTGGGGTCCTCACCAAGCAAGGTAATAGCTTTGTCATTCATTTTGTCCTAATCTTTTTGACTAATTGTTGTTTGTTTTGCATCTTTGATGATAGTCTCTTCAGATCTTTTTTTACATGGAGATATTTTATATTCAGCTTCTACAAGTTGAAATTCTACTCACTGAACTTTTCAATGGTAGATTTATTGTGATCTATTCTCTGCTCCAACAGATTACCACAGAACACCCAAACAAGATTCCTCACACCTGTAGAATTTCCTTAATAGGGCAACACTTCTAATGTTGCCCCAAGCTCTGATACGAATTATTAAATAACAATAACAGTTGAAAGAAAAACGAAAACAAACATATAACTAAAATAAGATGATTAAACACAAGGATGCTCAACTCTATATTTTTATGTGTTATGTTATACAGCTGGGTTGCTTACAATGCATGGTTGTTACAATACATCACTCAACCATTGGATGTTACAATGCAATAGCCAGACTTGGGCTCTTAACCTATTACACAACAAATTAGTTGTCTTATCTCTGCATTACCATAGGCTTAATAAAATTGCAATTGATAGGAGTTATCTTCCCTATTTTTTACATATTTCTTACAACAACAGAACACTACAGAGTAAAACAATAGACAGTTTCTTCCCTCCTATTCTAAACAACAACTCAATAAATTTTTTTTTAGAAAAATATTATATCTTCTCCAACACAACCTAAAATTGGACTTAGTGTACTTTGACCACTGCCACTGCAGACACAAAAGATGGACTATCAACTCTACCATTGCAGACCAAAAGGTAAACTCTGACCTTTGCCACTGTAACCTAAAAAGGTAGGCTCTAACCTCTGCCACTACAACTTAAAAAAGTAGGCTCTAACCTCTGCCACTATAACCTAAAAAGATAGGCTCTAACCTCTACCACTACAACTCTACATAAACCACCAATTAAACAATGTAGTGACGAGTGACTAAACACTATTAAGTGTATCTTCGTCTAAATTCAAAATTCCCTATCAAAAATACAATGATTAAATACCATGAATATTTGTTGATAGATTTCAAAGTTAATTAGAGATTCTATGAAAAAACAATAATTGAATACCATGAATATTTGTTGGAAGATTCGAGAGCTTAACCATGGAAGTTTGAAAAGAAAATCACAAGAATAAGTCTGAAATTATCTGTATATAGATGGTGTGTTTTGAAGATGAAATGGGAAAACTGTAGATATTTATTGTATGGGCGCTCTTCAACAAATCGGGGTGATTATTTAAAGCTTTTTCATAAAACACTACCTGGTTTTTAAAAGATTTATTTTAAGTTTTTTTTTTGTATTTACATGGTGGAATCGGTAGCCGTCACGAAAATCCGTGTAGGTTGTCCAGCTTTTATGGCCGCTACAGTATTCTGCGTTGTCGGTTCCAAAATCCGTCACACAGATCTTCGCGCAATCCATCCCTATAACCACCATGCCACAATCATTTTAAACCTTTTACACCGCTAAAAGCACCAGGAAAGGGACAAGCGTTCAATCCGACGAGGCCCGAGATTTGAACCTTGGACCTCCGCCCCTCTTATGGGGTTTGGATTATTTTTATTTAAGTTAAGATGTATAATTGTAACATATTTTTAAATTTTAAAGGAGGTTCAAGATTTCAATATGAAAAGTATAAAAGGAAGTTTAGATTTATAAGGAATTGAATTAAGACATTTAATTTATAAAAAAATAATTTTTAATAATAATTTAAACTTAAGTCTTTTTAAAATAAATTATTTTTGTTAGACAATAATTCAAACTTAAATCTTTTAAAATAAATTGTTTTAATAAAAAAATTATATAATTTTGATAAATTAAAGAAAAAAGAATAACAAGTGATCCTTATTTCCTTTTGAGTTGTTTGTAGAATGAAGATCCTGTGATAAGTTGACCTTTACGGAGTGGGATCGGATGGTTTGAGATGTTTATGCGGATTTTTAGGGAGGTATTCTGTTTGGTTTTCCCTACTTTTCTTTTTTTAATATTGTTTATTACAATTATTTAAAGTGAACTTTGACCATAATAAGTGTGGTGTTAATTAAAGGTTGTAATTTTTTTATAATATTATTTTTATAGGTATTAAGTCTTGTTTTTTTTAAAGGATTTCGTTCACTCACCACATAAGCTATCTTTTTCATAATCAAACAACTTTCTATTTATACCCAAATCCTTTAATTTTAATCAAACATGGAACTCTTTATTTATACCCAAATCCTTTAATTTTAGTCAAACATGGAACTCTTTATTTATACCCAAATCCTTTAATTTTAAGGCCATTTATGCTATAAACTAGGCTTTTTATTTAAGTTAATAAAAAATATTATAAATTAACATTAAGAGTTGATAGTTTGATAATTTTTTATTTTTAGTTTATAGATATTTAGTATGTGAGTATAATCCAATAATAAGTGTTTTTTGATTTTGGTGGTGAACTCTTTTGAAAATATTTTGAACGTGGTTGATAGATTTATTATCACTATGGTTTGGTGTATTGTTAGGTCGATGCATGATTAAAGGTCTCATATTAATCTAAAGACCATAATACCTTCTAATTAAACTATCCTATTGTTGGTTTGCTCACAAGTTAAGCAAAGTGTCTCTACTACCCTTTTAGACATGATCGATGTGTTTGACCCTGAGCCCACCAAGTAATTGTGTATCATCTTGTCCTTACATATGAAGGTCAAGTAGAATGGCGTAGACTAGGACTAGTTGGGCTCTAAGCTAGATATTTGTAGCATAGTGGGTGTCCCTTATTCACTCAACTCTTTCTACTTCCTTAGGACCTCTTCCAAATTCTTCATCTATTCATGAATCGAGAGGACATTCCAAAGAGGTATGGCTATGACTGACTTCCTTAGGTGTTCCACCACATTGAAGGGTTCGACAAAAGAAGCCTTCAGAATGGTATTCCATGATGTTGGAGGCTTGGACCTTTCTACTATTGGAGGTGGGCTCAATGGATCTACAATAGGTTGCCTTAAAGGGTCCAAGACTACCCTTGTGATCGTCGAGACTTCTCAGGCCTAACTTTCTAGTGTAGTTTGTGTTGGAGTACTCCTTCGATTATCCACTTCCCTTCTTTGGGGTCTAGTATCTGTCAGACTACACTTCCTCTGCTCTTCAGTGGACCTTATCTTGGCCTTGGTGATATATTCCAATTGAACTTGTGGTCTCCCAAATATTGAGAGGTCTACTTCATGTGATATGACATACACTTTCGCTTCATCGCATGTGACAAAATTTTTCTATGAGACTGATGAGTCGACAACTGATGGCATGGTCAAAGGCTATGAAGCAACTTCCAAAGTTAGCATCTGGGCTTTCGACTAAGAAGGAAGTGCAATACTATGGTCAAAAGGAGTTGTCCCTACTGATTGAGATAGAGGAAGATAATACCTTTAGGATAGGGAAACACCAACGATACTCCTTAAAAATAAAACTTCACAAGATCTCCCAAGATGAGAGTGTCACTTAGAGACAATGAAGACTCATAAGCCACTTCATAAGCAAAGATGAATACAAGTGAGCACTTGACATGAATTATGATCATTACAATGACAATATCCCTTCTTTATATACTCTTCTAATATTGTTTTGGGGAGTCGACTCCTAAACCCTTATTCCAATCATTATTATAATATAATATTATATTATAGTTAACCTTTGGGTTATGTATGGCCCATGCTAACTATTCATAATACACATATACAATATAATATTATATTCCTATATACATATCCTTAGGTACCATGACATTTCACCCTCCTTACAAATATTTCATTTTTAAAACATGAAAAAAAATTAAATAATATGATCTTCTAAACAATGTTGACAACTAATACCAGTCTTGATCTTGTGGAAGGTATGGTTGCACACCATGCTTCAATAACCAAAATATGGTTGAATAAACATATATTAAATAAACATCTTTCACATGTAACCTATGATCTTATGAAATTTACAAACTATTCGTCTTTTTAGACCATTGAATATCCCATCAAAGACTATTCCTCAAATATTATTTGCATAGCACGCCTATTGAATTTCTTGACATTTTAAACCAAACAAATAAAAAACTTTGAGGAATTCCATGCAAATGAATATTTATATTTTTTGGTTACATAGGAGAGTTGGTCACAACTACATTATTTTTAGTAACTGACAAGCGCAGGGTTCAAACCAAGGGTTGCTCCCACCAAACCTATTCCATCTCGTTATTGTTAACCCGATACAAAGGGGACTACCGATCACTCAGGATTCGTACTGTCATCATTGGTCTAACACACACTCAAAGAATTTCAATCAAACAACTACTTTGCAAACAATCTACCTCCGAGATTTGAACCTGAGTGTTTGGTAAATGCCTGGCCAAACAAGCACTTACCAATCCACCTAGCCCTCGAGGGTTCAAATGAACATATCTTAATAAAATTCAAGTCGACCGTATACTTGAAAGACTTAGGATTAGAAGTAGGTATTGGCCAACAACGTGTCGTGACAAAAAGCACCCATTACCCCCTCAAAAGTTGAGATTCCAATCTTATTGAACATGTGTTTTTTAATTATTGTTTTAATATTATATAATTTTTAGGGAAGTGTTCTATTTGGTTTTCTCTACTTTTCCTATTGAGTTTCTTGAACATTTTGAACCAAACGAATAAAAAACTTTAAGGAATCCCATGCAAATGAATATCTTTTTTTTTGTTATATAAGAGAGTTTGTTATAACCACATTATTTTTAGTAACTGATAAGTGTAAGGTTCAAACCATAGGGATTGTTTCCACCAAATCTATTCCACTAGGTTTCCACCTCATTATTGTTAACCCGATGTAAAGGAGACCACCAGTCGCTCAAGATTCATATCATCATCGTCGATCTAATGCACACTCAAAATATTTCGATCAGATTAATACCTTTGAAAACAAGCTGCCCTCCAAGTTTGAACTTGGATGTCTTATTAATAAGTGTCTGGCTAGACAAACACTTACCAATCCACCTACCCCTCAAGAACATGAATGAACATATCTTAATAAAAGTCAAATCGATCGTATACGTGAGAGACTTGGGATTAGAAGTAGGTATTGACCAACATTGCGTCGTGACAAAAAGCACAACCTTAACTCTTCAAAAGTTGAGATTCCAATATTATTGAACATGTGTTTTATAATTATTATTTTTTTAATACATAGAGGAATTGGTAACACTATTTGGTGTTATCACATTAAATCTTAATTCGTTGGGTTAAAACCCTAGTTTGTTGGGTAAGACGAAGTTAACAAAACCCTATTGAACTATAAACTCTAGCCCACCCGACAAACACTCAACTGCTACCATTCAACCTGGGGTTTGAACCTTATACCTTCCTTAAAAAAAACTAGAACCCTATTTTTTATTATTGTTATTTTTAAAAAGTTTGGATGGCGTTGAAGAAGTGTAAAAGGCCAACAAGGGTCAAGAGTTTTGGGAACATTCATTACGGAGGGAGGTAAAAAAAAAATAGAAATTTTTAATAACATTTTAGTGATATCGAATTCTATGCGTAACGTTTAAAAAAATGAAGGATACAAGTGCACCGACAAAGTAGGCGGCGATTTTGCGTATGCGTGCGGCCATGATAACAAATGACTGAACACCCACAAAGTTCAGGGGTATACACAATGAAAAATCCAAAGTACTGGCGAAAGTTTGTTAATTTTTGTAACTTAACATGGTTGTTTGCTTTAGTTTGTCTATCTAACCATAGATAAAATGTAGAGTGCATCCAAATCTTACATCTTTAAAATATATAATATCTAACTTTATTGAAATTTAAGTTATAATTTAATAGTAAGTTAGAATGTTATATATATTATATATTAATATTTAGGTTTTAATTAAATGATATTAGTTCAATTTAATATAATGTAGGGTTTGCTTAGATATAATGTATTGAATGGAGTTGTTTTTTTAGTTGTTATTTATTATAATAAATGATTGAACAACTTAGAAAAGAAAATGATAGAATAAGCTTGTTGGTAGAGGTCGGAATGTTTATAGATGAATTGTTTTAATCTAATTTTTTAGAAATTTGGGATCCTCATCAATCAAAGCTAATAGCTTTGTTATTTATTTTGTCTTATTTTTTTTTTTTGACTAATTATTGTTGGCTTTACATCTTTGATGTTAGTCTCCTTCAGATCTTTTTTTACAAGGAGATATTCCATTTTCAGCTTCTATAAATTGAAATTTTGTCCATTGAACTTTTTAATGGCAGACGTGTTGTAATCCATTCTCTGCTCCAACAGGTTACCACAAAATACCCAGACAAGATTCCTCACATCTGCAAAGTTTCCTCAATAAAGCAACACTTTCAATGTTGCCCCAATCTCTGATACCAATTGTTAAATAACAATAACAGTTGAAACAGAGAAATGAAAGCAAACATATAACTTAAAAAAGATGATTAAACACAAACAAGGATGCTCAGCTCTATATTTTTGTGTTATGTTATACAGTTGAGTTGTTTACAATACATGGTTGTTACAATACATCACTCAACCATTGGTTGTTACAATGCAATACCTAGACCTGGGCTCTCAACCTATTACACAACAAAGTAGTTGCATTCTCTTTGCATTATCATAGGCTTAATGAAATTGCAGCTAATAGAGGTTTTCTTCCCTATTTCTTACAACAATAGAACACTACAGAGTAAAGCAACAGATAATTTCTTCGCTCCTATTCTAAACAACAGCTCAATACAGAGAAATCAAGGAAAATATTATATCTTCTCTAACACAACCTAGAACTGGGTTTAATGGACTCTGACTGCTGTCACTGCAGACATAAAAGGTGGACTCTCACCTCTACCATTGCAGACCAAAAAAGTGAGCTCTGACCTTTACCACTGCAACCTAAAAAAGTAGACTCTCCCACTACAACCTAAAAAGATAAGCTCTGACCTCTACCACTACAACCTTACATAAACCACCAATTAAAAAGTATAATGACCACTAACTAAACACTATTAACTACATCTTCATCTAAATTAAAATGCCATATCAAAAACAATGATTGAATACCATGGATATTTGTTAATAGATTTCAAAGTTTGTTTGTAATTTGAAGATTAAAAATTCCTCATGAAAAAACAATGATTGAATACCATGAATATTTGTTGGAAGATTCCAGAGTTTAACCATGGAAGTTTGAAGAGAAAATCACAAAAACAAGTCTCCAATTATATATATAGATGGTGTGTTTTGAAGATGAAATGGGAAAACTGTAGATATTTATTGTATGGACCCTCTGTTCAACAAATCGGGGACATTCGATGGTGGTGATTATTTAAACTTCCTTCGGGACCATGATTTTATAAGAAAATACCTGGTTTTTAAGATGCATTTACAATCTATTATTGTTTAAATAAGATGAAAGGTTAAGATGTATAATTTCAACAGATTTTCGAATTGTTCAAGATTTTAACATAAAAAGTAAATTGAATTAAGACAAGGCAATTAATTTATAAATATTTAGTTATTATAAAAAAACTTTTTTAAGTATATAATAATTTAAACCTAATTTTTTTAAAACTAAATTATTTCAACGAAAATTTTGATAAATTAGGGAGAGAAGAATAAGACGTGATCCTTATTTGCTTTTGAGTTGTTCGGAGAAGGAGCAGCATCTGATGGCTTGAGATTTTATGCGGATTTTTAGGGAAAGTGTTATTTTTGGTTTTCCCTACTTTTCTTTCTTACTTGTATATTGTTTATTACAGTTATGGAAAGTGAACTTTGACAATAGTAAGTGTAAGTGTGGTGCTAAAAGGCTTCACCTTCCTCTCATTAAAGGTTGTAAATTTTTTTATAAATTATTATTATCAATTATGACCGGTATTAAATCTTCAATTATTAGGATTCTTGATGTCCTTCACTCACCGCATAAGCTATTATTTTCAGAATCAAACATGGAACTTTCTATTTATACTCAAATCTTTAAATTTTAAGTCCATTTATGTTATAACTCGGGCATTTTTTTTATTTAAGTCAATAAAAAGATATTAAAAATTTAACATTATAAAAGGTAAGAGTTAATAATTTGAGTATTTTTAATTTTATTTTATAAATATATAGAATGTAAATTCAGTTTAATGATAGGTATCTTTTCATTTTGGGATGAAGTTTATTGAAAGACATATTTTAAATGTGGTTAGTAGATCGATCATCACTATGTCTTTGTGTACCATTAGGTCGAGACATGCTTGGAGTAATAAAGGAAGGTTCCGTATTAATCCAAAGATTGGTACTCGAGTGCCATCTAACTAAACTACCCTATTGCTAGCCTGCTCATAGGTTAGGCCAAGCATATTTGCTACTTTTTTAGGCATGACTGACGTGCTTGACCTCAAGTCCACCAGGCAATTGCGTATCAGCTTATCCCCACAAATCAAGATCAGGTAGAATGTCGTAGGCTTGGGCTAGTTGGGCTCTGAGCTAGAGATTTGTAGCATAATGGGTGTCCCTTATTTGCTCAACTCTTTCTACTTCCTTAGGACCTATTCTAAATTATTCATTTGTTTAGTAATCCAGAGGACATTCTAAAGAGGTATGGCTATGATTGACTTCCTTAGGTGCTCCACCACTTTGAAGGGTCTAACAAAAGGAGCCTTCAAAATAGTATTCCATGATGTCAGAGGCCTAGACCTTTCTAATATTGTAGGGGGGCTCAATGATTCTATAGTAGGTTACCTTAAAGTCTCCAAGACTGGCCTTGTGATCGTCAAGACTACTCAGGCCTGATGTTCTGGTGTAACTTGTATTGGAGTACTCCTTCGAATATCCACTTCCCTTCTCTAGGGTCTACTATTGGTCGGACTAGATTTTCCTTGCTCTTCAATGGCCCTTCTGTTGGCCTTGGTGATATATTCCAATTGGATTTGTGGCCTCCCAAAGATTGAGGGGTCTACTTCATCCGATACAACATACACTTTTGCTTCATCCCATGTGACTAAAGTTTACTGCGAGAATGATGAGTTGGCAGTCGATGGCATGGTCAAAGATTGTAAGGTAGCTTATAGACTTAGCATATGGACTTTCGACTAAGAAGGATGTATAATACTATGGTCAAAAGGAGTTATCTCTACTACTTGAGATTTGGATCTAACTTAACAGTCAAAAGGATGATAGTTTGGAGTAGGATAGTACCATCTACTAAGATCTTCAACATAGTTATTTTGTGTGGTGACTATGTCCCTTACTGGACTTGTAGATGTTTATGGTACTAGGAATGACATGGGTACTATATGTTTATTTGGAGCTTGTGACTAACCATGATTTGTATTAGTAAAAAATGAAAGCTTATAATATCCATTTGGAGGTAACTAAACACTTGGGTTTCCTTATTGGAAAGGAGGATTCAAGTAATTTTGGTAGGGAAACCTTTGGGCCTTATGTTGCCTCTTCAAGGTTTTGATATCATTAGAGAAGGTCCTCATCACATTATGCAATTCATCAATATTAGTAGCAAAAGAGGTAAAAATATAAGCTTAATTTGGGCTTGTGGATGGTATAATTAGACTGGTGGCTAATTGTACAATTAGAGAGGAGTGCTATATGGTCTAAATGAAAGGAAACAATGGTGGAGGTGGTATAAGAGATAGCCTACCTATCTAGATTAGATACTTTTAAGCATGGATGACTATATCATAGGTATTTGATAATGAGTTTCATCCTCTAGACTTAACCATCAAGGCAATATTAGAATTGAAAGATTTCAAATAGTAAATAAATGACATACATAGAGGTTATCAAATGTCATTGGGGATCCTTTGCTAAGGCTTGTCGAACTAGACGTTGAAATTTTTTATTGTTTCTATAGGCACCCTGTTGATGGTCATGAGCTGCTTTAGGAAAGAAGCTTTGTCCATCTTCTCTCTGAATCTATTTATCAGGAGTTTTGCCAATTGGTCCCAAATTTTAACTAATTATAGATTGAGATTGAGGTACTATTCACAAGTCCTTTCTCTAAAAGAGAATTCCAATAGCCTTAGGACTATATCTTGCTTCTTAATGAAGTGCACAACGCATAAGCTCACTAGGTGATGCAAATGTTCCATTGGGATAACATCCTCTTCCAAGAATAAGGTAGGGACTTAAGCACTAAGGTGGAAATTGGATCCCACACATCAAGTGGAGTTGACGGGATCAAAGAAACTCTATCATTCCATGACAAAAATGATCAAGGAGGTATGTGCAAAATTTTTGAATAATCAATGCTTTCGTGAGAAAAATATTTCTTTGGTTATTTGATATTGTAAAAGGCAGAAAGTTGGTTTAATTATGTAGTGGAGGAATAAGGTGTATAAAGAAATAATTTTTATTGTAATGTGTGTATAAATTTAATTCTTAGAGGGAGATTTGTGTATGGTTTAAAATGCATATATCTTGTATTTTTAAAGGGGAAATAAAGTGTCTTAGGGCTTTATTGAAGTTATAATTTTTGCTTGCTTAAAAAAGGAGAAATAATATGTAAGTTAAGTCTATTGATATTTGTATTTTGGCACACCTTAGAAAAAAGAAGTTTGAGGTTTTTAGTCTTAAAAATTCAAAGCTTTATCTTTGCAAGACTAAAGAGAAATTACAGAGTATCTTTGAGCACATATTTGAGGAAAGGTTTTTGTGATTGTGTTGAAAAGAAGATTTGTTAACCTCTTGAATTCACAAAAAGGAAATTATTTTGAAATAGGTTTTGAGGGCACATCTTCTTCAAAGCATTTTTGAGGTATGGTACTTTGAATCCTTCTTAAGGTGATTGTGCTTTGAGGAAATTATTTCTATGACATAAGGTGGAGAAATAAGGATTAGAATTGTGTGCATTATTGGAAATATATGAGCTAGAGTTTGAGAGTTATTTGAACCTCATTGTTGAATGAAATTGGAAACACTTATGCTAGGGTTTTGAGAATAAATTGTGCATTCTTGTTGAAAGAATTTGTGAAGCATTTGGGAATTGATGTGAGTGATATTGAATGTGAATGGGCAAGTGTTAGAGACCAATTTTGTGAAGGAAATTTGTGCATTATTGTGTTTGATATTTGAGAGCAAATTTACAAGGAATATAATCCAATTTTGTGAAGTAAAGTTATACACTAGCGTGATTTGATTTGAAAGGAATTTGCAAGAAGTAGAAATATGATTTGATGAATGTGGGACATGTGAAAGCGACATAAGTAATGAATGTGAAGAGAATATATTAATCATTTGCATTGCATATTATTATTTATATGTTCTTCAAATAATTCTGGAAAGAATATGTCTGAATTGCCTAGTTGAAGAAAGCATTTCTAAAAGAGATACAAGCATTATTTTGAGTATCACTTGTATGTAGAATTTGGGATTGGTTGAGTATGTGTTATGAGAAGATTTGAATATGTGTTATGAGCATATTTGAGTATGTGTTATGAGAAAATTTGAATGTGTTATGAGTAGATTTGAGTATGTGTTATGAGCATGTGTAAGAGCAAATTTAGACAAAGTTAAGCAAGTTTTGTGAGAAGCGTAAATTATTATTGTGAGGTACTCTTATTTGAACATTGAAACTCTTATTTTCATGCTTGCCTTGACCATACCTATTTTTCTTTTCATACCTAAATTTTCCCTCATAGGAAGAGAAGCATAGGAGAACTCTATCCCCTCAACTCTGGTTTGTGGAACTCTATCCATAGGAGACACCTCTCCTTTGCTATGGTTCATGGAATTCTATCCATAGAAGACACCTCTCCTCTCTACTCTGGTTTGTGGAACTCTATCCATAGGATACACCTCTCCTCTCTACTCCAAGCCTACTCACGAGGCTTACTCAGGATTGCTCACAAATATGCTCTCAAATATATCCCAAATCTGCACACATTACATGCACAAATCTATCCCAAATATGCACACATTACATGCACAAATATGTCTCAACTCTGCTCCAAATATGCACACATTACATGCATAAATTTATCTCAACTCTATCCCAAATCTGCACACATTACATGCACAAATCTATCTCAACTCTATCCCAAATCTGCACACATTACATGCACAAATATATCTCAACTCTATCCCAAATCTGCACACATTACATGCACAAATTTGTCTCAAATCTATCCCAAATCTGCACACATTACATGCACAAATCTATCTCAACTCTTCTCCAAATATACACACATTACATGCACAAATCTATCTTAACTTTGCTCCAAATCTACACACATTACATGCACAAATTTGTATCAACTCTGCTTCAAGTATTCTCACAAGACTTGCTCAAATCTGCCTTAAAACTTGCTTCAAGTCTTCTCACAAGACTTTCTCAAATATGCCTCAAACCTGCTTCAAGTCTTCTCACAAGACTTGCTCAAATCTACCTCAAACCTGCTTCAAGTCTTCTCATAAGACTTGCTCAAATCTACCTCAAACCTACTTCAAGTCTTCTCAAAACTTGCTCAAATATACCTCAAACCTGCTTCAATTCTTCTCACAAGACTTGCTTAACTCTGCCCAAATTTGCTCTAACACATGCTCAAAACTTGCTCATAACACATACTCAAATCTTCTCATAACACATACTCAAATCTGCTCATAACACATACTCAAATATGCTCATAACACATACTCAACCAATCCCAAATTTTGCACACAAGTGATATTCAAAATAATGCTTGTATCTCTTTCAAAAATGCTTTCTTCAACTAGGCAATTCAAACATATTCTTCCCATAATTCTTTCAAGAACATATAAAGAATAATATGCAATGCAAATGCTTAATATGTTCTCTTCACATTCATTAAGTCTGTCACTTTCACATGTCTCACATTCATCAAATTAGATCTCTACTTCTTGCAAATTCCTTTCAAATCAAATCACGCTAGTGTATAACTTTGCTTCACAAAACTAGATTATGTTCCTTGCAAATTTGCTCTCAAATATCAAACACAATAATGCACAAATTTGCTTCACAAAACTGGTCTCTAACACTTGCCCATTCACATTCAATATCACTCACATCAATGCCCAAATGCTTCACAAATTCTTTCAACAAGAATGCACAATTTGTTCTCAAAACCCTAGCACAAGTGTTTCCAATTTCATTCAACAATGAAGCTCAAATAACTCTCAAACTCTAGCTCATATATTTCCAACAATGCACACAAGTCTAATCCTTATTTCTCCACCTTATGTCATAGAAATAATTTCCTCAAAGCACAATCACCTTAAGAAGGATTCAAATTACCATACCTCAAAAATGCTTTGAAGAAGATGTGCCCTCAAAACTTGTTTCAAAATAATTTCCTTTTTGCCACTTCAAGAGGTTAGAAAATCTTCTTTTCAAAACAATCACAAAAACCTTTCCTCAAATATGTGCTCAAAGATACTCTATAATTTCTCTTTAGTCTTGCAAAGATAAAGCTTTGAATTTTTAAGACTAAAAACCTCAAACTTCTCTTTTCTAAGGTGTGCCAAAATACAAATATCAATAGACTTAAATTACACCTTATTTCTCCTTTCTTAAGCAAGCAAAAATTATAACTTCAATAAAGCCCTAAGACACTTTATTTCCCCTTTCAAAATACAAGATATATGCCTTTTAAACCATACACAAATCTCCCTCTAAGAATTAAATTTATACACACATTACAATAAAAATTATTTCTTTATACACCTTATTCCTCCACTACTTAATTAAACCAACTTTCTACCTTTTACAATATCAAATAACCAGCAAAATATTTTTCTCACTAAAGCATTGATTATTCAAAAAATTTGTGCATACCTCACAACATAGGCCAACGAAATATATTTCAAAAATTTTGGCACGAACCTCAACACCACATGCCTGTGAACCGCATGGGAATCAAACTTACAACCTCTGCCCATGCAATGCCCTAGCCATGGCTAGGCTATCGGTTGGGCTACCCCAGTAGGTGAGATACACAGTGCACGCACCCAAAAAAAACCCTCTTCGTTGTGCCTACCAAACGAACCACGTCTTCTGCCCAGCAAAAACCAACTCCACGAGATTCGACCCGGTGCACTCTGGTTCGATAGCGCCTTAGCTCCAGCTAGGCATCCAACTGGACCAACCACCTAGTTGGGATTCAAACTAGTGGCACTTCCTCTTGTTCACAAATTATTGTCCTAAAAAAAATGTGTCCTCTCTTCTCAATGAGCTTCGTAGAACCAGCGCATGAGAGAAAACGATTTCACTCTGAAAGCATGGACATCACAATAATATTTCGCATCTCCAAACATATTTTTATCCAAATGAATTTGATAAGGTATTTATAAACGTTTACCTCCTTCTTTGAATGACGTCGGCACTTCAAAAAAATTCTTTTAAACTCATAAATGTTTGCCTCCTTCTTCGAATGATGTCAACGCTCCATGAGAGAAATATTATATATATTTTTTAAACCTTGCTTCATAACCGTTGGTGCCAATGAAATATGTTGTATATTATAATATTAAAAATATTATAATTATTTCCTTTTGAACCTTGGGCTTCTCTCCTTTTATGAAACTTTAAACCTTTGTATAATATTTAAAAAATAAATATTATAAACCTTTTGTTTGCCTTTAAACCTTGCAAACCTTTTCTTTTTCCTTGCTCTGAGATAAACCTTGCCTTGCAATATTATCCAACCATAGAAGAATATTTTTGCCATACCAAGCTCTCTTTGACATCAACCTTTTGACATCAATCCTTTGACATCAATGACAACACAATATGCTCAATATTTCCAACAATCTCCCCCTTTGTCATTGATGGCAACCCTTACTAACAATATTCCTTTTTCTACAACTGGATTCCAAAACTGCTCCCCTTACTGAAGTCTCTCCCCCTTACTGAAATCTCTCCCCCTTTGACATCAATGGCAAAGGGCTCCTTTGGGGCTAAAAATAAGACTCTTAGCTCAGCCCCCTCACCACCTCCTCTCCTTGAGGTGATCAATTTTGGGGTGGGAGTAAATCTACTCCCAACTTACAATGCTCTTCTTCCTTTCTCAACTTTCTTTTTCCACTCCTTTGTAGTCATACCCTTTTGATCCTTTTGAGTGTCCCTGTTCTTGCTTGTCTTTGGAAGTTCCGAAAACTCTGTTCTACACCACTTAGCCTTATGCCCAAAATTATTGCAATTGTAACACCTGATGTTGTAGTTCTTGAATGGTGTAAATGACCTAAAATTTCCTTTGGTGAAGCCATAATTATTTCTGCCATGAATCCTGCAATGTATAGCTTTGTGACCAAAATGATTACATGAGAAACAATGTCCTTGGAAGAAATATTCATCTTGTCTTGAAAAATCTGGTCTCTTGGTCCTTTCTTTGCCTTCTCTGTGATGATCCATATTTCTTGTTTGTGCATTATTTTCTTTCTCAATGAAGCTTCCACTCTTCAACTTATCAACATAGGTCTTAGGTTCTTCTTCAATCTCTTCCTCTGAAACTTCCTTTTCTTTTGAGCTTGACTCCTCTTTTTGTACCTCTTGACCTTCTTCAAAACCAAGTCCTATTTTGATAAATGAAGATCTTTGTGCTTTGATAATGTTATCCAAAGCTTTTGAACTTTTCCCAAACCTGTGCAGCTTATCCTTAGAATCTTTCACTTCCATCCTTAGAGAAACCACTTCATGTTCTAATCTTTCACATTCTAACTCTTTTACCTCTAACTTTTCAACCATAACTTCTTTAAATCTCCTTGCCTTAACTTTTAAGTTTTTGAGATCTTGTAGAAGCTTTTCCTTTATTTCCTCATCTTCTTGAACTTGAGCCTTCAGTCTTGAGTTCTTCTTTCTAACTCTTTTCAACTCTCTAAGAGCAACAATAAGTTCCTCTTCTAGGTCAATTGTGGCTTCTTCTTCTTTTTCTGAATCTTCCTCTAGGTCTTCAATTATAGGAGCATCTTATTTTTCTTCTACTTGGTCAGAAACATCTTCTACTTGATCTTCAATAGGAGTGTCCTCTTCCTCTTCTATTGCCAAAAATAGAATCTCTTCTTTTTCACTATCTGAGAATCTTTCATCACTATCACTTGAAGCACTGCTTGCTTCTTCAACATAGAAACTCTTCTTGTGCCTTTGAAAAATCTTCTTTTCATGCTTGCCTTGACCATACCTATTTTTCTTTTCATACCTAAATTTTCTTTCTTCCTTTTTCTTATAATCATGTTTCTCTTCACTGCTACTACTTCCAGCTTGTGGACAATTAGATGCATAGTGACCAAAGTTACCACAATTAAAACATTTCACAGTCTTCATATCTTTGTGTTTTCTTGAGTCCTTCCTATTTCTTCTCACATAGTTAGCTTCTTCATTACTACTTGACTCATCACTTGATTCTAGTTTCTTATATTTTATCTTCTTTGAAACTTTGAATGCTACCTCTTTCTTGGAATTTTGATCTTTTTCTATCCTCATCTCATAAGCTGTGAGAATTCCATGTAACTCATCCATTGTCAACTTATCGAGATCCTTCATCTCTTCTATTACTGAAACCTTTGCATCATACCTCATAGGGAGTGATCTTAATACTTTCTGAGCAACACTAGAGTCCTCAATTTCGAATCCAAGTCCATGCATGGTATTAACAACTTCATCAACATGAAGTAAGTATTTAGCAATATCTTCCTCATATTTCATCTTCAACTCTTCAAACCTCCTCCTATGAGTTTGAAGTTTTGCCAACTTAACCTTGCTATCTCCTTCATATGTTTGCTTCAATTTATCCCATATTTATTTTGCTGATTTGCATTGCATAACTTTCACAAACTCTGATTCACGTAATCCACTTAAGATTCCATTCATAGCCTTGGCATTATTTACATATAATTTCTTTCCATCCTTATCTATGGGAGGAGTAGTTGTAGGTTTGAACCCATCCTCAATAGATTGCCATGTTTCATATCCTTGTGCCATCAAATAAGTCTTCATCCTCATACTCCAGAAAGCATAATTATTCCCATCAAACATTGGAGCCTTATTTGTTGAAGATCCATTCTGAGAAGCCATCTGTGTTCCTGTAAGATCTTCCTTCAAGATGTTAGACTTTTTCAAAGGAACCCACTCTGATACCAATTGAAGAACACAAGATTATACTGAGAGGGGGGTGAACAGTATAAGATAAACTTTTACTTTTCTTTCCAAAATAATATTATCCAATGTTATCAATTGCAATATCTTTCCAAAGTAGTGTTAACCAATATCATCAATAGCAATAGCAAAGCAATGCACATATCATCACACACAATGAGAGACACAGATTTAATGTGGTTCACCCAATGTGGGCTACATCCATGGAGAAAATATTTCTTATAAATTTTCTCAACAAATCTCTTGGGAACCAAATCCCTATTACAATGTTTATGGACCTCTATCCAAAGGAGACACCAATCCCCTATGCTCAAGTTTGTGGATCTCTATCCATAAGAGAACTCTATCCCCTCAACTCTAGTTTATGGACCTCTATCCATAGGAGAACTCTATCCCCTCAACTCTAGTTCATGGAACTCTATCCACAGGAGAACCTCTCCTTTTGTTTCTGGAACTCTATCCACAGAGACACCTCTCCTCTTACTCTGGTTCATGGAACTCTATCCATAGGAGACACCTCTCCTCTCATATTTATCTCAACTCTATCACAAATCTACACATATTATATGCACAAATCTATCTCAACTCTATCCTAAATTTACACATTACATGCACAAATTTATCTCAATCTATCCAAATCTTCACACATTACATGCACAAATCTATCTCAACTTTCTCTAAATATGCACACATTACATGCACAAATCTATCTCAACTCTACCCCAAATATGCACACATTACATGCACAAATATATCTCAACTCTATCCCAAATATGCACACATTACATGCACAAATCTATCTCAAATCTACTCCAAATCTACACACATTACATGCACAAATATATCTTAAATCTACTCCAAATCTACACACATTACATGCACAAATATGTCTTAACTCTGCTCCAAATATACACATAAGACATGCACAAATATACCTCAAAACTACTTCAAGTCTTCTCACAAGACTTGCTCAAATATACCTCAAACATGCTTCAAGTATTCACAGAATCTCAAACCTTCTCTACTCAAATCTCTTCCAAACCTACTTCAAGTCTTCTCAAAAGACTTGCTCAAATCTACCTCAAACCTACTTCAAGTCTTCTCACAATACTTGCTTAACTCTACCCAAATTTGCTCTAACACATGCTCAAAACTTGCTCATAACACATACTCAAATATGCTCATAACACATACTCAAATCTTCTCATAACACATATTCAAATCTGCTCATAACACATACTCAACCAATCCCAAATTTTGCACACAAGTGATATTCAAAATAATGCTTGTATCTCTTTCAGAAATGCTTTCTTCAACTAGGCAATTCAGACATATTCTTCCCAGAATTCTTTCAAGAACATATAAAGAATAATATGCAATGCAAATGCTTAATATGTTCTCTTCACATTCATTAAGTCTATCACTTTCACATGTCTCACATTCATCAAATCAGATCTCTACTTCTTGCAAATTCCTTTCAAATCAAATCACGCTAGTGTATAACTTTGCTTCACAAAACTGGATTATGTTCCTTGCAAATTTGCTCTCAAAGATCAAACACAATAATGCACAAATTTGCTTCACAAAACTGGTCTCTAACACTTGCCCATTCACATTCAATATCACTCACATCAATGCCCAAATGCTTCACAAATTCTTTCAACAAGAATGCACAATTTGTTCTCAAAACCCTAGCACAAGTGTTTCCAATTTATTCAACGATGAAGCACAACTTGTTCTCAAACCATAGCACATGTGTTTCAAAACTCATTCAACAATGAAGCTCAAATAACTCTCAAACTCTAGCTCATATATTTCCAACAATGCACACAAGTCTAATCCTTATTTCTCCACCTTATGTCATAGAAATAATTTCCTCAAAGCACAATCACCTTAAGAAGGATTCAAAGTACCATACCTCAAAAATGCTTTGAAGAAGATGTGCCCTCAAAACCTGTTTCAAAATAATTTCCTTTTTGCCACTTCAAGAGGTTAGCAAATCTTCTTTTCAAAACAATCACAAAAACCTTTCCTCAAAGATGTGCTCAAAGATACTCTATAATTTCTCTTTAGTCTTGCAAAGATAAAGCTTTGAATTTTTAAGACTAAAAACCTCAAACTTCTCTTTTCTAAGGTGTGCCAAAATACAAATATCAATAGACTTAAATTACACCTTATTTCTCCTTTCTTAAGCAAGCAAAAATTATAACTTCAATAAAGCCCTAAGACACTTTATTTTCCCTTTCAAAATACAAGATATATGCCTTTTAAACCATACACAAATCTCCCTCTAAGAATTAAATTTATACACACATTACAATAAAAATTATTTCTTTATACACCTTATTCCTCCACTACTTAATTAAACCAACTTTATGCCTTTTACAATATCAAATAACTAGCAAAATATTTTTCTCACTAAAGCATTGATTATTCAAAAAATTTGCGCATACCTCACAACATAGGCCAACGAAATATATTTCAAAATTTTTGGCATGAACCTCAACACCACATGCCTGCGAACCGCACGAGAATCGAACTTACAACCTCTACCCACACAGCACCCTAGCCACGACTAGGCTACCAGACTGGGCTACCCCAACAAGTGAGATACAAAGTGCACACACCCAACAAAAAACCTCTTCATTATGCCTACCAAATGAACCACATCTTCTGCCCAGCAAAAACCAACTCCGTGAGATTCGACCCTGTGCACTCTGGTTCGATAGCACCTTAGCTCCAGCTAGGCGTCCAGCTAGACCAGCCACCTGGTTGGGATTCAAACTAGTGGCACTTCCTCTTGTTCGCAAATTGTTGTCCTCAAAAAAATGTGTCCTCTCTTCTCAATGAGCTTCACAGAACCAGTGCACGAGAGAAAATGATTTCACTCTGAAAGCATGGACATCACAATAATCTTTTGCATCTCCAAAAACATTTTTATCCAAATGAATTTGATAAGGTATTTATAAATGTTTACCTCCTTCTTTGAATGACATCAGTGCTTCAAAAAATTTCTTTTAAACTCATAAACATTTGCCTCCTCCTTCGAATGATGTCGACGCTCCATGAGAGAAATATTATATATATTTTTAAACCTTGCTTCATAACCATTGGCACCAATGAAATATGTTGTATATTATAATATTAAAAATATTATAATTATTTCCTTTTGAACCTTGGGCTTCTCTCCTTTTATGAAACTTTAAACCTTTGTATAATATTTAAAAAATAAATATTATAAACCTTTTGTTTGCCTTTAAACCTTGCAAACCTTTTCTTTTTCCTTGCTCTGAGATAAACCTTACCTTGCAATATTATCCAACCATAGAAGAATATTTCTGCCATACCAAGCTCTCTTTGACATCAACCTTTTGACATCAATCCTTTGACATCAATGACAACACAATATGCTCAATATTTCTGCCATACCAAGCTCTCTTTGGACATCAACCTTTTGACATCAACGACAACATAGTATGCTCAATATTTCCAAAAAAGTGCACAACACATAAGCTCACTAAGTGATTCAAATGTTCCATCGGGATAACATCCTCTTCCAAGAATAGGGTAGGGACTTGAGCACTAAGGTGGGAGTTGGATCCCACACATCAAGTGGAGTCGATGGGATCAAAGAAACTCTATCATTCCATGACAAAAATTATCGAGGAGGGTGGTTCAATGGGACTACCATGTTCCACCATCAGTTCCTCCTCCTTTGATTCAGTGGTGGCACCAACTCTTGTTGATTACCTCAGGCAAAGGCTCTAGTTATAGGTCTTTTGCTGCAATAATTATAGACCCTTTCCTTGAGGATAGAGTCACCAGGCGGGAAGATAGTGCTTCAACAAGCTTATGAGATAGAGACCAACATAGAATCTCAACCTAACTTTTATCGAACAACTTCTTCAAAGTCTTTTTTTTAGCAGAATCATTAAGTAAAACTCTCAATGCTTCTCTACAAATATATTGAATTATGATCTTCATCGAGATCAAAGTAATGAGTCATTTTCAACATCGTGGGGAAAACATAGGAGCTCGTCTCATCGGGCATGCCAAACAAACTCTTGTTATCTAAGAATGCACCAACTCATTGGGGTAGAAACTCGATGCTTGGGTACCCATGCCTTCGATAGAACCACATAACAAGAAGAATCATAGGCGAAGGAATTGTGTGTGAAAGAATATGCTAGTTCTTAATGCAACATTTAAGGTTTTCCCAAGCTAGAAATGACCCTAGTGTCCCTATCAATTATGATTCTTTTTGGCATACTATGCAATCTAAAATTATCTTGCACAAACATTATAACAAAACTAGAAATTTGTTCTTTAGATTTATCAAAATAAAATGATCCATCTTAGTCAAATTGTTGAATACGACATGAGAAAAATTAAATAATATGAGCTTCTAAGCAATGTTGACAACTAATACCAATCTTGATCTTGTGAAGGTATGGTTGCACACCATGCTTCGGTAACCAAAATATGGTTGAATAAACATATATTAAGTAAACAACATCCTTCAAAAAGATCGTCTCATATAACCTATGATCTTATGAAAGTTACAAACTATTCGCCTTTTTAGACCATTGAATATCCCATCAAATATCCCATCGAAGACCATTCCTCAAATATCATTTGCATAGAACACCTATTGAGTTCTTGACATTTTAAACCAAACGAACAAAAAACTTTGAGGAATCCCATGCAAATGAATATTTTTTTTGTTACATAGGAGAGTTGGTCATAACCACACTATTTTGAACCAAACGAACAAAAAACTTTGAGGAATCCCATGCATTTATATATATATATATATATATATATATATATATATATATATATATATATATATATATATATATATATTTATATATTTGTTACATAGGAGAGTTGGTCATAACCACACTATTTTTAGTAACTGACAAGCACAAGGTTCAAACCATAGGGGCTACTCCCACCAAACCTATTCCACCTCGTTATTGTTGACCCGACGTGAAGGGGACCACCGGTCACTCGGAATTCGTATCATCATCGTTAGTCTAGAGCACACTCAAAAGATTTCAATTAGACTACTACCTTTGCAAACAAGTTGTCCCCGAGGTTTGAACTTAGATGTCTTCTTAGTAAGTGTCTGGCCAGACAAGCACTTACCAATCCACCTAGCTCTCAAGGGCTCGAATGAACATATCTTAATAAAATTTAAATCGAACGTATACATGAGAGACTTGGGATTAGAAGTAGGTATTGGCCAACAAGACGCCATGACAAAATGCATAACCTTACCCCTTCAAAAGTTGAGATTCCAATCTTATTGAACATGTGTTTTTTAATTGTTGTTTTTTTAAATGCATAGAGGAATCTGTAACACTATTTGATCATTATAAACCTTAGTTTATTGGGTCAAACAAAGTCGAACTTACGAGTATAAACCCTAGCTTGTTGGGTAAGACGAAGTCAATAGGACCCCATTAAACTATAAACCCTAGCCTACCTGATCCTCTAAGGCAACCAACCGACAAACACTAAGCTGCTACCATTCAACCTATCCTTGTCTAAATATACTAAGGTTTGAACCTTGTACATTCCTAAAGGAAAACTAAAACCCTAATCGCAATGATATAGGACATGTTTTTTTATTGTCAGTTATTTTTACAAAGTTTAGATGGCGTTGAAGAACTGTAAAAGACCAACAAGGGTCGAGAGTTTTGGAAACATTCATTCACGGTGGTAAAAAAAAAAGGAATTTTATAATAACATTTTTGTGATATCGAATTCTATACGTAACGTTCAAAAAATGAAGGATACAAGTGCACCGATAAAGTAGGCGGAGATTTTACGGATCGCGTGGGGCCATGATAACAAATGATTGAACACCCACAAAGTTCAAGGGTATACACAGAAAAATGCAAAGTCGTCGGGAAACTTTCTTTTCTGGTTAATTTTTGTAACTTGACATGGTTGTTTGCTTTAGTTTGTCTATCTAACCAGATAAAATGTAGAGTGCATCTAAATTAATATTTAGGTTTTAATTAAATGATATTAGTTAAATTTAATATAATAAATATAATGTATCGCGTGAGTTGTTTTTTAGTTGTTATTTATTTGAACAATTTGGGAAAGGATAGAATAAGCTTGTTGGTAGAGGTCGAATGTTTATAGATAAATTATTTTAATTTATTTTTTTCGAGATTTGGGGTCCTGATCAACAAAGGTAATAGCTTTGTCATTTGTTTTGTCCCAGTTTTTTTGACTAATTATTGTTGGCTTTACATCTTTGATGATAGTCTCCTTCAAATCTCTTTTTACAAGGAGATATTCCATTTTTAGCTTCCACAAGTTGAAATTCTGTCCATTGAATTTTTTAATGGTAGACTTGTTGTGACCCATTCTCTACTCCAACAGGTTACCACAAAATACCCAGACAAGATTCTTCATCCTGCAAAGTTTCCTCAATAGAGCAACACTTTTAATGTTGCCCCAAGTTTCTGATATCAATTGTTAAATAACAATAACAGTTGAAACAGAAAAATGAAAGCAAGCATATAACTGAAAACAGATGATTAAACACAAACAAAGATGCTCACCTCTATATTTTATGTGTTATGTTATACAATTGGGTTGTTTACAATGCATGGTTGTTACAATACATCACTCAACCAATGGTTGTTACAATGCAATACCCAGACCTGGGCTCTCAACCTATTACACAACAAAGTAGTTGCCTTCTCTCTGCATTATCATAGGTTTAATGAAACTGTAACTGATAGAGTTTTCTTCCCTATTTGTTACAACAACATAACACTACAGAGTAAAGCAACAAACAATTTCTTCCCTCCTATTCTAAACATCAACTCAATATAGAGAATTCAAGAAAAATATTATATCTTCTCCAAAACTACCTAGAACTGGGTTTAGTGGACTCTGACCTCTGCCACTGCAGACGTAAAAGATGGACTCTCACCTCTACCATTACAGACCAAAAAGGTGAGCTCTGACCTTTGCCACTGCAGCCTAAAAAAGTAGGCTCTAACCTCTGCCACTACAACCTAAAAAAGTAAGCTCTAACCTTTACCACTGCAACCTAAAAATAGGCTCTGACCTCTACCACTACATCTCTACATAAGCCACCAATTAATGGTGTAGTGGTCATCTAAATTAAAAATTAAATATCAAAATGATTAAATACCATATTTGTTGATAGATTTTAGAGGTTGTTTGTAATTTGAAGATCAGAGATTCCCTATAAAAGAACAATGATTGAATACCATGAATATTTGTTGGGAGTTTAACCATGGAAGTTTGAAAAGAAAATAACAAAAATAAGTCTGGGGGACATTCGATAGTGGTATATATATATAGATATAGATATAGATATAGATATAGATAGATAGAGGGACATTCTATAGTGGTGATTATTTAAAGAATTTTTTTATAAGATAATACTTCGTTTTTTTTAAGATGCATTTACACTATTTTATTTAAATAAGAAGGTTAATTTTAACCAATTTTCGAATTCTAAAAGAGGTTTAAAATGTCAAATTAAACCTAAACTAAGTTGTTTAAAAACAAAAGACGTGATCCTTTTGAGTTGTTTGGAGAATGAAGATCCTGTGATAAATTGACCTTTACGGAGCGGCATCCGATGGCTTGAAATTTAATGCGGATTTTTAGGGAAAATGTTCTTTTTTATTTTCCCTACATATTCTAATAGTTGAAGTGAGCTTTGACAATAGTAAGTGTGGACCTAAAAGCCTTCACCTTCGGGGTAAAATAAAGGTTGTAAACTTTTTATAAAATTATTATTATAAATTATGACCGGTATTAAATCTTCAATTATTAGGATTCTTGATGTCCTTCACTACGACATAAGCTATCCTTTTCAGAATCAAACATGGAATTTTTTATTTATACCCAAATTCTTTAATTTTAAATCCATTTATGTAGGTATTTTTTATCCAAGCCTATAAAAGATATTAAAAATTTAACATTATAAAAGTTTAAGAGTTAATAATTTAATTATTTTTAATTTTATTTTATAAATATATAGAATGTAAACCTAGTTAAATGATAGGTATCTTTTAATTTTGGGGATGAAATCTTTTGAAAAATATATTTTAAATGTGATTAGTAGATCGATTATCATTATGTCTTGGTGTACCATTAGGTCGGGGCATGCTTGGAGTGCTAAAGGAAGGTCTTGTATTAATCCGAAGATTGGTATTGGAGTGCCATCTAACTAAACTACCCTACTACTAGTCTGCTCATAGGTTAAGTCAAGTGTCTCTACTATCCTTTTAGGTATGACTAACGTGCTTGACCTCAAGTCCACTAGGAAATCGTGTATCAACTTATCCCCACAAATTGAGATCAGGTAGAATGTCATAGGCTTGGGCTAGTTGGGCTCTAAGCTAGAGATTTGTAGCACAATGGGTGTCCCTTATTTGCTCAACTCTTTCTACTTCCTTTGGATCTCTTCTAAATTATTCATTTGTTTAGGAATCTAGAGGACATCCCAAAGAGGTATGGCTACAATTGACTTCCTCAAGTGCTCCAACACATTGAAGGATCCAACAAAAGGAGCCTTTAAAATGGTATTCCATGATGTTAGAGGCCTGAACCTTTCTACTATTGGAAGGGGGCTCGACGAATCTATAGTAGGTTACCTTAAAGTCTCTAATATTGCCCTTGTGATTGTCAAGGCTACTTAGGCCTAATGTTTTGATGTAACTTGTGTTGGAGTACTCCTTTGAATATCCACTTCCCTTCTCTAGGGTCTAGTATTAGTCAGACTAGATTTCCCTTGCTCTTCAATGGCCCTTCTGTTGGTCTTGGTGATATATTCCAATTGGACTTGTGGCTTCCTAGAGATTGAGGGACCTACTTCATCCGATACGACATACACTTTCGCTTTATCTCATGTGAATAAAGTTTACTACGAGAATGATGAGTTGGCAGTCAATGGCATGGTCAGAGGTTGTAAGGCAGCTTCTAGACTTAGCATATGGGTTTTCAACTAAGAAGGATGTACAATACTATGGTCAAAAGGAGTTATCTCTACTACTTGACATTTGGATCTAACTTAACAGTCAAAAGGATGATAGTTGAGAGTAGGATAGTACCATCTACTAAGATCTTCAACATAGTTATTTTGTGTAGTGTCTATGTCCCTGATTGGACTTGTAGATGTTTATGGTACTAGGATTGACATGGGTATACTATCTGTTGAGTTGGAGCTTGTGACTAACCATGATTTGTATTAGTCAAAAATGAAAGCTTATGATATCCATTTGGAGGTAACCAAACACTTGGGTTTCCCTATTGGGAAGGAGGATTTGAGTATCTTTGGTAGGGAAACCTTTGGTTCTTATGTTGCCTCTTTAAGATTGTGATATCATTAGAGAAGGTCCTCATCATATTATGCAATTCATCAATCTTAGTAGTAGAAGGGGTAAAAATCTAAGCTTACTCTGGGCTTGTGGATGGGATAATTAAACTGGTGGTTGATTGTACAATTAGAGAGAAGTGATATACAGTCTAAATGAAAGGAAACAATGGTGGATATGGTCTAAGGGATAGCCTCCCTATCTATATTAGATCCTTTTAAGCTTGGATGGCTATCTCATAGGCCTTTGGTAATGAGTTCCCTCCTCTACACTTAACCATCAAGGCAATTTTAGAATTGAAAGCTTTCAAATAGTAAATAAATATCATACCCAGAGGTGATCAAATTAATTGGGTATCCTTTGCTAAGTCTTGTCGAACTAGACATTGAAATTGATTATTGTTTCTATAGGAACCATGTTGATGGTCATGAGTTGCTTTAGGAAAGAAGCTTTGTCCATATTCTCTTTGAATCTGTTTATCAAGAGTTTTTCCAATTGGTCCCAACTTTTAACTAATTATGGATTGAGGCTGAGGCACCATTCACAAGCCCTTTCTCTAAAAGAGACTGCTAATAACCTTAGGGCTATATCTTGCTTCTTAATAAAGTGCACAATGCATAAGTTTACCAGGTGATGCAAATGTTCCATCAGGATAACATCCTCTTCCAAGAATAGGGTAGGGACTTGAGCACTAAGGTGGGAATTGGATCCCACACATCAAGTGGAGCCGATGGGATCAAAGGAAATCTATCATTCTATGAAAAAAATTATCAAGGAGGGTGATTCAATGGAATTATCATATTCCACCATCAGTTCCTCCTCCTTCGATTCAGTGGCGGCACCAACTCTTGTTGATTACCTCAGGCAAAGGCTCTGGTTATAGGTATTTTGTTGCAATAATTCTAGACCATTTCCTTAAGGATACAATCACCAGGTGGGGAGCTAGTGCTTCAACAAGCTTATGATATAGAGACCCACATCATAATCTCAGCATAACTTTTATTGAACAATTTCTTCAAAGTATTTTTTTTTAGCATATTTATTAAGTGAAACTCTTAATGCTTCTCTACAAATAGATTTACTTAGGATCTTCATCGAGATCAAAGTCAGGATTCTTTTTCAACATCATGGGGAAAACATAGAAGCTCGTCCCATAGGGCATACTAGAAAAACTCTTGTTATCTCAAAATGCACCAACCCATTGGGGTAGAAATTTGATGCGTAGGGCACCCATGCCTTTAGTAGAGCCACATAACAAGAAACATCATGGGGGAAGGAATTGCTTGTGAAAGAATATGCTAGTTATTAATGCAAAATTTAAGGTTTTCCCAAGATAAGTGACCCTAGTATCCCTATCAATTATGATTCTTTTTGGCATACCATGCAATCTAAAATTATCTTGCATAAACATTATAACAAAATTAGAAAAATGTTCTTTAGATTTATCAAAATAAAATGATTTATCTTAGTCAAATTGTTGAATACAACAAGGATGACATAATACCTAATTTGGGAAATTAAAAATCCTTGCAAAAAATCCATATTGATCATTTACCACTTTGGCTCATTATTATGATGAGGATACAATAATTTTATTAGATGTATATGTTTAGTCTTTATTTATTGCCACTCAAATTATTTTGCCATAAATGTTGTTGCATCCTTCCTAATGCCTAGCCAAAAATACAACTAACTTAGGTCTTCCACCAACTTAGCCACACATAGATGGCCTAAATATAGAGCACAATGTGTTTCCTCCAAAATAGTGGCTTGCAAATGATCTATATTAGGTAGATATATGTGTCGCTTCTATTATGAGATCCTTTATCTTTGGTTGTCACTCTTCAAATTAATCATCCTATGCATTAATATATAGGAAATAATTTACTCTCTAATAGTATTCTTCGTCATTTAACGAGATCAACATTCTCTTTAAAGGTTGATCGAAAAGTAGTGATTACAATTATGTGTCTTCTATGACCAACAACATCATCCACATAGTTTTTTTCATTTAATGTAGTTGATGTGAAAGTCATACTCAGAAAGAAATTTTAATCATTTCCTCTACCAAGCATTTATATTGAGCTAAGTAAAAATGGACTTGATACCTTGATTGTCATTCTTCAGTTTAAATAATTATCCATTAGATAATGTCTTCACATTTGTAGTGTATGTACAGTTGCTACCAACTCCAAGTCATGGGGTACATATTTCTATTTATGAGGATTGATTTTGTGGGATTCATAGGCTACCACTTAGCCATCCCACATATACATCCCTCATAGCCCTTTTCCAAATGCATTAGTTATGATTATAAACTTATCACCAACGTCTAACACTTTGATTATAAAGGTTACTGTTAACTTTACTTTCAATTGTTGCAAATCCTTTTCACACTTTTCTATACATTAAAACTTCTTTCCCTTCCATTGGAGAGGAGTTATCATATTGGCTATTTTAGATATAATTTCCACAAACTTTCTATAATAGCTTACAAGTCCCATAAAACTATGGAATTTGTGAATATTTTTGAGTGTTGGCCATTTTAAAATAAATTTTATCATGTTTTGGTGTATTACAATATTATCATACAAGATAGTATGCCTTAGATAATATACCCTTTTATGAAAGTGTAGACACCAAAATCTAGCACCCTTTAGTTCACATTCACCACCTCACCATCAAATCCTGCATAATAAAGATATATGCCTAAGTTCTAACTTAGGGATATAAAATCCTGCACATCATTATACTTTCCTAATTTATTTAATTAGGAAAATCACCCTAGGATACCCTGTCTACCCATTGGACATGTGTCCTGGACACTTCATCCAACATCCATGCCACATCTTACCCACTCCTGTCCCCTTTGTCCTTGCACATGAGACAGATTCCCAACACCCATGCCACAACTCCTTTGTTGTTGTCCCCTTGTCCCTTCACATAAAACAACATCCCACATCCCACTCCACTTGGAGCCACATCACCCAGTTAAGTGAGCCACACTGAGTGACTCACTATAACTACCCCTTCCACCTGGCAGTCCAGATTTGCCACTTGGCAAATCAGGCTTGCCACCTCACATTTCCCTCCAAAGCCCTAGGCAGCCTATAAAGACACCATAAATCCACCAAACAAAGGGAGCTGAATCTGCATACCGACAGGCTACCAAAATAGATCTAGACCCAACGAGAAATTGAGGGTGCAAGCCTGACTCTGACCATTGGCTCAAATTTTGAGGCAATCTATTATTCAACAGAAATCGCCTGTCTGTGGTTCCACAGTCAAAAATGTGCATTCACGATTTCACAACCATAGGTTCTCAATTTCCAACCCACAACCGTGCTTCCGTGGTTCCACAGTCTCGAGAACAAAAATGGGTTTCATCGACAGAGATTAGCGATTTGAGTATTAAGCAAGGCTTGGTAACAGGTATCTGAAGAGCTATTGAAGCTAGGAGTGGCCCATCATTGGATACTCAAGCCCACTCACCAATTGGATTGGAGCGAAAGAAGACCAAAGACACCACCAATAATCTGATTAGCCAAAGGGGTTTTTCCCCTCTTTGTGCCCATTGTATCATGTGAAAGCAAGCATTCACTTATTGTAATCATACCCCTATGCACTTGGGGCAAATCACTTGTAAAAAGGAGACTAAGGCTCCAATAAGATTCAATACAAAATCCTTTAATTCTGCAATTGCTTGTCTTTCATTATTTTATTTGCAAGGTGTTGTCTTCTTTTGCTTACAAAATGGCGATCACGGTGGGACCTCCCAAGGGTTTCATTTTATTTTGCCTTGCTTCATTTTAATCTTACTAATCTCTGTTTGCATGTACAGGTGCTAATGATTTGAAACGCGTGAGAATTCAATCTCGGGTTGGCGAATCTGGATTGTGCTTAACCTGTCACTATGAAACCGTGCATCCGCGGTTTCTAATTTGAGGAAACGCGCATTCGCGGTTGCTGCAGTGTTGAAACGTGGACCGACGGTTGAAAGCAGGAAGGAGCAGTGAAAGGAACACATGTATGTACCCTGTGTCATATTTTTAATTTCTCCTTTAGTTCTGGATTTAGGTTGCATTTAAGTAGATTAAGGGTTTCAGTTTTGTATGCCAATGCTTGCATTTAGGTCTTAGGATAGAAAAATCTACTTAAATCTTGCATTCATAAACACAATAACAAAGCAAAATAAACGAGAATCTGCATATGCATAGTAGGGAATAATCATATTGCATGTACCAGGTTAGAAATAACCCAGGTATTTCTTTTTCAGGGTTTGGGCTTGTATTCGGCTTTTGTTCTATTGACAGAAAGGACCCGCGCACCCGCGGTTGGGATCTCCCAAACGCGCATGTGCGGTTGGCAAACCGCGTACCCGTGGTTTACCAGAACTAACCGCCCACCCGCGGTTAGCCCTGTTAAACAGAATTGGGCCGAGTCTTACCTGGATTTGCAATTTTACCCCTGATATGATTTTGTCTGCTATTCTATGTCTTTCCTGCTTTCTGCATTAGGCATAAAAATAGAATTGCATGTTAGATTTGCATCGCACAATAGAAAACAAAACCTTCACACACACACACACACGTATAATTAAAACATTGGTCCGGTTGGATTTCATCACCAACCCCCAATTCAGACCGGTGACGTTGGAATTCATCTCCTTCCACCGGCTTGCCCCCTAGATCATCCGTAGATAGGATAAAAGCGCTCTTTAAGCTGGTATAAGTCATTGGTATTCAAGTTGTCTCCCACTATTGGAATGATTGTTGAATCAAAGTGGAAGAGCTAGGCGAACCCCCCACTGGGATTTAAGCGGTGTACCCTAGCCTCTTTTGAGAAATCATGCTTGGTGCTAGTGTTCTTAATCACCATCTTCATTGAGTTCTATTATTCTATTCCAAAAAGAACAAAATCTCTTCAAAAACTAAAAAAAAAAAACACACAAAAACACACCAAAAAAAAATTCAAAAATTTAGTGTAAACTAGGGTCAAACACTTTGTATGTTTATTTGCTTGGCGTGTTGTATTGCATTGTACTTTCTTTTTCATTCACATAGATAGCATATTAGCGTATGGTAGTGACTCGTAATCAAGCTAAGAAATTAGTGTCAAGCCGAAGTTAGTGGTCATCCCCTATGGCCTCCCAGTCTGGCAATGTCCCTCACACTTCGGTGGTGGGACAAGTAGATGTGCCTCTTTCTATGTCCCCGAGTCTTGATATAGGGCCTTCTAGTAATGCCCCCAACATGGACATAGACATTATGCATAGAGCTACTCACACAACTATACCTGAGACACCTAGGAGTGAACCTCCTACAGTAGTAGATAGTCAGGTCACCATGATAGATATGGACACTATTAGAATGTACTTGAATGCAGCTGGAATGGTCTTCCCATCATTACCACCACTCTCCATCCCATCACGTGTCGTACCCTCATCACAACAAGAATCCATATTCACCTATCCACAATAGTCACAACAGATTTTCACCAATCCTCTCTTTGAGTTGGTTGTTGTAGCATTAGCCAATCAACCATTGTCATCCAACCAAATTCCCCCCACATTATCACAACAAATGACCATTACCACTAATCCCTTGTATGAAACAATTCCTATTGTTTTGCAAGCCCCAACATCCATTCCTCCATCCACACTTGTAGGACATACATCTCATACCATTCCACAATCAGTGGCGATACCCTTTGCTACTTACCCCCCATCTACCTCCACTACCATGGTTGTTCCACAACCAATTCAGTCCACCACATCACAGGTAGCAGTCCCTATGTCAAATGCAATTGCTATGCAACAAGCTTTCTTACAGTTGCAGCAAATGATTTTAGATAATGCTAACCGTAGCATGAACCCTGACCCTAACCAACATTTGCAAGGGATTGAGCAAAATCTTCCACCTACATCTCATCAACCTAATGCCTTTATCCAAGATCCATCTTGGGTAATGCGTCCTCCCTCTACCACTGTGGTTCACAATCAACCACCGCACCCATATGCTAATGCAGTAGGTCAGCATAATATCATACCTTCATCACCCCATCCATATCATAACATCCCTCAACATCCATACCATAACACATTTCTACCAAACATGTCTTATCATCCCCAACCTACATACAATCCACCCCATTACCAACAACATCAAGTACATTCGAGTATCAATCCTGTAGATGATCCTAGATACCAATTTTTACAGAGTCAGATTGATAGTCTTGCCATGCAAACCCCAGGCTTGCAATACCAAAAGCCAACTTTAAGGCAACTACTCAATCACCCTATTCACGCTTCGGTACCAGAACCGCCATATCCACATGATTTCCAAATACCAAAGCTTGAATTTAAAGGAGAAGAGGATCCCCGAGAGCATGTAACAAGATTTGTGAATGCATGCTTCAGAATCAAAAGCAACGATGCATTGCTATTACATACATTTCCTCAAACATTAGGGGGGGAAGCCCAAGACTGGTACAACCATCTCTCGCATCAAAGTATTTTCACCTTTGAACAACTAGCGGACCAATTTTTGGAAAGATTCACCCTAAATGTTAGAAAACAAACAACATTGACTGATTTGATTTACCTAAAACAATATGACGATGAATCAGTCTATGACTTTGGCAACAGATGGAGATCAATCATGATCAAGTTACCATTTTCACTCCCTATGCCAGAGATAATATGAATGTTCATGAAGAGTTTTGGTAGACCCATCTCTTCATTGCTACAACTACAACAATATAGAACATTCGATGAGGCACTCGCCCAAGCAAAACTGATTGAAGAAATCAAAATTCAAGAAGGTGAGATTAAGCCTAAGAAGAAAGAGTGGCACAATAAGAATCAAAAGGGGAATAACCATGGTCAGTCCAAGACCGCACAAGTTAATCAGATAGTTTTGAGCCAACCACAGTCAAATCAACCGGTTCAAACACAAATCCAACAACCCCAACAACAACAACAACCACATCAACCGAATTATCAAGCGGTTCCACCCCCACAATAGGCACAAAATTAGACACAACCTGTGGAAAGGCAACAACGTCATTTTAAACCAAAAAGAAATTACACGCCAGTACAAGAGCCATATTCATTAGTATTTTAGAAGTTGTATGCGGCAAAACTTTTTAATTTACCGAAAATGAAACCTGATGATCCTAACAAACCAAAGACAAAAGGTTACAAAGAACACCTCTTTTGCATCTATCATAGACAAAGAGGACATGATATTGAAGGTTGTCATGGATTTAAAGGAATTGTGCAAGATTTATTGGAAGCGGGTACAATCAAAATTGACAACCCACTAGCCCAAAATAACCAAAACCTAGGCATATATCAGACACCTTTGCCACATCGAGAGGTGAATCAACAACCGATGGGAGCATCAACTTCTACAGTTCCTCCCAATCAGGTTAATTATGTGTCTCAACTGCCACAAGGTTTTGTAGGGGCTATCAGTATAGTTACCCATGGACAAAGGTAAGCTAATCGCACAACCCAAGCTCCGACAACATCACCAACTAATGTGCCCATACAACTTGGATCGAGTGGGCCACCACTACCATTCCACAACCGCCCTGTTGTTACATTGAACAACCGGTTGACACAGAGTTTGAAGATGGCTTCAACAAAATTATCAATTTATGAACTAATACAACAATCAACACCTCACAGGGAAGCATTGATGGAAATTTTAAAGTCTATTCAAGTACAATCAGAAGACCCAAATGCATTCAATTCCTTTGTGGGTAGTGTGCAAAAGTGCATGGAACCCTCGATAGTATTCTATGACTTCGAGGAAAAACAAATATCAGCAGATTCACCTGATCCGCCATTGCACATAGTAGCTCACATTGACAGGAAACCCTTCAAGAGAGTGCTTATTGATACAGGTTCTTCAATCAACCTCATTACCACACCTGCCATGATGAAGCTCAACGTCCCATCATCTCACATCACAACATCCACATTCACTCTTAGGGCCTTTAATGATGCTTTATGCTCAACTGTAGGGAATGTTGTTC
This sequence comes from Wollemia nobilis, assembly GCA_028583015.1. Taxonomy (NCBI): domain Eukaryota; kingdom Viridiplantae; phylum Streptophyta; class Pinopsida; order Araucariales; family Araucariaceae; genus Wollemia; species Wollemia nobilis. The sequence goes on from JAQPPZ010004205.1 coordinate 14,792,420, forward strand.
TTCCCATCACCGTGGGGGTGAAAACAATACATGTTCTCTTTCACATCTTGGAAGGGGAAATGCAATATAACATACTTCTTGGATGCCCTTGGATTAGGGAAATGAAATGTGTGCCTTCAACATTGCATCAATGCTTAAAATATGTGCATGAAGGCAAGGTACATTGCATACCAGCTGACACTGAACCTTTCAAATACTGCAACTTTATTTCAAATCCTTATGAGCCTTTACTCCCATCAACACATCTAACCATCCAACCACTAGTCATTAGAACCATTCCATCAAACACCACATCATCAAAAGCACCCATTCCAGAAGAGTTGCCTATAGTTGATCCAGCTTTCGCATCCAAAAGCGTTAGCTCAACGCATCCTTCAAACACCGCATTTCATTTTCAAATTACACCCACTCATCCTGCTAATCAATTGTCAGTTCCATCTAGTACACTTCCAGATTCAAAGCCACCTTTCACATTCAAAGCACAACCCACATCATCAGCCACTACTTCACAGTCATTAGAACCCGTAGTCTCACAAATAGGGCCACCTGTTAGAGATAATCCAATGCCGCCAGTAGAGCCAAGAGCTAAGGCTCAAGAACCCTCTTCATCCATTGAGCCATTAGCCACACAACCATCTAGAGTTGCAGTACATCTCGCCAATCCAAGTATTGGTGAGTACATTATTGAGAGTGTCACAGTTACACCACCTATCGAGTCAGTCAAAGATTACGGTCACCCTCGCGACCCACCTTTAGCTATTGGTGATATATATAGAATGGGTTCTCAAACAAATGCAATCAATTTCATATATGGAGGGATGGATTCTTCATCGGACCCATCCCCTCAAAATGACAACTCTTTACAAGAGTTTAATGAAAACATTGATTATCTATCGAACCCAAGTTTCCCAGTCAGATATTTTTGAAGGGTTAGTTGGCAAGGATATGGACTTGGAAGACATGAACAAGGTCCTCACCACATTATTGAACCAGAATATAGAGAGCCAAGTGACCGCTCCGGTCTAGGCTATAAACCTTCCATCGCAAGCTCTTCGCTTAATCAAGCTTTCCAAGAACTTGACATAGAATGCGAACAAGAGGAGGAAAAGAGCGATGATGAGGATGAACCTAATGATGAGGATGAACATAATGATGAGGATGAACAACTAGAAAGTAGATACCAAATCTACAATTTTTACCCTCGAGAGCAAGCTTTACAACGAGAGGCAGATTATGAAGATCCTACTACGATAGCATACCTTAGGCAAGACCTTGAGCCACTAATGCTAGGACCTCATACAAACGCTAATGGATTCTGGATGAGTGACAGTGATGATGATGAAACTAAAATGATTTTTATCAACCATGCTCTTGAGATACAAGCTAGGAGAATGCTCCAAGATGAAGCACGTCCTGAATGGTTTAATCAAGAAGAAGAAGAACCTCAAGAAGAGATAATATATGGAGAAACCATGCAGAAGGATAACTGGTATCAACAGAAGTTTCCAATAGACCGCACACTTTTTTGGCTAAACAAAGAGCATGAGGGTCCTGAACCAGAACCTCCTCCATCACATTGGCAAAGCATACAACAAAACCAATCACACACATTAGGTCAATTGCAACCTAGAGAATACGAGTCATCAATTCTTGAATCATGACCACCTCATTTCCATCAAGTCAACATGATTTCTGTTGATTTGCTCACCCCACTCCGCAATCCATATAATGAGACAAAACCGATCTATATCGACACCAGTATCATAGCCATGGATAGGATTTCATCCCCACCATCCACTGCTGACTTCATCCTATCCGAAGAGTTGTTGCGTGCTTCAAACGCTTATATTCTGCAACAACCTTCATCATCAAACAATTCAGTTTTTCAAACTGAGATAGAAGGGGACACCCCGGACACATTTGAAAATGTGGCAGATGATATCCACCTCATCCCAACTCCGCATCAGCTAGAAGAAGGTTCTCACATGCTAATAGAAGAGTCTATAGATGTGAACCTTAGTGAAGACGTGGATAATCCCCAGATTGTCAAAATAGCAAAAGAATTATCCATAGAAGAAAAAGAAAGCATCATAAACATGCTTATTAAAAATAAGGAAGTGTTCGCATGGTCCTACAAAGACATGCCTGGCTTAGATCCGGACTTGGTAGTCCACAACCTTACGCTAGCACATGATGCCAAGCCGTTCAAGCAGAAGCTTAGGAAAGTTCATCCAACAGTCACATTAATTGTGAAAGAAGAGTTGCAAAAGTTATTGGATGTACACTTCATAGTACCAATCGATTATCCTGAATGGCTTTCAAACATGGTACCCGTTCGCAAACCGAATGGGGGGATACGAGTATGCACTGATTTTCGAGATTTAAACAAAGCGTGTCCAAAGGATGATTTTCCTTTGCCAAATATAGATCAATTAGTAGACTCCTGTGCTGGTCATGAAATGCTCTCCTTAATGGATGGTTTCTTCGGATACAACCAAATTCGAATTAATCCCGAAGATCAACATAAAACAACGTTTACAACGCCTTGGGGGACATTCTGCTATAGAGTGATGCCTTTTGGATTAAAGAACGTAGGAGCTACATATCAGCGTGCCATGACGTACATATTTCATGATTATATGCATAAGATAATCGAAGATTATGTAGATGATCTTATTGCTAAATCAAAAATGTGTCTTGAACACATAGATGTGCTAGAAAAGGCATTCGATCGATTAATAGAACATAAGGTAAGGTTAAATCCTAAGAAGTGTGTATTTGGTGTAACATCAGGAAAACTTCTAGGATTCATTATCTCCAAGAGAGGCATTGAAGTAGACCCAGGCAAGGTAAAAGCAATATTAGAAATGTCACCTCCCAAAAACTTGAAAGAGTTGCGAAGTTTACAAGGAAAAGTCCAATCTATTCGTCGATTCATTGTGCAACTCTCAGATAAATGCAGGCCTTTTAATCACCTATTACAAAAAGGAGTGATATTTTCTTGGACAACTGAATGTCAGGAGGCATTTGATGATATAAAGAAATATCTAGCCTCACCGTCGGTTCTTACGCCACCAAAAATAGGAGTCCCATTTCACCTATACATTTTTGCAACAGATTTTGCTTTAGGAACAATGCTTGCACAAAAGAATGAGAAAAATAAAGAGCAAGCGGTTTATTACATCAGTCGAACATTGGTAAGTTACGAAACAAGATATGCTTATGTCGAAAAGTTATGCTTAGCAGTGGTTTTCGCCACCAAGAAACTTAGACATTACATGCTAAGCAATACCACCTATGTTATAGCTAGAGAAAACCCTTTGCGATACATGATGAATCACACTTACAACAACACCCACACTGCTAAATGGATAATGCTTTTAACGGAATTTGACCTCGAATTCACAAGTCAAAAATCCATAAAAGGGCAAGTAATAGCTGATCAATTAGCGGAAGCTCCGCTGCACAATGATACACCATTAATAATTGAACTTCTCGACGATTCAGTGTTTTCTATCACAGAACAAGAAGAAATAGTTTCACCCGAGGATGAAGCAGATATGACAATGTTCTTTGATGGATCAAAGTGCAAAAAAGGGCAAGGTGCAGGAGTTGTGTTTTACACACCTGAAGGAATACCTATTCCTTTATCATTCAAACTCGACTTCACATGCACTAACAATAATGCAGAATATGAAGCCTTAATACTAGGTCTTAAATCAGCTATAGCAATGGGAATAAAAAGAATAAGCATTTTTGGTGATTCTCAATTGGTTGTCTACCAAATAAAAGGAGAATACCAATGTAAAGAGCCAGTCTTAAAGAGATATCACGAAGTAGCAATACAGTTGCTAGGAAAATTTGACTGGTATGAAATTAGTAACTTGCCACGATCGACAAATAGATTTGTGGACGCAATGGCTTCCTTGGGATCTCTCATCCCTAAAAATGAACATGGAGAAATGCAACCGCTAATCATAACAATAGTGTCTAAACCATCAATTCAAAAAGCAGAATCTGTAGGTGAGAAGAATGTTTGTTTGATACATGTCGAACCTTACAATTCTTACCTTGATGAGATAAAATATTTTCTCAAATCAGGCACACTACCAATGGAAATGACACGAACTGCAAAAAGAACATTCAAACAAAGAGCCATTCATTTCACTTTACTTGGAGATGTGTTATATAAACGTAGTTATGATGGAATACTACTACGATGTTTAAATCCAATTGAAGTAGAAAGAGCAATATCAGAAGCCCACGATGGTACTTGCGGTGGTCACTTTAGCGGAATGGCAATTGCAAAAAGAATATTGTGCATGGGATACTATTGGCCGACAATGGAAAACGACTATTGCAAATATGTCAAAAGATGCCAAAAATGCCAACATCATGCAAACTTGACCCATGTGCCATCACAAAATTTGCAACCCATTCAAATTTTGTGGCCCTTTTCACAATGGGGCCTTGACTTGATCGGTAAAATAACACCTGCTTCATCAGGACAACATAAATTCATCATAACTGCTACAGAATACTTCACAAAATGGGTGGAAGCAATTCCACTGACTACTACGACTGGACCTCGAATAGCGGAGTTTATACTTCAACATATTATCTATCATTTTGGAATACCCTCAAAAATAATTTTTGATAATGGAAAGTCATTTAAGAATAAGGATGTTAGAGCATTGTGCAATAAATTCAAAATACTACACAACTTCTCAACACCTTATTACCCACAAGCAAACGGGCAAGTTGAAGCAACAAATAAAATAGTCATATCCATTCTTAAGAAAGTGGTAAAAGATAATCATCGAGATTGGCATACTCACCTCCCTTTAGCACTATGGGCTTACAGAACAAGCATAAGAACGCCAACGGGAGCAACACCATTTTCACTAGTTTACGGTGCAGAAGCAATATTACCATTGGAGCTCGAGATACCATCCTTGCGAATCGAGATACAGGAATTCATGAACGATGATACAACTAGACAGGAGCGTCTTGACCAATTGACAATTATTGATGAGAAACGTATTAATGCTCTAGAACACTTACGAGTATATCAAGATAGAGTCAAGCGCGCTTACAACGCAAAAGTCCATCCTCGTGAATTTCAAGTGGGGGACCTAGTGCTCAAAGAAAATCAACAAAATACCAATGCTTTACCGCACTTAAGGGATAAATTTGCAGCAAATTGGTTGGGCCCATATATAGTAAAGCAAAAATTGGGACAAGGAACGTACAGACTCTCCAATTTAGAAGGGAAATTGGAGCCAGAGCCACTGAACATTATGCACCTAAAGGCATTTTATGCATAAAACGACTTGCAATATATGTATATATATGTACATGGCTAAAACAAAAAAAAAAAATAAACAAAAGATTTCATTTTACAATTTTGCATGCATTTCACATTGTAAATAGACATATTTTAAATTGCATTTTTCATATGGCATTTGCATTTCAATTATATGTTCATACAAAAAATATATATATATAGTTGCATCCATCCCATCCCTTGCTCAATAATCTTTAATAGTGGTGATGATAAGACCAAGAAAACAAATTCCAGAATTGGGGGTATTCAACTAAGATTCTTTACAACTCACAAATCATACACATCATATATGATATATCATACAATTTTCAGTCACTCAAACATGTCTAGTGAAAAACCAAACTTCATGAAGTGTCCAATTTTCTTTAGGACCAAAGCACTTTCATCACATTAAGAAAATCTTGAGTATGGTAGATTGACCCAAAAGCAATCTGGAACCAAATACACTTTTACAAATCTTAAAACATCTTGAATAATAGAAAGATAACGCCAATTTGGGTAAACCTCAAAGCAAAAAAAGTCAAATTCTTCGCTTACCCTATCACGCAACATAGTCCAAAAACAAAAATAGTGGTTATCACCACTACCACAGTGAAACAACAAATATAAATAAATGTAGAGTAGTAAGGATAGGGTAACATTCTCATCATACTTCGGTTGAGAATCCGATTCCCCAAAACTCTACACAAAAAACAATTAACAACACACACCACAGATCTCTAAAGCTGAAAAGATCGTACTATGTTCCCCTCAGAAAGTTATGTAGTCATCACAAAGGCTTAAAGATCAAAATCATTGGACTATGGAGTGAGCCTCCACCGGGGCTATAGACGCTTGACTGGCAGTGGAGTAAACTCATGCAGGGCGACATGTCTCTCTCTTAAGAGGGAGACCTCTGAACGCACATACGGGTAAGCTAGCCAAAAAGGAAAACCCAGAAAGGTACCATCCAAAAATTACTCAAGATGGGGCAATAAACATCACAATCACATGCATTGGTTCTGGATTGCTTAGGGTCATCGACACGCAAGATTTAGAAAATGAACTTCACTTGCACACAATATGGTCCTAAAGAAAGTAAGATAACATTCAAGAAAAATGGTTAACATTACTAGCTTTTTTTGAGTATTTGAGAATATTTTCAGTTACATACCAAAAGCAAAATCATTATCCATATCACCATCCACATACCATTTATACATACCACATACATCACCACAAAGAATAATCAAGTGGGAACCCCCAATTGCAAATATGAATGAGTAAAGGTCAACTACTCCGAGCTAAATAAGATTACATGAGCACCATGCATACCTTCATTCAGTTACATAACTATAAATCAAAATGCATTTTACATGTTCACTTGCATTCATTATCATAGCATTAACATAGAAATATAAGATTGCATAATATAAACATTGCAAAAAGCATAAACAAGAAGAATACATATACAAATAACGCATGTGGATACCGAAATAAAATGCCATGTATATATATAAATGCGAAAGTCTACAAAGTACAAAATGCCCGAAGGTAGTATACATCGGAGCACTGAGGCTCATACTAAGATAAAATATACAAAAAACAAAAATAAGGCAAATACAACATCTAGCTAGTGCCAGTAGGATCCCTCCATGGACCCTGCGCTATAGAAGCCCCGTGAGAGCTAGAAGTACGATGAGTCCTGCGACTCGTCTCAGTCCCTCGGGTAGCAGTGGCAGCAGATGATGAAGGAGGAACAGGTAAAGGAATCTGATGCTCATGAAGAATGTTCTCCAACATCTCGATGTAGACAGCTTGCTTACGTAGGCTCCTCAAATCAGCACCCTAGTGAGCGACCCTCTAAGAAATATCTGCTCATAGAGAAGCAATAGTCAGAGCCGAATCATCACCTCCAACACCTGACTGCAACCGAGAAAGCTCACCCTATAAACGGGTAATCTCACCATCGAGTCTAGTGATCTCTGCATCCTTAGCAGCCACAACAGTGCTGCTAGGTCCAACCCGTAGCCCGTCCACCTCAGCCTGAAGATGAGTCACCTCACCCTGATACCATGCTAACTCGGCCTTCACTCGACCCAACTCCAAATCCAGGCTATCTCGCTCAGCCTGGAGAATCCCCCACTCCTCCTCGGACCATCGAGGAGGTAAACCCTCATCATCATCACCACCACCCTCCTCAGGCGGTTGAACGTCCATGCCCGTGTCAGCTCTCGAAGAGCTACCACGTCGGCACTTCACCGACCAAGGAACCCATCCACCCACATCAACATCATCACCGCTCCCATCATCATCTACAATGATGCTAGGAGTCCACAAAGGCTGACTCACAAACCAAGCGTCATACTCAGTAGTCATGCCAACATCATCCAAGTCAAACACCTCCAAGTCTGAGTCATCAGTAGGATCATTGACTCACCAAAAATTAGGAGCAACAGGCAACCCCAACTCATCACCCCATCGCCTGTACATAATAGGCGCATCCGAAACATCCTGAACGAGACCAAACTACCGTAGTACATGAGAGAACTAGATAAACTCCATATCCCTCAAATGGGTGCCAACAACCCATCGTCCTCGCCTAATGCGACGAAGCTCCGCTGCATCCATCGCCCAATCCAAACCCCTCCAAGGTCGCCAACACATCAGGTCCCTAGTCAGAGAACTCAAGATATCTCTGAACTCCGATGCACTCAAAGTAGATCGACTGACCTCCTCACTGAGTAACCACCTGTATGCCCGGGGAGAGGTGGCATCCATGCCACAAGGTAAACCAGTAGGGCGACCAATGATAACATGCTCCCAACACCAAATCTAGAGCAGCAAACTGTAGCCCAGGCCCTTGCACACGCCTCTTCACCTCATAGAGCTCGCTATAAACCTCGTAGAGAAGAGCAGGAGCCCAAGCTAACCGACGAGGATCAGCTATCAAGTCAAGAACAATAGACACCTGGTTCCACGGGATCCTCGATCCCATGGAATTGGGCAACAACATGTTGCTCAAAATGTACATCATGAAGGCAGGCAATGCACCCAAGCTGCCAGCTATAAAAAGATCTAGATACACAATGTCGCCCCTGCTGCAATCGATGTCCCACATCTCACCAAACAGAGGGAAAAGGGCCTCCTTCTTGTCAAGGCCAACACGAACGGTAGGACCCTCGATAGGGACGCGAAAGATACGATAGATATCCTCAAGAGTGATAGTCAGCTCCCCTGTTGGGAGCTAAAATGTGCCTCTGTCTGGATCCCAACGCTCAACAAGTGCCGAAAGGAGATCCTCATCAGCTCGGACGGTGCCTAACCGCCCGCAACCATCTAAACCAATGGTCTGAAGTAGAGTCCAATCATCATCAGAAAGTGCTTTCCGCACTTTTCGAATGGTCCTCGGCCACCTATGCCGAGCATCAAGAAGCTTAACCTGAAAAGAAAACATATAAAAAATGAAATTTAGCACAACATGCTAAAAATAAAGCAAAAAACAAAATTTTTTTACCTACCCTAGGTAATAAAAGCAAAAACGAAAAAATTTACCTATGCATGGTAATAAACAAAAAAAAAAAATTTACCTACCCTAGGTAATAAAAGCAAAAAAAAAAATTTTTTACCTACCCTAGGTAATAAAAGCAAAAATGAAAAATTTCTACCTACCATAAAAAAAAAACAATTCATTGCTAAAAAAAAAAAAAAATAATAATTTACCAGCCCCGCTTAGTTTTCAAACAAGAAAAACAAACGCAAAAAAAAAATATAAGGGCAACGCGCCTACCTCGGCAAACCGACCACCAACTTCCGCTCCAGCCGAGCCACCACCACCGCTCCCCTCGCCAACCTCCATCTCACTCATCACTTCAACCAATAAACCAATGACAACTGGCAGAATGATTTTGAAAATGACAACCTATAAATAGCCGCTTTTAGCGACGAAAAACGTGCGCCCGCATTTTTCGTAGTGCACCCGCATTTTCCACAACGCGCGAAAACGCAAACCCGCATTTTGAGGTGCAAAAACACAAAAACGCAATTTCATAAAGGAAAACGCAAATCCACGTTTTTCGCAAAAATAACCGCAAGTCAGTGGTTTCAAAAAAATAAATAAAAAATGCAATCCACCTAATCATCTGGAGTGAAACTCGTATCTAGTGGATTATCCTATACACCTAGCGGTTGCAGCGACTAGCAATCCATGCAATCCGGTTGGATGGGTAAATCACCATAAGGAAGCTCATTATAAAATCGCAACAAGCAACAATGAATCAAGATGATAGGCCCCTAAATCTATAAGCTTAAATGTGTTCAAAAATAGATTTGCCAAGGTAATCCTACAAAAACCTTCCGTTGGGTCAAAAGCGGAACAACAAACAACAATTTGGTAAAATCAAAAACCGCTAGAGCATCAAATCCTCGACGACTGGTTCCTTAAGCCCATCATTTGGAAGGAATTGCTAAAGTCATAGTGGATGAAAACTCAAAGAGTGGTCAGATTTTTACCATGTATTCTACACATTAATGAAACCAAAAGCAAAATTGCAAGAACACAAATAATCCCAAGCTTGGGGCACAAAGAAATCAAGACAAAATTCATTAACAATATCAACATCATTCAATTACAACCCACTTTCAACATCCGTATTTCGTCAATTGACTTATGGGTGTCAACCTTTACCCAATCGTCAATTGAGGGGGTAAGCAAACAAATCAAAAATTTTAAATTCATTCATTCTATATGTCAAAGAGAAGTGAACCCATTCATCCAATAAAGTTAGATGTCATTAGTTTTTGCACCGCATTGTGTTGTACACAACGCAATACAAAAAGGGGCAACTGTAGACACCAAAATCTAGCACCCTTTAGTTCACATTCACCACCTCACCATCAAATCCTGCATAATAAAGATATATGCCTAAGTTCTAACTTAGGGATATAAAATCCTGCACATCATTATACTTTCCTAATTTATTTAATTAGGAAAATCACCCTAGGATACCCTGTCTACCCATTGGACATGTGTCCTGGACACTTCATCCAACATCCATGCCACATCTTACCCACTCCTGTCCCCTTTGTCCTTGCACATGAGACAGATTCCCAACACCCATGCCACAACTCCTTTGTTGTTGTCCCCTTGTCCCTTCACATAAAACAACATCCCACATCCCACTCCACTTGGAGCCACATCACCCCAGTTAAGTGAGCCACACTGAGTGACTCACTGTAACTGCCCCTTCCACCTGGCAGTCCAGATTTACCACTTGGCAAATCAGGCTTGCCACCTCACATTTCCCTCCAAAGCCCCAGGAAGCCTATAAAGACACCATCAATCCACCAAACAAAGGGAGCTGAATCTGCATACCGATAGGCTACCGAAATAGATCTAGACCCAACGAGAAATTGAGGGTGCAAGCCTGACTCTGACCGTTGGCTCGAATTTCGAGGCAATCTGTTATTCAACCGAAACCGCCCGTCCGTGGTTCCACAGTCGAAAATGTGCATCCATGGTTTCACAACCGCAGGTCCATGGTTTCCAGCCCACAACCGCGCTTCCGTGGTTCCACAGTCCCGAGAACAAAAACGGGTTTCATCGACAGAGATTAGCGATTTGAGTATTAAGCAAGGCTTGGTTTGTTAATTGTTTTGTGCTATCTGCTTTTCATCCATATCAGTAATAGGTTTATGTGTAGCATTAGGTTTATCGCTTGAATATACGGGTGCTACTAATCCCCCTTTGCTGGTTTGCATGTGTGCAGGTAACAGGCATCTGAAGAGCTATTGAAGCTAGGAGTGGCCCATCATTGGATACTCAAGCCCACTCACCAATTGGATTGGAGCGAAAGAAGACCAAAGACACCACCAATAATCTGATTAGCCAAAGGGGTTTTTCCCCTCTTTGTGCCCATTGTATCATGTGAAAGCAAGCATTCACTTATTGTAATCATACCCCTATGCACTTGGGGCAAATCACTTGTAAAAAGGAGACTAAGGCTCCAATAAGATTCAATACAAAATCCTTTAATTCTGCAATTGCTTGTCTTTCATTATTTTATTTGCAAGGTGTTGTCTTCTTTTGCTTATAGAAAGAAATAGGACTTAGATAAATTCCCATAAATCTAATGCTCTCTTAACCTTTGCATAGCCATTCAAATATGCTCATGATTCTCTTCTTCATTATAGGAGTAGTTTAGGATATCATCAAGAAATATCAGCATGAACCAATCAAGATAATCCTTAAGGACATTATTCATGAGGGTCATCAAATCCATTAGTACATTTGTGATCCCAAAATGGGCCCCATTGAACTTGTAATTCCCATAATAAGTTCTAAACACTCTTCATTTTTTTCTCTTTTTTAAATACTTGGTTGAAGATTTCCATATCAAAGGTTTATTTTTTTAAATATTGTTGTCTTTTGCATATAATCAAACAAATCATCCATCCTTGGAAGAGGGTATTGACTCTTGATAGTTGTATTATTCATCATCTAATAATCAATGTAAATCCTTAGTGTATCATCATTCTTCTTCACAAACATCATTATTGTTCCTCGAGTTAATACAGTAGGTTGAATTGATCCCTTAAATAATTTTTACAATTGAGACTTGATTTCAAACAAGTTTATCATTTTTATTTGATAAGGAACCTTGGATTATGGCTCTATTCCTAGAAGAACATCTATCAAGAAATCAAACTTCCATTAAGGGGTAAGTCATGGTAACTCTATAAGAAACACATCCTAATATTCAATAAGGGATATTCCTAAAAAATTCTATTTTTTTATTATACTACTCATCAATGTGTATTGCACAAAGTGTCTACCCTTTGCGTTTTTCTCAGTTGTATCATTGACATTGATCTCAAAATGATAGGTTTATGCAAACCTAGAAGGGAGGTATCATGTCTTCGACCATCGAGACACTCCATTACTTTGACAAAATAGTCAATCTTGAATCTATGTTTCCATAGCCAATTGATTCCAATAACTACATCATATGATCCTAAAGGGGACATAACGGTTAAATTTAGTGGATAATTTAGAAAATTTTAATAACAAATAAAATATTAATAGGGAATCCAATAATTTTATAAGATGCCTCTATTATAGCATTTTGATGCTTTTCCTAATGGTTATCTTCTATGACAAGAATATAGTGTTGTTGCTATTTTATTTATGTTCAAGGCCTCACATTTGATCCTACACTATGTTGAAATTGGTTGGCATAGTGGTCTTTGCCATAATTATAGCACCATCCTTAGGTATTTTCTTGATATTGTTTTTGTAGACACCAAAATATAGGTATTTGCATTTCACCACATACTTTTGCATAATAAAATATATGCCTAGGTTTAAACTTAGGCATATCAATTCCTATACATTTCACCCAAATTGCACATCACAATTCTGCATAATAATATATGTCTAAGTCTAAACTTAGGCATATAATTCCTGCACATTATTCATTCACATTGCACATCATAATTTTACATAATAATATATGCCTAAGTTTAAATTTAGGCATATGATTCCTGCACATTATTCATTTACAATGCACATTCTAATTCTGCATAGTAAAATAATATATCTAAGTCTAAACTTAGGTATATTTTATTGCATATCAATTCATGTTTTCCAGATTTATTAAATCTGGAAAATTAGCATAAGATACCTTGTCTCCCCACTTGACACATGTCCTAGCCACCACTACCCCTCACCTTGCCACATCTCACACACTTCACTCCACTTACACCTACCCACTTGCCACATCTCACACCTCACTCCACTTGCACCTACCCACTTGCCACATCTCCCCAATTAAGTGAGACACTTCTAGTGACTCACTGCAACTGCCCAAGATAGGTGGCTGCCTAGTCCCTACCACTTGACAACCCTGGGTTGCCACCTATCCTTCCCTCCAAAACCCTCAAAGGCCTATAAAGGCACCATCACTTCACCAAGAAAATGGAGGAAGGGAATGCTAATGTTATGTTGCCCAAATTATGACTCATGTATGCAATACTTATTTTCTATTTCTATTTTACATTAGTCCTTTTATCATATTCATTATGGTAGGTGCTACTAAACCCTTCCTCTTTGCATGTGTGTAGGTTCCAGATTCAACAAGCTCAAATCCAACATGGTGGTCACGACAAACCCACCTCCAACATTGATTGTAGCATGAAGAAGAATCAAACACCATTTTTTATTGTAAAAGGTGATCATCCCCTTTGAGCATTTCTATTGTGAAGCACCCTACAAAGGGGCTTATTGTATTACAAAACTCATTTTATGAAATATAATGCAATGATTTATTTTTAGTGCAATGATGTACTTTCTTTTATGTCACAGTTTTTATCTCTTCTATTGAAATATCCCTTTTGTTAAGGATTCTATTGAGTTGGATCCCCATTCTTGGGATTCCTTTTATCAAACTTCTCCTTGTTCCTATTATAGATTTGTAGAGTTTACTTTATAAGTATTTTATCTTAAAGGAAGGTGTTGACTACTATCGAGTCTTGTTTTTCTCCCTTAATTCCTTGTGATAAGAAGTTATAGGTTGTAACTTTTGGTTTCTCAAAAACTAGTTCTATAATCAAAGGGATATGGGTGTCCATGTCAGTACCGATCTAAGGGTTCAACCTCATGATGAACTTTTTGATCCTAAATCATTTATCTTTATCATACTATAGAGAATACTTAAGGGTTTGATGAAATCATCTTGATACTAATTTATAGTCAATTTGCCTTGACTAAGGTTTTGAAACTTAATCATCCTCTTATTAAATTATAATGCAATAACCATCATTGATGAAAGTGTGTAACAAACTATTCCCAAGTAATATTTTCAACACTTATCTACTCTTGGCTTTGAGGTTTCCCCACCATAATGATGCTTCTTTGGTAAGCTAATATGCACCCAAACCTACCTTGATTTTCTCATTGAAGTCACATATTTCAAAGTGCATCATCTCTATGAGCTATGACTCAAATCCATCTCCAAGTGTTGTACCATCATATTTAGGTAGTGCAATCCATATTAGGTACTTATATAACTCAACTTCAAAATGGTCCTTCTTTTCCACTTGTAGCTATTCATGGTTCTACTCCACTTATGTGGACTCATGGTTATTACCCTAGTTATTTAAATTACTCAAGGGGCTTTCACTCTCAAAGGGGGATTCTCATCCTCTTTCATCTATTCTTCATATTTCTACTCTAAGTTAGCCACTTTGTCCCATGTCCTCTTCAATAGGCCTATAATTTATGTAGTTTGTCTGATATACGACCACTATAACCTTTGCTAGTCAAATTATTAGCTTTGCTTTTCCTAACTATTTTCCTAGTTATACAAACAATTTATATAGTTTAACACTGGTGAGCTGAATAGGCCTTAATATTGAAGCTAGGATTGATACCATATGTTACAAACCCCCATTCCTAATATTTTTAAATATAGCATGTATGTTTTTAGTTCTCTTTATTGTTGTTAGCAATTTCTATTTCTAACTATTTAACCAACCTAAACCTGAATGTTGTTTATTATGCAAATTTGAAATAATTTATTTTTAAACAAATTAATTACTTATTTAAAAGTATTCACTCGCTGTAAATCTTAAGTGTCATCATTTCATTCATTTTCATACAATCAATCAATCCTAATCAATGTGGAATATAATACAAACAACATAATTAATTTCTATCTGCCCAATAACCAAAACAGTTTATTTGTCCATTATCTTATGACTATCCTAGCATCAACATAAATCATTTAACTAATATGCAAAAATATAAAACAATGTAAGGATACTTAAAACAATGCATCTTTCGTTAATTGTTAAGAAACTTTATTCTCGTAAACATAAATCATTTAATTATATGAAAAAATATAAAATCATTTATCCACAAATAATTATACAAAATAATAATCCACATAATAAAAAAGAGAGGAAGATAATCATCCACAAATAATTATACGCGTTAACAATCCACATAATAAAAAGAGAGGAAGATAATAAATTTCATGCGAATGAAAATATCTTAATATGTGACCCCTAGATTGGTAAGTGCAGGTGTGGTTGGGTACTTATCAAGAAGAGACTTAGGTTCAAATTTTTGGGGGAAGCCAACCCTTTGCAAAGGTAATAGTCTACTCCGAATCCTCTGAGTGCCTCTGAGTGCGAGTCAGATTGATGATGATACGAATCCCCGGGCCAACATGAAATAAATGGATAGGTTTATTGGGAATAGTCCCTATGATTTGAAACCTACCGCTGACCAATTACTAAAAATAGTAGTTGTAACCAATTCCTTGAAAAGTTGGTATTAGAAGTAGGTATTGGTGCACATAGTCTGAGCTATGAAGACAAGACAACTGGAATGTTTGGGTGAGTTAAACACCAAAGCCGCTCAAAAACAACGTACAAGTTTACAGCTGCGTGCGGAGTTTCATTTCTATTAAATTATTTATTTAGGATACGGTGACTTGTTAGTGGTATGGAAAGCGTAGACAAGAAGAGAGGGTGAAGATGTGAATGCACCAATAGTGTTTGCTTGGACATAATGTATCAGGTGGGTCATTTTTTAGTTGCTATTTACCATAAAAATGATTGAATAGTTGAAAAAAAGTTTGTTTGTAGCTGTAGGTAAGTTGTTTTTGTGAAGGTTGGAGTTCCTGGGAGGGGCATCACATGTTATGTAGATTTTTAGGGAAAGTGTTATTTTTGGTTTTCCTTATTTTTTTATTATTTTTAAATAATATGAAATATAATGGGGTTATACTTTTATGAGTATAGTAATAGGAGTTTTTCTCTTCTTTATAATTTTAATTTAGGTCATAAAAAAAAAATCAATAACTTATTTGATTATGAAAATTTAGCCGTTTGAAGAAGATAAAAAATATCTTTGATAGAAAGAAAAAAAATAAGTATACTTTAATTAACTTGTTAGAAATATAATGTTTTGTTTTTGTAATGAAAGTGGCCCTAATAAAAATCACACATAGCTTATTAAAAAAAAAAAACAATAACGTAACATTAAAATGTCATTCCAAAACTTAAAAATAAACTTCGACAATGATGCTAAAATGCTTCACCTTCCTCTCATTAAAAATTGTGTAGTTATATACTTTTCATAAAATTATTATTATAAGTTATAATAGATATTATATTTTTAATGATAATTATTATAAATTAATATGGTTATTACATCTTTACTTCTTAGGATTCATGATGTCCTTCACTCACCACATAAGCTATCCTTTTCAGAATCAAACATTGAACTTCCTATTTATATCTAAATCCTCTAATTTTATGTCTATATACGGTTATAATTTAGGCATTTTTTTTATCTAAGCTAATAAAAAATATTAAAAAATAATATTATAAAAGTTAAGAGCTGATAATTTAATTATTTTTAGTTTTATTTTATAAATATATAGCATGTGAGTCTAGTCCCATGACAGGTATTCTTTGATTTTGGCAGTGAAGTGTTTTGAAAGACATATTTTGAATACGGTCGATAGATTAATCATATCGTTATGTCTTGGTGCATCGTTAGGTCGGGGTATGCTTGGAGTGTTAGAGAAAGGTCATGTATTAATCCGAAGATTGGCACTAGAGTGTCATCTAACTAAACTATCCTATTTTTGGTCTACTCACAAGTTAAGCCAAGTGCCTTTGTTATCCTTTTAGGCATAATCAATGTCCTTGACCTTGAGTCCACCAAGCAATAGTGTATTAGCTTATCCCTACAGATTAAGGTTAGGTAGAATGGTGTAGGGTTGAGCTAGTTTGGCTCTGAGCTAGAGATTTGCAACATGATGGATGTCCTTTATTTACTCAACTCTTTGTACTTACTTAGTACCTCTTCCAAATTCTTCATTTGTTTAGGAATCAAGATGATATTCCAAAGAGGTATGGCTATGATTGACTTCCTCAAGTGCTCCACCACATTGGAGCCTTCAGAACGGTATTTCATGATATCAGAGGCCTAGACCTTTCTACTATTAGAGAGGGGCATGATTGATCTACAACAAGTTGCCTTAAAGGCTCCGAGATTTCTCTTGTGATCGTCGAGACTACTCGGGCTTGACTTTTTGGTGTAGCTTGTGTTGGAGTACTCCTTTGATTATTCACTTCCCTTATCTACGGTCTAGTATTTATCGGACTAGTCTACCCCTACTCTGTCATTCTCTTGGCCTTGGTGATATATTTCAATCAAAATTGTGGCCTCCCAGAGATTAAGGGGCCTACTTCATCTGATATGACATACACTTTCGCTTCATTCCATGTGATAAAATTTTGTTATGGGACTGATGAGTTGGCAGCTAATGGCATGGTCAGAGATCGTGAGGCAGATTCCAAACTTAGTGTCTGAGCTTTCGACTAAGAAGGATGTGCAATACTATGATTGAAAGGAGTCATCCCTACTGCTTGATATTTCGGTCTAACATAATAGTCAAAAGGATGATAGTTGGGAGTAGGATAGTACCATCCACTAGGATCTTCAACATAGTTATTTTATATGGTGATTGTCCCTTATTGATCTTGTAGATGTTTGTGGGACTAGGATTGACACGAGTACTATCTTTTGAGTTGAAGCCTATGACTAACCATGTTTTATATTAGTAAAAAACAAAGGTTGATATGTAGTTGGAGGTAACCAAGCACTTGGGTTTCCTTATTGGAAAGGAGGATTCATGTAATTTTAGTAAGGAAACCTTTGGGAATTATGTTGCCTCTTCAGGGTTGTGATGTCATTAGAGAAGGTCCTTATCATATTATGCAATTCATCAATTTTAGCAGCAGAAGGAGAAAAAATTTGAGCTTACTTTGGGCTTACGGTAGGATAATCAAACTTGTGGTGACTTGTACAATTAGAGAGGGGTAATATAAGGACTAAATAGAAGGAAACAATGGTGCATGTGATATAAGGAATAACCTCCCTATCTAGATTAGATCCTTTTCTACTTGGATGACTATCTCATAGGCCTCCAATAACAAGTTCTCTCCCTTAGACTTGACCATCATGGCAATTTTAGAATTGAAAACTTTCAAAAAGTAAAATATATACCTAGAGGTGGTCGAATATTGTTCAGGATCCTTATGGAACTAGACATTGAAATTATCCATTGTTTCTTTAGGCACCATTTTGATGTTTGTGAGTTGCTCTAGGAGAGATGCTTTGTCTATCTTCTTTCTAAATTTTCTTATCAAGAGTTTTACCAATTGGTCCTAGCTTCTGATTGATTATGGATTGAGGATGAGGTACCATTCATAAGCCCTTCCTCTGAAAGAGGTCACCAACAACCTTAGGGTTATATATTTCTTCTCAATGAAGTGCACAACACACAAGCTCACCAGGTGGTGCAAATGCTCCTGTCGAGGTGACAACATCCTATCCCAAGAAATAGGATAAGGCCTTGAGTGCTAAGGTGGGAACTAGATCCCATACATTAGGTGGAGTTGATAGGATCAAAGGACCTATATCATTCCAACCAAGAATTTTCAAGGAGGCTGGTTCAACGGGACTACCATGTTGCATCGTTGGCTCCTCCTTTGATTTAGTGGTGGAACCAACTCTTGCTATTTACATAGAAAAATTGAGGATGGAGTCATCAGGTAGGGAGATAGTGCTTCAACAAGCTTATAATACAAAAAACTCCATCAAAATATTAGTCCAACTTTTGTTGAACGACTTATTTAAATTCTATCTTTTTAGTGGAGTTACCAGGTGAAACTCTTAATTCTTCTATGTAAATATATTGACTTATGATATTTATCGAGATCAAATTTGGGAGTCTTTTCAAAATTGTGGGGTGACCATAGAATCTCATCCCATCGATCGTGCTATATGGATTGTTGTTGTATTAGTATGCACCAACCCATTGGGGTAGAAACCTAATGTACCTAGGGCACCCATGCCTTACATTGAAAGACAGAACAAGAAGCACTATAGGCGAAGGAATTTCCTACGGGAAATCCTTTAGGATTTTTATCCAAGGAAGACCTAATTTTCTTGGGGGGTTATAGGGAAAGTAATTGCAATGAAAGTAAAAAATACAAGAAATGTAAAGGAACGAGAAAGTAAAGTTTGTAGAAAATAAACCTGAGCTACAGGGGCAATATGCCAAGGTTAAAGTCCCCCTCCCAACTACATGAAATGGCTAGAAATGAACATACTCACCATAATTTAATAGCTAGAAATTCAACACACTAAATTTTGCATAACCTAGAATAAAAAATACATTAAAGAAGTAGGATAGAGCAAAATTAGTCATATCTTCCATTCATGTGCTAGAATGATTACAAGGCATGTGGCCTAGAGAGGCTTGATGCTCCTTAGTCAACAACCTGAGGATCAATCTTCACTCTTTACAATCAAGAAGTGAGGGTGAAAGGAAGAGTCCACAAGGCTAGAAAAGAGGCATGAGTAGAAAACTCCAAATGCCTTTACAATACAAATTTAGGCCCATTTATAATCTAGGATGAGGTTTATTTCCCTTCGAAAATATTGTGTAGAAGGTCACAAAATTATTCTATGTTATGTAGCAAAAATCCTTCTACAACCCTTATTGGTAGCTTTGAGGTCTTTGGATCTAAGGCCATCAATGTTGGAGGCTTTCAAACCTTCAAATGACAAAATATTGTTGACCTGGCTTGTTGTTGTTGTGCTAGGATGGTTGCACAATTAAGACTTCACTACATCTTCCTTTGGAGTTTCTCACTTGCTTATGTAGTGAGCATGACCTTCTTCACTGGCATAAGCTAGTAGTGTAGGCTAACTTGTATTATGGGTAATTGTTATATTGATAGGTGAATGGTCCTCATAGACCAGGTCGTAAAAGTCAATCTCAATGACCAACAATAAATGTCCTCTTAATTGCCTTATTGGTCTATATTCTTGTAAAAGCGGGTGGTTTCTGTGTGTCTTTGGCTAAGAAAATACCTCGTCCAACCAATGATGGGCTTTTTTTGAATGTGTCCTAACTCTTTTCTCCTCCAGCTTACGATTTGTTGCAATATGTAAAACTTTAAATTATGTTATGGTATTTTTCCTTTTTTTTTGCTTTTTCCTCTGTTGAAAGGACTGCATGGACCGTTGGATGTAAAATCATTGGCCCACACACCTTAGCACCCTCAATAATACTAGCTTTAGTTAGAAGAGGAGCGTTGACCATTGATGGAAGTTGCGATAGTCAACATGACTTTAGGACTTGTTTGCATTTCTCTCAATGTTCATCCTTTCAATTAAAGGTAGGAGGCACCTTCTAACTAAAGGTAAGAGGTGCCTCTCAAATTCATTCTTTAGCTTGTCTCACTTTTAATTGAGCTTTGTAGTGAGGTGCCTCCCTATTGTACAAGTGCAACTTACATGTATATAGTATCATCACTAGTTCAATTACAACCACACTTGGGTCCTAAGCCTATAATGATCATCAGTCAAATATGAGAGAAACATCAACATGATATGATTTTAGAAAAACATGAAAATATTATGGATTTAAGAGAGAGCTAGGGGTAGGGTAAGTTTATAGAAACCAAGTTGATCACCTATAAAACCTTAAATGGTCCTACATATCTAGTTGTAAGTTTGGTATATTTTCTAAACTTGATGAAACTCTTCTATGGCTTCACCATAAAGAACACCTTGTCACCAATAATAAGTTGTCTAAGAGTTCTATTTCATCAACATAACTTTGGTTCCTATTTGTGGATTCCTTTTGTGGTTGCCTCACTAGTCTCACTTGCTTCTCCATCTCCCTTGGAATATATAGACTTTTGACAAATTTATCCTCAACTCTATCCCAAGAAAGAGGTGTATAATATTTTTTTTATCAAAAAATGATTCAAAAGAATCCATGCCAAGACTAGAATGGAAATATTTCTTATAAGAAAGCCTACCAAGGGTAAATATTCATCTTATCAATATTGTTGATTCATGAAGTTATCCTCAATAGGTCCCCTAACTTTTGATTCATCCTCTCACTCTGACCATTGGTATTTAGATGGTTGGATTAAATGATGTTCAACTTAGTTCTTAATGTAGCATTTAAGGTTTTCCCAAGCTGGAAGTGACCCTAGTGTCCTTATAAAAAATATGATTCTTTTTGGCATATCATGCAATCTAAAATGATCTTACACAAACATGATAACAAAACTATAAAATCATTCTTTAGATTTCTCAAAATAAAGTGATCCAGCTTAGTCAAATTGTTGAATACGATAAGGATTTAATATAATTCCTAATTTGGGATATTAAAAATCCTTGTACAAAATCCATATTGATCATTTACTACTATGGCTCATTAGTATGATGAGGATACAATAATTTTATTGGATGTACGTGTTTAGTCTTTATTTGTTGCCACCCAATGTATTTTGCTACAAATTTTGTTGCATCCTTCCTAAGGCCTAGATAAAAATACAATTGAATTACGTTTTCCACCAAATTAGTCACACATAGATGGCCTAAATATAGAGCACATTGTGTGTACTTCAAAATAGTGGTTTAAAAATCATCTAGATTAGGTAGATAGATATGTCCCTTCTACCATAGGAGGTGATGAGGACATCGAAGACATGTTTTATTTATGCTTTATGCTATTATTATTATCCACGTGAAACTTCACACTGTATTATATGTTGCAGGCTGAGTTGGCTTTGTTATAGTCAATTAGCCACCATGCCTGCATTGGTTTAGTTGTTACCAACCAAATTATGCTTTCGTTGCATATTCTATATTTTGTAACCTGTTTGTGCTATTTAAGCCTTGATGATTAATAAAAATGCATTCAAAAATTTTAGTTTTGTATCAGTGGTATCAGAGTAGTAGATTCTGCTCCTGTCTGGGTAGGACACCATGTTGTCTATCCAAGATAAAATTTTCTTTGAAAATTTGAAGTAAAAACTCAATATGATTGTTTCTAATCTCTAGTGCATTCAACCTGCTCAACTCGTAGAAGAAATGGTAACAAAAGAAGCATCAGATGAAGAAGAAATTTTTCATATAGAAGAAGAAATTGCTACAGAAGAAGAAATTATTCCTACTGAAATGGAAGAAGTTGATAAAAAATAGAAGAAATTCTTCCTATGGAAGAAATTATTGAAGAAATTTCTATAGAAGAAATTGTTGCAGAAATTCTTAAAGCAACACCTGGAATCGAACCAGGGTTTATGGGTGAGAAGCCCATCATCCTACCACTGGACTAGGTTGTTATTGAGAAAGAAGCTGAACAATCTGTAAATCCTTTTGAAGAAAACTCAAAAGCGATTATTGAAGTTGACACTACTAACATTGAAGATCTCCATGTTGGAGGTCTCTCTGATGAAGAAAAGAATGTGAAAAATAATGAAGAAATTGAAGGTTTACCTAATGTAGAAGACGAAGATCCAGTTGCAATTTTTTTCATACTGCATTTATTTTGCCTTTTGATGATATTGTTATTGCAATTCTTCCTAATGTTGCAAATTTAAAAGAAGAATCTACAAATGTTTTTAAAGATATTGTAGTTGATGTAGATCAATAATTTGAAGAAGTGGCTACCACTTTGGAGCTTCCTCCAACACGATTTTCTATTTTTGTCTCCACAGCTCACCTGCAACCAGTTGCTCTTTGCTGCCAGATCTACCCATTTTTACCAGATCCACTCATTGAGCCATTGTGGTTTCTATATTCCCAACCATGGCAGATTTATCGGGCTACTCAACCATCTCCTTGGAATCCACCATAGCCCCTACTACTTGTTAGTTCCAAATATTTTTCCCAGCTGCTTGAAAATTGGTTTGTGTGGAAGAAGAAAAATAATTTATCCACTACATGAAAATAATATAATATATGGGGAAAATATCAAGAAAAAAAATGCAACAACAACACGTCATGCCCCCATGCCTATGCCCTACTTTCGCATGTGATGAAGTGCCAAATTAAATGTCCTACCCTACACCTGCACATAGAGTACAGGTACAGATTGCACAGGCAGGTCCTGTGTACGTAGTGTAGGCTCGCATAGACTGCACATGCAGGTCTTGCACCCTACCTTTACTTGGGAGGACCTGCAAAGGGGCACACAGTAGGCTTGGCTTGTGTGTACCTCCATGCACATGGAGCATGCTTGTGCGTTCCTCCACATGCATGGAGCACACATGCGTGTGCCCCCACACGCCAAAACGTGCATGGTCAACCCACGTTGACCATGCACACAATGCGTGGAGCACACTTGTGCGTACCCCCAAGTGCTAAAATATGTGCGGTCAACCCACGTTGATCGTGCACAACATATTTTTTTAATTTATATATATGTGATTTATTAAAAATTAGTTAAATTATTTAATTAATTTAATGTTTCTCCTTTCATGCCACTTAAGGATTCATTTAGCTGTTTACAACCCTAGGTATGTTTATAGTCATCATAAAGCTCTTTCCAAATTGAATCTAATGGTATTAGTATTTTGCTATTTTGTAAGGGTATGCTTGAAATTTGGTCTTTTGCAATGTATAGAGTGCATTTTCGGTTGTACCCGACACTCCACCTCTTTCTCCTCCACATTTGTAAAAGCATTGGAGTCCAATGCTTATATAGCGGGAAGGAATGATGAGGATATTGAAGACATGTTTTATTTATGCATTATGCTATTATTATTATCCACGTGAAACTTCACGTTGGATTATATGTTGTAGGCTGAGTTGGCTTTGTTACAATCAGTTAGCCTCCATGCCTACATTGGTTTGGTTGTTACCAACCAAATTATGCTTATGTTGCATATTCTATATTTTGTAACATGTTTGTGCTATTTAAGCCTTGATGATTAATAAAAATGCATTAAAAATTTTTAGTTATGTATCAAGAGGTCCTTTATCTTCGGTTGTTACCATTTAAATTGGTCATCCTAGGCATCAATATCTAGGGAAGACTTTACTCTCTAATAGTATTCATCCTCATTTAGCTGGCTCAACATTCTCTCCAAAGGTTGATCTAAATGTAGTTAATGCAATTATTTGTCTTATATTACCAACAACATCATCCACATAGTTTTTTTTTTCATTTGTTGTAGTTGATGTCAAAGTCTTATTCACAAATAAATTTTAATCATTGCCTCTACCATGCATTTATATGTAGTTAAGTAAAACTGGAATTGATACCTTGATGGCCATTCTTTAGTTTAAATGAATTACTCATTGGATAATGTCTTCACATTTTTAGTGTATATACAATTGCTACCAATTCCAAGTCATGTGGCACATATTTCTATTTATGAGGTTTGGTTTTGTAGGATGCATAGGCCACCACTCAACCATACCACATATCCATCCCTCCTAGACCTTTTCCAAATGCATTAGTTATGATTGTAAATTTGTCACTAACATCTAACACTTTGAGTATAAGGATTATTGTTAACTTTAATTTAAATAGTTGAAAAACCTTTTCACACTTTTCTATCCATTCAAACTTCTCCCCTTTCCTTTGGAGAGTAGTTATCATATTGGCTATTTTAGATAACCCTTCCACAAAATTTCTATAATAGCCTATAAGTCCCATAAAACTATGGAGTTTGTGAACATTTTTGGATGTTGGCCATTTTAAAATAAATTTTATCATGTTTGGGTCTATTACAATATAAACATAATATTCCCTTAGATATTGTACCCTTTAATTATGAAAGAAAGTGATTTTAGATAAATTCCCATAAAGCTAATGCTCTCTTAACCTTTGCATAACCATTCAAATATGCTCATGATTCTCTTCTTCATTATATGAGTAGTTTAGGATGTCATAAAGAAATATCAACATGAACCAATCAAGACAATACTTAAAGACATTATTTATGAGTGTTATCAAATCTAATAGAATATTTGTGATCCCAAAAGGGACCATGTTGAACTTGTAATTCCCATAACAAGTTCTAAATACTATCTTCATTGTTTTCTCTATTTTAATACTTAGTTGATGATATCCATATCAAAGGTCAATTTTTAAAAATATTGTTGTCTCTTGCATCTAATCAAACAAATCATCCATATTTGAAAGAGGATATTGGATCTTCATAGTTGCATTATTCAACATCTAATAATTAATGTAAATCCTTAGTGTATCATCATTCTTTTTTAAAAACATCATTTTTGTTTTCCAAGTCAATACACTAGGTTCAGTTAATCCCTTAAATAATAATTTTTACAATTGAGACTTGATTTCAAACAAGTTTATTGTTTTTATTTGATAGAGAACCTTGGATTATGAATCTATTCCTAGAAAAACATCTATCAAGAAATCAAACTTCCTTTAAGGGGGAAGTCATGGTAACTTTATAAGAAACACATCCTGATATTCAATAAGGAATATTCCTAAAAAGTTTTCTTTTTATATCATACTAATCATCAATGTGTATTGCATAGAGTTTCTACCATTTTATTTGGTATTTTATCAGTTGTATCATTGACATTAATCTCAAATTGATAGGTTTATGCAAACCTAGAATGGAGGTATCATATCTTAGATCATCGAGACACTCTACTACTTTGACAAAATAGTCAACCTTGGATCTACGTTTCTATAGCCAATTGACTCCAATAATTACATCATAAGACCCTAAAGGGGATACATAAAGGTTAAATTTAGTGGATAATTTAGAAACATCTAACTTACCTTCAAACAAATGTGTCAAAATTAAACCAAATTCAAAATAAATTACAGAATGAAATCTAAACTGACAACATCAACTTCTAATGTAAATATTACGCTACAAGATTCAATATGTAGCCTATAAATATATAGAGAGACCTCATTACAAGGGTGGGATTTGTAGTCCTTCCTTTGTATTATTTTGTAATATTTCTACTATTCAATGAAGTGATAGTTGTTTGGCCTCCAATACTGTGTGATCACAGGTTTTATATTTGTGCCTTGCTTTAAGTCATTTTTGTTACACTTAGTTGTTAGTCTATTTTGTTAAAGTAAATTTTCTTTTTGGATTACCTATTGGATTGCTAGAAATTGAAGTCCTTGGAATGATTAGAGCATTTGTATTCATTACTTTAAGTCATTTCTATTACATTCAACACTTAGTCTATTCTATTAAAGCAAGTTTGAATCACTTATTGGATTTCTAATTGTTTGAATATTTGGAATGATTAAATTGAATGTTATGAGTTAAATGAACCTGTAATTATAATTGATAATGGTTGGTTTTTTAAGTGTCATGTAATTGATTTGATAGCATATTGCCTAGTGAGATCTAATATTGTTACACTATATCCCATCCACCTTTCATAACCCTTATCTAACCCTTACTATTTTCTAATATTTTTTTCTCAAAATATAATCAATTAAAGGAGTCAACCTTCTTCGAAGGTTGATACAGAGAGCAATCTCTTTTCATCCAATTCTATACTTTGGCTAAATTCTAGAGCTCAACACTTATCCGCAAGTATAGCAAATTTTAATCCAATAGTATAATATTTTGTGACATACCCGATGGGACAAAACGATCAAATTCATCTCACCTTCCCAAAGAATTCAAATTTTGATGAAAAATCTTGACCTCATTTGCAAATAATGTATGTTCATCTAACGACTCCTTTGAAGATCAAACTTAGAATTAGCCAGGAATAGGTTTGACCCCGTATTTATGGCTGAATAATTTTACCTAGCCTTGTATGATACCAGTCCTCTTAACATCCCAATCCTTCATTAAATATCAAAGTTATTGTAAAAGTCCTTCCTAGTTATGACAGTAATCGAGGAACAACTTATGAGCACTATCAAGATGCAACTTCTTTAGCTTCTATGTATAATATTATATTTGAAGATGTAATGATTAGGCTACACATCTAATACTTTATGGGTAAAATATAATTATGGTATATATCATTAGAAGATAAGAGAATTAGTACTTGGATTGAATTATATGAAGCTCTTATTATTGAATTTGATGATCCTAGAGATCTAGTTTTCTTGCTTACTCATTTTTTATCCATCTATAGAGTCTCCCATGATAGTATCTTTGCTTTTAATGTATGATTTAAAATAAATTGGAAGAGGATTCCTTAAGAATTTCAACCCTCTCATGCCCAAGATTATCTCTATTATATTCATGCTTTCCATTCAAACATAAATTTACTAATCAGGCAATCTAAAGAGAGAAGACTCTCATAGGTTTTTCAAGAAGCCATACTAGCTAAAAATATGCTTATCACAACAATAAAAGTTTCTCCTAGAAATACCATATACCCACTGACCCTTCCCTAAGTATATTTTGTGCACTATATCATGAAGAGTCTAGGTCATATCCATCCCAAGTTCCCACAATTGTTAGCATTCCAACTATACAGGAGGATCGAATCCAAACAAAACGAGAATTTAAGGCAATGATCCAAAAATTGATTGAAGATGTCAGAAAATGGAGAAGTTAATTTCATTGTCCAATATCGATGACTCCACTAGTGTGAAGTGTACCATGGAGGGGGAGACAAAGTGATGTTTTGTTGATGATATACAAGAAGTATTTGAAATCCTAGATAAGTGTAAATATTCATCGTGTATAGAGATTCATGTCAAATAAAGAATATTGCATCCTATGTGTCTACAAAAATCTCAATTGATGGAAGATGTGGTATATTTTACATCAGTTTTAGAGCAATCATGCTCAGGAAGAACAATTCCCATTGATAGCTAGCAAGAAGTGATATATAATTATGAGCATATTTGGAATCTAATTGCACAAAGTGAGAAGAAGGTAATGTAGTATCATACCTTGGTATCAATTTCAGAGAAGAAACCACTGATTTAGGATTGAACTATATAATGAAGAGTTTATACCCAAACTTATTCCAAAATAATAATGCAAAAATTATATAACTCAGAAGAAAATAACTCACAAAATACATGCACATAGAACACACGAGATTTATCTTGGTTCACCCAATATGGGC
The DNA here is from genome assembly GCA_028583015.1 of Wollemia nobilis. NCBI lineage: Eukaryota > Viridiplantae > Streptophyta > Pinopsida > Araucariales > Araucariaceae > Wollemia > Wollemia nobilis. Next base: position 14,820,685 of record JAQPPZ010004205.1, read on the forward strand.
TACGTCCAACAAATAAGAGCCACACCTCCTTTTCTATTATTGTTCACCTTTTCTGTAATGGGACATTACAATCAATATAAAGGAAACTATTACAACCCTAAACCACGTGGTATTAGAATACCGTAGGCACAATACCATGGGCTAAAATCGCCCACACCCACCAACCATCGAAATCCTGGAAACCACTCTACAAATCGCTCTGGAAAAAAGGGAAAATTTGCAAGGACACAAAAATGGCCTTTGTGTTCGACCAAAAACATCTGTTACCCCATTTTTTATCCCTATTCATTGCATGCCTCATAGAATGAATCTTGCATATAAAATTGTGGATACATTTACAAATGTAGCTTGTCTGTGAAATTCATGATTATTTTTCTCGGAGTCCAAAAATATTTTCAGAGTTTCAAAAATTTGCACTAGGAGTTACTAAAGGTAAAAAACTCTTAAAAGATGTAGATACTAGGTGGATTCGATGTATCAACCGATATATAGAGTTTTCAAAGAATATCAATCCTTGGTAGGGTATATGTATGCAAATCATAGGGCAGTTGATAAGGCTAAAGATTTATTATTTTGAATGAGTAACTATAAAACACTTCTCACATTGTGTGGTATAATTCCAATGTTGGAATAAATGAATACTTTGATTAAAATTGCACAACAAAGATCGATTTATATTGTGGATTTCATCAGGGTGAGAAAACAAATTTGCATACATATTGATATGATGTACGCGTCTGGTCAAAGTTTTGTGGATCCTATGTTTGAGATTTGGAGAGCATTAACAAATATGAATGATCCTCAATTTTTTTTGAAATTCAACATAAACGATCATCTATGTATTAATGTCCATGGAAAGGAAATACCTTTATATTATTTTGGTCAGTGAATGGATATACCTACAAATGAAGTTGACCAAATATCGCTAGCATACAACAAATTTCATGTAATTGTACACGATACAAAAATTAAATTGAAACAAATAGTAGAATCATTGACAAAATAAATAAGAGACTGTTTTCAAAGAGATAAATTACTTGAAGCTATGGGTATGGTTAACCCTATGTTTTGGGATACTTGTAATGAATACTATACTATAAATGGTTTTTTTCTCAAATACATGGACACTCTTGCTAGCCATTTCACTAAACATGTGGTAGTCAATGGTATTGAAATCAATGGCATTCTCAACAAAGATATTTTGATAAAATAATCAAACTATTTTGGAATGATAATATCTGCTCAAGTTTCACAACTCACTAGCCATCATAAAACATGTTCTATTTGACGTTTGTGGAAAATATTACATCCTAGTAGTATCCTACAACATAATATGAGTGAATATTTTCATTTATATGAATTATGTAAAATGATGATATTAGGATCTGTGGAAGATGAAAGGGTATTTAGTGCATTATCATATGTAAAATCTAAAGTTTGAAATAGGTTGGACACAAATTTGGAAAATTTTTTGAGAGTATATGTGTCGACCTATGAGATGGAGAAGTTTCCTTATGAAAGATCTTTGTAATATTGGAAATCTATGGCAGAGAGAAGAGGTGTCACGAATACTTAGGATGATGATGATAATGGTAACACTGACCAGACTGTGATGACAGAAATTATGGGTATGAGTACAAATTATTTTGTACAATCTGAAAAGATTTTGTTTCACCTTCCAACATTATAATGAAAGGATGCTTTCATTTGAATAGATTTCACATATTAAGTTATCAGTTTTCTACAGAATATTGAGATTTGATTATAATTTGAGACATGTATTTTTGATATCATTAATCATATAATATGAGATTAGACGTGCTATTGGATATTCTATATATCATAGCCCTCCAAATTGATTATATATATTGTGATGAAATTGTATTATTTGATTATAAATATGTTGATTATGGAACATTGGATTATTTTTTATATCATAGACGTGTTATTGGATATTTTATATATCATGTTATTTAAGCCTTGTTATTGGATTATTAGTCTATGATATTCAAATTATTTAATAGATTTGTATTGCATAAACCATTTATGGCAAAGTAAATATCTACAACATTTCAGTCATTTCAAATTATTTCATAAAACATAAAAGAAAATTTTATTACATCCACATAATTCAAAATTATTTATTGCATCCACATAACTAATCAAAACATCACAATATTTAAAACAAAATTTAAAAAATATAGTACAAAATATTTGGAAATTGTCTCTTTTATTGATTTCAAAAAGATACCATTCTTTTACAATTTACAAAAAAGCTATGCAACATGTTTGGTTTCTCCTCAATAAAAAAGCAACAGTATTCTACTTTTCTTTTTGCATGGTACCTGAAGTTTCAGCTGCATCTTGCTCAATATCCTTTGCTTCCAATGCACTCGCCCTTACCAGGATTTTAGCTGTAGTGTTTATCCTCGATAGAAATAAACCTTCTTTCTTCGTTGGATCTTCTCTAAAAGATGCATTCAGTTCTTTCTGATTTTATTTTAATACAACCTCCACATCTAGGCCCTTATCTTTGATACACTTCTTCATCCAATTGTTTTCTCTAATAGTGAATTGTAATCTTTTCTTCACTTCAATAGCATTAGTCACACTAATTTTTGTCATCTTTATCAATGTTTTCATGGCATTGACTTGCTTTTTTAAGTGCTAAAAATTAGACTGCAAAATAGAAGAGAAAAATGTTAATATTTATAAACAAAATATATTTAAGAAAAAAATGATTTTCAGTTATATGTAAAAATTACATCAGCGGTAAGTCTTGCAGTTTCTGCAACTACTACTTTTTTCTTATCTAGTGCCTATTCATTGAAATATATCTCGGCCTCAGCATTGAGGTTTTCTAATCGATTTTGCATAATATCCAGAATTTCATCACTATATGTAGACTCGGCCTACACGGTGTCAGATTCAACTTTATGTAACAAATCATCAAGCTTTTATGGCTCATTCTCCACCTTTGAAAACAACTCCTTTCTATTTTAAAAATTCTTGTATCCGGCATTTATTGCTTTTATCAAAACCTTGGTCCGATATTCCCAATATTTTAATCTATCAATATCTACAAGTAGACTATAATTAATTGTAAATTTACATTTATTAGCTAATTAAACATTTTTTAGAAAATTAACTTTATCATCATCGTTTAGATGATGATGGGTGGCGACTTGCTGGGGGAAGAGGAAACTCCGACAACATCTGCCTCAACATTCTCTTCTACTTCATGATGGCTTTGTGGACCTTGAAGCACATCACTTGCCTTGAATGGGAAATTTTTAGGATTCATATCCTGATAAAGAAAATCATCATCAAGATTCCCAGAGGGTATTTGAGAAGCGCTATGCAAATTTGAGAAATTTCCAAGGAAAAAAGTTGGGAAAACTGAAACATTAGACTCAGACACGGTGTGTGTCTCAGTAAGACTTTTGCTTCCTGGAGGTGGTGGTGTAAGAAACTATTTCCCATGCATGTGATATTGGTTTCTCACCATTGGTGGTACATATTGTGGAGGGATTTGTTGTGGCACTTGTTGTGGGTGTGCAAATGGTGGAGGTTTTTTTTAGTATTTCGAATGTAACCGACGCATCTACAAAATTTCACATAAAAGTATAAATTAAAACTAGTGTAAAAAATAATGTCATAAAAAGAGATTAATTTTAACCAAACATACCAAACTCAAACTCTGCACTTGTTGATGATGCAACCATTTGCCCTTGCTTTGAAAACATTTAAAATATTTCCTCAAACTAAATATAATTTTAAATCATTAAAATACATCATTTAAAATAGTACTTTCAAATAATAAGGTTACCTTGTGAGTTGGAGGTTACTTCTTCAATGTCGACTGTAACACGTCCAGAAGTAACATGAACCAGCGTATGCTGATCACCCAGAGACCTCAAACATTTCATGGATCTTGTTGTAGTTAATGGTGATGATTGCAACTGCATGTCATAATCGATAGACGCTTCTTGAATCCTAAAGGCAACATCCCTTTTACTAGAAGATTGAGCTACTTTTTTTGCTTTCAAAAGAAAATTAGAAAATAACAAGATTGATTGAAAAGAAAGAAAACATAGATTATTCCAAAAAATAATTTTACCTGTATTTCATCCTCTATTATACCAATAGCCATCAAGCTTGGGTGCAATGTAGTTGGAGGAGGGCTATTTTGAATATTGAAATATGCTTCATTAAAAAGAGAAAGAACAAAGTTGTTGGTTGTTACTACATAAGAAGATTATATTTTATAGGTGTTTAGAAGATCCTATTTAACATGATTCAAAATGTGTGTGGACCAATCAAATTTACTGCCAGAAATACATCAAACCAAATAGGCCATTGCCCAAAACGATATTTCTATAGGTCACCCCTGCAAAATAAGTCTTGCCTAAAAAAATTCAATGTAGGCATGAAAAATTTATCTCCAAGATTGGAAATATTTAAACCCATTTTTGACTTAGAAGAATTAACTAAAAAAAGGGAGAATATTATTAGAAAACAAAAATTACAAAAGAGAAAAACATTATTAGAAAATAAAAACTACAATAGATCAAAAATACAGAAAAATAAAAACAAAGTTAAAAATATATCTTTCAAATTGTCAGAATGGACATCGTATTTGGATGCTAGTAGTCGTCTTCCTTCTTTAGTCAAGGCGTATTTGTTATTAACCATGTGACCATCTGTAAATGGTAACCCTATTAGTTGTTGCATATCTAAGGGTTTCACAAAAATAAGATCCTTGTTATCCACTTTGATGTGAATAGTGGACTCGTCATGGTCATAACAACTAACAATCCTTTGCATCAAGGAGACGTTGGCGTTGAACTGTGGCATCTTGATTACTCCTGCGACTCTAGAGTTGTAAATACATTACGAATATCTTCCAGAAGTAACAAAAATGTTCTTAATGTTGGGGTAAAATTAGTTCTTGAATGACACTTTCGAAGGCAGAGGAGAGGAAGAGCTAGCAATTTTTGCACTAAAAACGGTCTGAAAAACCGTTTGAAAATGCTTTGGAAACGCTTTAGAAAACACTTTGAAAACTATCTGAAAACGCTTTGAAATCGTTCAAAAACGCTCTGAAAATTGTCTAAAAATGCTTTGAAACTATTGTGGAAAACACTCTAAAAATACTGGAAATGCTCTGAAAATGCTCTTGAAAACACTCTGGGAAAGGTAAAATATGACTCTACATTTCTATTTATAGAATTTTATGAATGCGCGACATGGTAGAGGAGAGAGCATGTGGCAACTTCTTATTGATAACCTTTAGTGGTCGTCATCTGCCAGTTGCCATCTGCTAGTCACCTTCAACCAGTTGCCATATACCAATTACTATCATCCAGTCACCATCTACCAATTATTATATTTTACTTGCCATCTACCAGTCACCTTCTACCAGTAACCATCTACCAGTCACCATATTCCAGTCGCCATCTGCCAGTCACCTTCTAACATTCGCATTCTACTAGTCACCATCTGCCAGTCACCTTATGCCACTCGCCTTATGCCATTTGCCTTCTACCACTCGCATTTTGCCACTCACCTTCTGCCACTTGCCTTCCACCACTCACCTTCTGCCACTCGCATTCTACCAAATTTTGGTAGTTTATCGATGAAATTTAAAAAAAATCACCAAATTTTGATAATTTCTCTACAAAATTTTGAAAAATTTGCCACCTAGTTTAGACACGATTCACCTTGATTCGCCAAATTTTTATAATTACTTTTTTGGTATTACCCCTTATGCATAACCCTTATCATTATCACCACTCCATACAACCCCTCCATATCTTTATTCCCCTTCATAGGATATAGTCTGTCAGTTCCCCTCCATTATCCTTTCCTCGACTCCATAGCCCAATGGACAAGACAAGAGAAAAGGATGAATGGTAGAAAAGGTACTCAAAATCATGGCAAGACATGAGCAAAGGTGATAAAATTATGCAAGATACACATCCTAAGATACCCTATCGCGTGATGTAAGCAAAACATAAGACAACTGAGCCAAAGGAGCTTAGCTGACATGAAGACATTAAATAAAGCATGCAAACAAATAGTTCACATAAGCTCTAGAATTTTTGGAAAAAAATACCAAATTAGAAGACATAAGCAAGCAATCATTATGGAAAAGCTAGCTGACAAAGCTCCCACTTGAGCTTCATATAAATCTACCTTAACCCTATAATTCAAGGTTAATTACTCTTTAGTGTAGTCATGAGTTTTGATATGGAATTAAATCATCACATTGTTGCAAGTGATAAACATAAGAAGTTAGTATGCAATTACATGAAGAAAAGGAGAATGTGCAATAATGGTAGATTTTGACCCGCAAGCACCTAGAATATTTGCCTAAGGCACTTGGCTTGGACCTAAAGCAACTTTTGGCTGCGATGAAGTATGCTCATGGAGGTACGTTTTTCCTTAGGGACACCATAGTCTAGGTATCCCCATGCACCATATCTCCCTCTTTTCTTTCCTTTCTTCCCTTTATATCATTCTTTATTCTTCTACTCGCTTGGACATTGTTCCATCAACTCCTTATCTTACATCTTCTTCGGTTTCTACTTTTCCCATTTCTTATAAATATTATCACATAAAATATCTTTTCCCTTAATTTCTTTAGTAATTCCCATCATTACTTCTTCTTCTTCCATCTCCCTATATATCTCTTCATCATCTCCAGTATTTCACTTTCTATGATCCGTACCTTTATTTTTCTTACGATATCTACTATACATTGTGTCATCTTCATTCCCTCTTCTCTCGTTAGCTTATTTTCCTAGCTCCTTCAGTTCCTACTCTTCTTCACAATTTTATGATCCAAAGATAGGATATCTAGGTTCTTTTTTTATGAGCAAAAAATCCTAGGAGGCGCCAAGAATGTAGGTCAAAATCATGACCTCATTTGAATTCCAAAGTATCGGGCCTCTTTTTACAAAAAATTAGATGAGTGTTTCAAAACCTACAAGCTTGCATGAAACTAGGATGCTCAAAACCGAGATGATGACATTAGCAATGTCAGCACAAAGCTTGTTTTACCCAAAATTGCATAAAGCCTAAATATTTGATGTTCCAAAACTGGGTACCCAAAAGAAGTGATATCAACACATCTCAAGTCAGATCTTGGGACTACACAAAAGGAAAGTAAGTATGAGCAAAAAAGCACCTTGCACAAATCTAGGCCACTCAAAATGATGATGTCAACCAAAAGAAAAGAAACCCAAGATTACGCAAGTCAAATTTTGAAGGCTAAGCTCGAGATCGCGATGCTCAAGACTGAACCATCTTCGATGATGATGTAAACATATTTGAAACTAAGTGCAAACTGTAAATTGCATTTCTTTAGCAAAGATAAGCACTAAGAAAAAAAAGCTTGAAACCATGCAAATAGGTTTGAGTACATGAAACCTAGATGTGAGTGAATAATGCCAAAATACATGAAACTGGGTCGCTCAAGCTAATGATGTCACCACTCTCAAGCTTGAGCCTGGGATTACGCAAACAAAGATAACACCACAAAACAAAAGGTACACAAATTAAAAATATATTAAATGATGATGTTAGTAAACCAAAGTCATGGTTTTGTTTTCAAAAGAGATTCAAAAGAAAAATGAAGAGCTCAATTTTGTGTAGTCATTCAAGAAACGTCATTTTAGACCTACAACTGCCATGGTGCTTGCCAGCTAGTTCTAGTAAATGACAGTAAAGAGTAAAAATAATGACTCCAATAATGTGGTTACTTGTAGAATGCAGTTGCAGATCAACCCACCAAAATCAAACCAAATTCAAATTCAATTGCAGAGTGAAATCTAAGTCGACCACATCAACTTCTAGAACACTTGTGTCAATTTGTTTGTAACAGTTTTCTCTAACTGAATGTAAATCTTACGTTGCAAGATTCAATATGCAGCCTATAAATATACAGAGAGACCTCATTACTGTAGTCCTTACCTAGTATTACTTTGTAATATTATTGTTGATCAATGAAGTGATAGTTGTTTGGCCTCCATTATTGTGTGATTGTAGGTTTTATATGTGGGCCTTATTTTAAGTCATTTTGTTACACTTAGTTGTTAGTCCGTTCTATTAAAGTAATTTTGCTATTTAGATTACCTATTGGATTACTAGCAATTGAAGTCCTTGGAATGATTAGAGAATTTATATTCATTACTTTAAGACTTTTTTGTTACATTCATCACTTAGTCTATTTTGTTAATGTGAATCTGAATCACCTATTAGATTGCTAATTGTTTGAATAGTTGGAATGATTAAAGTGAATTTTATGAGTTAAGTGAACCTGTAATTATAATTGATAATGGCTGGTCTGTTAAGTGTCATGTAATTGATTTGATAACATATTGCCTAGTGAGATCCAATGTTGTTACTCTATATCTCATCCACCTTTCAATACCCTTCTTTAACCCTTACTCTTTTCTAACCCCTTTCCCTCAAAATATAATCAATTAAAGGAGACGGTCTTCTTTGGAGGTTGAAACATAGAGCAATCTCTTTTAATCCAATTCTATACTTTGGCTAAAGTATAGGGTGCAATGAATATCTACAAGTATGAAAGATTTTAGTCCAACAAGAGTTTACCTTATAAGTAATTTATCTTAAAGGAAGGTGTTGACTACGATTTGAGTCTTATTTTTCTCCCTTAATTCCTTGTGATAAGAAGTTATAGGTTGCAACTTTTGCTTTCTCAAAAACTAGTTCTATAGTCAAAGGGATATGGGTGTCCATATCAGTATTGATCTAAGGGTTCAATCTCATGATGAACTTTTTGATCCTAAATTATTTATCTTTCTCATACTATAAAGTATAATTAAGGGTTTGATGAAAGTATCATGATACTAAGTTATAGTCAATTTACCTTGACTGAGGTTTTGAAACTTAATTATCCTCTTGTTAAACTATAATTGCTAACTATCCATAATACACATATACGAGATAACATCATAATCCCATATACCTCTCCCTAGGTACCATAGCGTTCCACCCTCCTTATATCCATTAGTAGAGGAGGAAGGTATTATTTTTTTTAATAATAAAAATAATAAAAGAAAATTAAAAATTGTATAAAATTATATTATTTTCAAAAAAAAAAAAAAAAAAATTATAATGTATATTATAGACCCTTTCATGCGTAAAATATGAGTTTATTGTATTCATTCATTTTAATTAAAAAATATTTTAAATTAATTATAAAATTAAAAATTGTATATAAGACTGATTGTCATTAAATAGTAGAAGACTTCCTCTCAAGGTAAAAGTGGATGCTTGTACCTCTTTTTTTCAATTGTTATATGGGATTGAAACGGGCCCCACCCGTATTACATAATCACCACATAGTTGATATTACAACTAAGCCTGAAAATTATCCATGTATCATTTGGCAATATTTGATCTTTGGTCTCATCCTTAAATGTTGAGGAATTTAACCAGTTGAGCTAATGTCACTTGATAGATGCTTGTACCTCTTGGTTAAGGGATAATTTGGTTTTTTTACATGAAGTTTGTATTTTTTTTTAGCGAAAAACCCTTTGAGGGACCGCCTTGGTCTGAGAGACCACGACCAAGGGGTTCTACACTGTCAAAGTCACCCGGGAGTCACGCCCGACCCTGCTCGTATCAACATTATCAATTGGATTTTGGGTACCCAATTCAACTTTTTGGGAGGGTGGAGATTCGAACCTAGGACCTCCCTTGAAGGATTGCCCTCTCCTCTCCAACTCACCTACAACACTTGGGTTCATGAAGTTTGTATTTGATTGGAGTTTTATTAATTAATTGTTTTTTTTTTAAAAGGTGCAAGGTTCAAACTCTATGGGGTGTAGAGTTGTACACAATGCTTCAATAATGTATCCTATGACTTTAGAGACGCTAAAAGCTATTTTAAATTTTCTTTACCTTCCTTTTAATAATTTAATTTAATTTATTTTAATATATATATTGCATTATAATAGTTTTAATACTTTTATTTTGTGAATAGAACTATGAAAATAAACCTCGAGCCTCCAAAACAATATATTTACAATACATACAACCTTACTATATAAAAAAAAATCTGAACTTTTTTCCACTTTAATTTTTCTTAAAATATGCATCTTTGTTTGCTTTAGTTTGACTATGTAACCATAGATAAAATGTAGAGTGCATCTAAACATCTTTAAAAAAAATTAAGATCTAAATTCATCCAAACTTAATTATAATCTAATAATAAGTAAAAATATTTAATTTTACTAACGTTCTATCCAGAGTTTAGTTGAAGGATAATGAAAGACTAGGTTGGTTGAAGGAGCGTGGAAGGTTGGGTTAGCTGAGGACAAAGGCTGAAGGAGTGTAGAAGGCTGCGCTAGCTAAAGGAGAGTGGAAGGCTAGGCTAACTAAAGGAGCCATAGAGGAAGGTTGAGATGCTGGGTGGAAGGTTGGGATGATTGAAGGAGCGTGGAAGGCTAGTAAGGCTGCAGGAGCGTGGAAGGCTAGTCCGATTGAAGGAGCTACAGTCGAAGGCTGAGATGTTGAGTGAAATGTTAAAAATTCTAAAGGAGCATGGAAGAATGGTTAGGTTGTAGGAGCATGGAAGGTTGGCCTTTGCTGGGTGGAAGGCTTATTTGAGGCTATATTGGTTGAAGGAACCACAAGAATAGGTTGGGTTGCTATATAAAATGCATCAATAGGTTGGGTTGTTGGGTGGAAGGTTGGGATAGATGAATTCTTTTCTTTTTGTATTTGGTGTGCTTGTGGGTTTAGAATCCACATGGATTGGGGTGTTTTTTCCCCCTCTGTATGCTGTGGGAGTGAGCCTCTTTGCATCTTGACCAAATCTTTCTCAATTCCTCTCACAGGATTGGTCTGTTATGTTGGGTGTTGGTGGTTTGTGCTTCCAGTATTAGGGTTCTTGTTTTGGGCAGGTTTTGATTTTGATTTTAAATTTGAGCACCCATTGAACTCAATGTTTTGGGCAGGAATCCTATGGTCTGTTGCTTGGGTTCCTATTTTGGGTGGGTTCTTTAATTTTTTATTCATGATTGAGCGCCCTTGGTTCTAGATCTTTGCTTCTCGTCTTGGGTGGGAAGGTTTTATTTTGGAATCCCTGCTATAGGATGTGTTTTTTTTGGTAAGAGGTCAACGTTTTCGGTTGTAGGTTTCCTAATGGACCGAATAATATTTTTTACCTTTTGATTCATATTGGAGCAATCTACCCCCTAGTTTTGTTGTAGGTTTTCAAAATTTCTAGTGGGAGGAGGGGGAAAATTTAAATTTGAATTTGATCCAAATTTAGGTGGGAACTTGATAGTGCTTTGGTCTGTTCCTGCCTACTGGGGATTCATCCTTGAGAAGTTGCGGGGTATGGTTTTGACCTCTCTACAACGTTGGGCAGAAGGTTGTGTGGTAGGGCTTTCTGGCAGGTTTTTTATTGGTTTGGGGTTTGACCCTACGTGCCTATTGTTGGAAGGCAGAGCCTAGCTTAGTGGATTTTTGGGTTGGGTGAGATTTTTAAATTTTGAATCAGTGAAAAAGTAGGAGCCTATCTTTGGGTGAGATCTGCTTATTTGAATGGATTTTCTTGTGTGATGATTGCAGGTGTTCTTGTTGTTGGTAATTGGGTACCTGCTGGTGGAGACCAAAGTTACCAGAATCAGAATTCTTATTATGGACAGGAAGACCTAATTTTGATCTATGATTCAAATTCGACGACTCTTGGTGTTTGAGTGAAATTTTTTCAAAATTGAGTGCTCTTTTTATTTTTATTTTAAAATTCAAATTGACGTCGGATAACATTGTTGGTTGTACTATTAGATTCATTGGTTGTACTATTGGATTTGAGTGAAATTTTTTCAAAATTGAGTGCTCTTTTTATTTTTATTTTAAAATTCAAATTGACGTCGGATAACATTGTTGGTTGTACTATTAGATTCATTGGTTGTACTATTGGATTCTTTGGCTTGGACATGAAGCTCCATTTCGATTTTGTTTTTAGAACCTCCAAGTTAAGGCATGAATGCTATTTGTTTTGGATTTGTAGGATCCGACTCAGCTTGGTTTCTAGGTTCTTGAATGCAGGATTAGTTTATGTCGGATACAAGATCCAACTCTTAAAATTTGGTTGCTTTCGGTTCAGGTTGGGTAGGAGCCACCTGAGCTTGGTTTAATTTATCTAAAGTTTGGTCTCCTTTTCCCTTGGGTGGGTTAGACCTTGTATTTTGCCTTGATTTCTCTTTGGATGTTTTTGTTGCTAGATCTTAGGTTCGAAAACCCTTTCAAATTTTTTTTGTAAAAGGTTTGGAGAACCCTTTCAAAACCCCTTCTTATACCTAATCAAAAAAATATTTAAATTTTAATTAAATAATGTTAGTTTAATAAGATATATTCTTCCATTCTTAAAAGAAAATTTAAACTGAAATATTTTCAAACAATACATATATAATTATTAAACCATTATAATACCATTATATAATTATAAAACATGTTCTAAAAAAATATTTTAAATTTTAATAATATATGACTTTTTTTAAAGTAATACTTATTATAAACATTTGCAATACTTCTTATATACAATTGTCGTGGGGATTAAACGGGATCACATCACACTGATAATACAAATGACCTCCTTATATAATTTGTTTTGAGTATTTGTTTCATTTTATAAGATTTTCAAACTAACCGTCCTTTTATTTTAAACATTTTATATTTCATGGTTGTAGTTAAACATCAAAACCCGCTCTAAAACAAGGTACATGTTTACAGCTTGCCTCCAAAGTTGGGATTCCAGATTTTTTTTTATATAAGAAAACCTTTATAAAGTTAATGGAATTTTAACTATTCACGGAATTTAGTTGAAGTAATTCATGGTTAAACACAATTCACGTGAATGCACGGACAGTGTTTGCTTAGACATCATGTATCACGTGGGGTTGCATTTTTCGTTGCCATTTACCATAACAATGATTGAACACCATCTTTATTTGTTGGAAGATTCCAAAGAAAAATAAGTCTGCAATTATATATATGTGTGGGTGTTTTCAAGACGGAATGGAACAACTGTAGGCATTTATTCGATGGGGAGCCATGATTGTTGTCGCTCTCTCCAACAAATCGGGGACATTCTTTGGCAATGGACTTGCCCACCCACAGATGGTGGTGATTATTTAAAGCGTGTTCAGTTTATTTTATTTATTTATTTTTGTGTGATTTTTCATTTATAATTTTTATTTAAATAAAATGTTGAAAGGATAAGTTAGTTGGTGTAAATTATTTAATTTGAATTTTTTGATAATTGATTAAAAATTATAAAAGTTTTTAAAAATAAAAAATAAAAAATATACTCAATGGTTAAAATGTATAATTTCAAAAAGTTGTAGAATTCAAAGAAAAAAAAGTTCAAGATTTCAAATAGCACAAGAATTATATATATACATATTCAAGAATATGAGCATAAATACTCCAATAAATTTATTAATTAAAAATTATTTACTTTATTTTTTTTTATAAGTAATGATATATTTACAGCGGGTTTTTTAGAAAAGGATCCCAAAACCTTAGTTACATTAGAAGCCGAGGCTGAAGAAATGAATAAAAATCGGGGTTGCGCCCAAGGGTAAAGATTCGGAGCTCGGGGCCCTGGTGTCTACAAAAAACGAATTATGACACATAACATCAAAACTTGGCGTGAAGCCACCAAAAACCAGAAAACGCCACCGTCAACAATGCTGAAAATGAGAGCCATTGCTCCGGTGGGCCTTGCACCTGGTCCTGGCCAGGATGGGGCCCCTGGCAGGCCAACGTTACTCCCTATTAGGGTCGTCTCCCAGCCTGCGTCGGAGTTCGACTAGGGCATTGACAGCAGAGGAGGCCGCTTGGGCTGCCACAGTTAGGGATCCAAATGTCGTGTCGAGAAGGGTCCTGATAGCCAAATTCTGCAGCCTATTGCCAGAGTCGAAACTAACATCGATGGGTTTCGAGGCCTCCATTTTGGCCTTTTTGGTGCTGTCAGCAGCCCTGCTGCTGCCAGGGAAGGGGCCTTTGCGAGCGCCACCAAGAGTCGGGGCCTCGCCAGGGCCCTGGGCCGGAGTCTTGCACTTTCGAGTGGGCCTACGACGCTTCGGGGCAGGGGAGCCTTCGGGAGAGGGGGTCTCCTTGGAAATAGAAGCAGCAGGGGAGGCAACGGGAGAGTTAGCCATTTTAGGGGGGGACAGAAGACAGGGGAGGGATGCGGTGGAGCTGCGGCTGGTTGGCAAGGCATGCCTGTACAAGACGACCATGAGGCCTTGGTGGGAGGGCCGGGAGTGGCTTTTGCGAGCACGGTCAATGGAAAGACCCAGGGAATACGAAAGGAATCGGGGGGTGCTGACCGCCGTGGCCCCCCGGAGGTGATTGAAGTAGCTCAAGTGGAAACTAAACAACCGTTGGTCCGGGTCATTGCAGGTGATGTACTGCATCACCAGGACAATGGCCTCATCAAATGGGGCCGGGAGGTTGGAGCGAAAGAGATTCGCCTTGTCCCACTGCTGCTCCGGGAAGCGGGACAACTCCTCCTCCCAATTATGCTTGTCCTGTCTGACTACTCTGCCCTTTTCCTCATGGTGTAAGCCTGTGACTTCCGAAAAAAATTCTTTGGTAACTTTGAAGTGGAGGCCCTTCACCGTGGCCTCGTCGTCATTCCACGATTCCAAAAAGCTTTGGGTGATTTCGTCATCAGCTCCTGCAAATTTGCTGAAAAAAGGGGTGAATTTTTTGGTGTTGGAGAAAATTCTGGCCGACTCGCTCAAATTGAGCGTGGAAGGCTCGAGGAAAACAAATTTGCTAGCCATGGGGATCAACCTGACGACCTAGGGACAGGGGAAACAGGGGATACCAGGCCAGAGACGCGGGGACCGGGGACGGGGGAAGCAGACAAGACTGCAGGAAACCTCCACGCGCGACAAATTTAAAACCTTGTAGGGAGCCACAAAGGGGGGAAGTCATCGACATCGGGAATGAGCGCTCGGGGTCGGGTGCGACACGAGGGGGGAGGGGTTGAGGGGGCGCGGCTGCTGCTTGCCACGTGGGGCAAGGGAGAGGGGCCACTGCCACTTTATTTTTAATATAAATTAATTTAACTTAATTTTTTTTTATAAGTAACAATGTATTTATAGCGGGTTTTTTTTGAAGGATCCCAAAACCTTAGTTACATAGGTAGTCATGGTTGAATTTGTGATTAAAAATCGGGGCTACGCCCATGGGCAACAAACCGGGGCCCAGGGCCCTGGTGCCTACAAAAAGACAGACCAACTATGACCAGCAAAACAAAATTTGGCCTGAGGCCACCAAAACATGAAAAAACCGCAAAACAGCAAAGCCAATAACACAAAAAACTGCTCGCCGTCGGTCCGGGTAGCCCTACAACCGGGCCTGGCCTAGACAGGGCCCGACATGACAGATCAGCTCCTCTCCTTGTCAGGGCCATCGCCCAACCTGCGGCAGAGTTCGGCCAGGGCATTGGCCACTGAGGAAGCCGCTTTCCCAGAAGCGGTCAGGGAGCCAATCATAATGTCAAGGAGGGCTCTGGTCACTAAGTTCTGCGTCTTGCTGCCGGAGTCTGAGCTGACTTCGGTGGCCTTCGGGGCCTCCACCTTGGCCTTCTTGGATTTGCCAGCATCCCTGCTACTGCCTGGGGTCGAGCCTTTACGGATTGAGCTTGCTCCAGGAGTCGGGGCCTTGCCTGGGCCCTGAGCCGAGGTTATGCACTTCTGGGTGGGTCTACGTCGTTTCGAGGAAGGGGAGGGGGTCTCCTTGGATTTGGATGCTGCAGGGGAAGCATCGGGGGAGCCAGCCGCTTCAGGGGGGGAACAGAGGACAGGGGAGGTATGTAGTGAAGCTGCGACTGGTTAGCTAGGGCATGCCTATACAGGACAACCATGAGCCCTTGGTGGGAGGGTCGAGAATGGTTCTTGCAAGCCCGATCGATGGTGAGGCTCAGGGAGTAAAGGAGAAACCAGGGGGTGCTCACCAACGTGGCTCCACGAAGGTGGTTGTAGAAGCTGAGGTGGAAGCTGTAAAGCTGCTGGTCCGGATCATCGCAGGTGATGTATTGCATCACAGGGATGATGGCCTCGTCGAAGGGGGGCGGGAGGTCAACGCGAAAGAGGTTGGCCTTGTCCCACTACTGCTTCGGGAACCAGGATAGCTCCTCCTCCCAATTGTGCTTGTTTCGCCAGACGAATATGCCTTTCTCCTCGTGATGCAGACCTGTCACCTCCGTCAGAAACTCTTTGGTCACTTTGAAGTGAAGCTCCTTCACTTTGACCTCTCTGTTGTTCTAGGTGTCCAGAAATCCTTGAGTAATATCTTCATCGGCCCCTGCGAATTTGCTGAAGAAAGGGGTGTATTTCTTGGCATTGGAAAATAGCCTAGCAGACTCGCTCAGATCAAGAGTGGAGGGCTCGAGGAAGAAGGCCTTGGTAGCGAACTGGCAGTCCAGGGGTAGGGAAACCAGGTGCGGCCTGACCAGAGACGCGGGGACAAGGGGAGGGGGAAGCAGACAAGAATGCGAGAGAGCTCTGCGCGTGTTAGGTTTAAAAACTTGCAGGGGGGCATGGAGGAGGGGAAGGGCCACCGGCATCGGGAAGGAGCACTTGGGGCAGGGGGTGACACGAGCTGGGAGGAGCTAAGGGGACGTGGCTGTCGGCTGCCACGTGGGGCAGGGGAGGGGGCCAATGCCTACGCTCCAGATGGCACAATCTGAGCGGGGGAGCAGCTTGGGGAGACCTCATGGGATAGAGCCGCGAGCGAGCTGACTCGACATGGGAATCCGATGGCATGGCGTCCAAGGCAAGAAGGTCGAAGTGGAAAGCCATGCGCTTCGAATTGGACTTGCCAAGATTGCTAGTGGGGCTACGTTTATCCAGAACGAGATGATCCGACAGTTTGACGAGGCCACTGACACTTGGCACCGCATGGGAGAGCTTGATCGGATTGCCCAGCTCTCGAGCGAGAGGGGCGTAGAGGCCAATCATCATGACGGAGCAGGGGGGAGAGTCCCCTGACCACTAGGGGGTGTGACAGCGCATCTTCGAGGCCCCGAATCGGGGCGGGCTAAGCGCCTAGGCCCTCATCGGTGCTAGAATTGTCTTGAGATACTATTTGGACCAGAGCTTCAGGGAAGTTCGTGGTCCAAGTAGTGAAATATTCTGTTGTGGTGGCTTGGTTGGCCATGAAATCGACTGCCCTATTGCCTTCTCTATACACATGTCGAAAGGCATGGTAAGGGAGTCCTTGGAGGATGGTGAGAACTTCCCGAATGGAGTTGTGAATGCGCCAAGAGCTATTTCTCGGGCTATGGGCGGCTTTGATTATGACTTGGGAATCACCCTCGATGATGACTTTTGAGGATGACTCCTTGAGGGCGGTCGACCCGCTGAGGAGAGTTGATGCTTCGATGAAGTAGTTGGTCTGAATGCCAAGCGGAGTGGCGTACGCCAAGATTAGGGCCCCGTGACTGTCATGGATGACCCCGCCTGCTCCAGAGGGCCCGAGATTTCCTTTAGAAGCTTCATCGAAGTTAAGTTTGACCCATCCGGGAGGGGGGGCAGTCCACCTTATTACAGAACTACGGGAGGGGGCGAGGGGGGGACCGGGGGGAAGCTGGACTCCAAGGGAGGATAGGAGGGTGGACTCGCCCAACCGTCGGGACACCTCAGTCAAAGGGATGAAGCGTGAGTTCTCAAGGGTGAAGGTAACCACCTTGGTCGCTATCCACTGGGGGGAGCGGGTCAGGGAGGAGAAGGCTCTGCTGTTGCGCTCAAGCTAGAGTTGCCAAAGCAAGTGAGGAAGGCAAGAGCCCCAGAGGAAGCAGATGAAGGGGTGGACAAAGGGGTTGGGCCACTGAGATAGGAGGTCAGAGATAGAATTGGGCCACCCACTAAATAGAAAATTGGGAAAGGATGAGGCCCAGGACTTCAGAAGAGAAGGGGCATTTGAGAAAGAGGTGATTAGTGGACTCCCAGGGAGCACAACAAAGGAAGCATCTATTCGGGATCTGGAAGCCCCCTCTTGATCAGGTTCTCGATGGTCAAGATCTTGTTTTGGATGGCCGCCTAGATGAAGTGGCTGATTTTGGGGATCAGCTTCTTGGCCCACACCTGATGGGCTGGGAATGGGGCCTCGTCAGGGACTCTTTGGAGGTTGTAGGAAAATTTAATAGAAAAGACGCCACTGGGAGTGTTGTGTCAAAAACATCTGTCGTTCTCTCCAGAAGACGGGATAACTGTCACCTTAAGGAGGATCTGGAGCCTGGAAGCTTGGATCAGGTGCCTGGGATTCAGGATGGGTTTCCAAGTTACCCGTCCCTGGTTCTAGGAGAGATAGGCCAAAACTTTGGGCCCTCTTTCCACCAGGCCCGATTTGAGGACGAGAAGATCGCTGTCAGCAGTCAGGGCCTCCTCTTGGATCCACCTGTCTTCCCAAAAGTCGATCTTGGTTTCATACTCGAGGATCCATCTGGTCCCTTTTCGAATGATGTCTTTGGTGGAAATCAGGGATTTCCAGAAGGTTGATCCGTCTCTAGGCTGGGACTCGCTGAGGAAGGGGTGGAGGTGGTAGTATTTCCTGTGCACGATACTGACCCACTCGTCAAGGGCATTGGTGAACACCTTCCAGGCGTGCTTGGACAAGAGGGCCTTGTTCATGAGGGTCACCCACCTGAGCCCGATCCCTCCCTCGCCTTTGGGGCGGCAGACTAGGGGCCAGGAAACCAGGGGAATCCTCTTCTTATCTTCACTGCTCGAGCATAGAAAGTGTTTTTGGATTTGTTCGATGTGAGCTGCAATGGAGGCCGAGATTTTGAAGACCGACATGAAATATATCGAAATGCTTTGAAGGACCATCGACAGGAGGCTGGCTCTGCCAGCCTGAGAGAGGAGGTGGCCTTTCCAGGGGGCAGCTTCCTCTGGATCCGATCCATCATCCCGCTCCACAAGGGCTTGGAGGACACACCTGTAAATAGGAGAAGCCCGAGGTAAGATGAGGGAAGGTAATCAGGGGTACATCCCAGAATTCGCCCAATTCTGATTTGCCTAGCCAGGGGGGTGTGGATGAAGAAGATTTTGCTTTTTCGAAGGTTAATTTTTTGTCTGGCCGCATCCTCGTATAGGGTCAATATGTGCTTGAGGGATCGAAGCTGAAGTGGCGAGGATGGTATCGTCCATGAACTGCTGATGGGACATAGGGGGTAGGCCCGACGCAGGCCTGATGCCCGAAATGAGTCCGCGAGAAACAACACTCAAGATGGTTCATCCC
This sequence comes from Wollemia nobilis, assembly GCA_028583015.1. NCBI lineage: Eukaryota > Viridiplantae > Streptophyta > Pinopsida > Araucariales > Araucariaceae > Wollemia > Wollemia nobilis. The sequence continues at coordinate 14,839,990 of JAQPPZ010004205.1, forward strand.
AGGGCCTCGGCCAGGATGATGAAGAGGATCGGGGATAGGGGGTCGCCTTGGCAAAGGCCTCTGGAACTGGGGAAGAACCCGATGGGGGATCCATTGATGAGGATAGAGAACCAAGGTGAGGACACACAGTTGCTAATGAGCCTGACCCAGGAGGGGTGGACCCTGAACTTGAGAAGGACCTTGGAAAGGAACTCCCAGTCAACTCTGTCGAAGGCCTTATTCATGTCCAGATTGAGCAAAAATGAGGCCTTTTTAGAAAGGAAGACCAAGTGAATGGCCTCATGCATGATGATAACTTTGTCTGTGATCAGGGTAAGGATATCCCTGGCAGGGGGCAATGATCAGGGTAAGGATATCCTTGAGGCAGGAGGCCATGGATTTGGTCAGGATTTTGTATAGTCTGCCTTTGATCGAGCTCCCCTGGCAGGGGGCAATGATCAGGGTAAGGATATCCTTGAGGCAGGAGGCCATGGATTTGGTCAGGATTTTGTATAAGACATTGCACAGGCTGATGGGGCGGAAATCAGAGAGGGATCTGGCTGCCTGAGACTTAGGGATCAGGGCAATGAAGGTGGAGTTTATACCTCTAGGGATGGAGCTGGCAGTCTGGAGGTCCCGGATGGCTGCGCACACTTCTTGACCAAAAATGTCCCAAAAGGATTGGAAGAAACGGGGGGAAACCCGTCCGAGCCCGAGGCTGCCTCGGCCTTCATGGAAAACATGGCAGCATGGATTTCAGAGTCAGACAGGGGCTGCAGGAGCATCTTGTTTGCCATGGCCGAAATTGAAGTTGGAATATGTTCCAGCAGGGAGTCTGTCGCTTCTTGGGACATGGGAGGACTATCTCCAAGGAGCTCCTGGAAGAAGTTGGTGGCTTTAGTTTGAATGTCCTCTTTGTCCTTGATAATTCTGTCATCACTGCTCACCAAATCGACAATTCTGTTAGAGCCCCTGTTTCTGAGAGTCGACGTGTGGAAGAACTTAGTATTAGCATCGCCATCTTGGAGCCATAGGGCTCTCGAATTCTGTCTCCAAAATGTTTCTTCCCTGGCTAGGATGTTATGGTACTCGCTGAGGGCTAAGCGTTCCTCTTCCCTGATCCCCGGGTCTTGGGAGCCCGCCTAGAACCTGAGCTCGAGGTCTTCGAGTTTTTTCTTAACTACTACTTTATTTTTGAAGATGTCACCAAACACCTCTCTATTCCATACATTGAGTTGCTCTTTGAGGCATCTCAGTTTGTGGTAGACTTGCTCAGCGGGACGCCCATGGATTGGGGGAGCCCACCAGCAGCCAACCTAGGCCCTGAAATTGGGATGATGTAGCCACATGGACTCTAATCGAAAGGGTTGCTTGAGGGAGGAGTGATGGTCGATTTCGAGGAGGAGGGGGCTGTGGTTAGACCCAATTTTAGGGAGGGCTAGCAAGGTTGTGTCAGCAAATAGGGGAATGGCTTCCTTAAACAGGAACACTCTGTCCAACCTGACCTGGATATGGCTTGCTCCCACTCTTATGTTTGACCAGGTGAACCTAGCTCCTTTCAGGTTGATGTCCATGAGCTCGTTGAGGTCGATGAAGGCTCCAAAGTCCTCCATGCTTTTGAATGGAGTCGCTGAGCCCCCACTTTTGTCAGAAAGGAAAAGTGGACTGTTGAAGTCCCCTGCCAGGATCCAGGGAAGGGGGGCAAAGGCTTCTCTCATCGAGCTGATTTTCTTCAATAAGGCAGCTTTCTCAATCGGGCTGTTAGGAGCGTAGACGTTAGACAGGATCCACAAACGCCTTGACTTCACACAATGGACCAGAATGTTGATTATTCTGGGAGAAGATGATATGAGCCTCCCCTCGTAAGACCGGGGATCCCACATGCATAGCAGGTCCCCGACTGTGCCAGTCGTAGGGGTAGACAAAGACTCACAGTTGCGCCAAGTAGCTTGGGCGACCCTCTAGGCAGCTGCTTCATCTATTTTGGTCTCATGGAGGAGGAAGGACGGGTAGTGATCCTTGCGAAGTTGGTTGAGGATACTTTTCTTGGGGGCACCATTGAGCCCCCTAACATTCCAGGTGATGAGCTTCATTTGACACCCTTGTGGGGTCGCTTGCCCCCTTCCCGAGCTGAGCGGGGGGTTTGGGTCGAAGGGCGTCTGTTTTGGAGAGGCTCGCGGAAACGTCAAAGAGGGTTGCCTGGGAGCCATTGACTATGTCATCTTTAGTGATCCTCGCTCGCTGGTTGCCCAAGGTGGGCCGACCTCTCTTGAGTTTGCTACCAAAGTCTGTGGCGAAAGTCCTACTTTGGGTCATCTTAGGGCTGATTTCATCGGGTCCAAACGAAGAACTACCCTCAACCTCTTCATCAGACCTCTCGAAGCTGCATTTTGATGGGGGGAGGCTAGCAGGGACCACCGAGAGGGGCGGGAGGGGGTCGAGGGGGGATAGCGGGGGTGGGGGGGGAGGAGGAAACCCTAACAGAGGAAGACGAGAAGGTGGGAGCCGACGGGGAAGAGAGCCTGGGCGGCTCACAGGGCTGGGAGGGGGTGCAAACAAGGGCCTGCAGGGAGGGATTTACATCGGGCAAGGGGGGAAAACCTGGGATCGGGGCCCCGAAAGAAGACCCAGGGAAGGGTGCAGGGGAAGGGGAAACCTGGGAAAGACCATCCTTTGGGCCAAGGCCTGCTTGGGATTCCTTTGGGACAGAAGGGGGAGCCTCCTTGGTGGTCCAAGCTTGGGATCTGTGGCCGTCACGAGAGGGCCCTCGGGAGGGAGCCCGATCTGGTCGGGAAGGGAGTTTGGGGAGAGGGCCACCAACCTTCTTGGATACAGGGCATTGATGAGGGAGGTGTCCCTGAGTGCAGTAGAGAGGGCATAAAGCAGGTTTGTTTTCGTAGATCAAAGTTTACCGCCAAAAGGACCTAGAGGAGATGGTCACAGTAGAGGGGAGTTCGGATTCTAGATTTTCATTGACGCAAAATCTGGCATGGACCATTCAAGAGCTTGCCTTGGTAGCAGGGTCGAAGGCCACCAGTTCCCCGATCGACTGGGCAATAAGCCTTAGGACATCTTCGTGCCACAAGTGGAAGGGAAGCTCAGGGAGCCGAACCCAGACCAGGGTAAAGTTGATACTTTGGGTGCTAGGGTGGAAGTCAGCTCCATATCGCTTGAGGAAGAGGCTTTTGTGTCCCAAAAACCAGGGCCCACCCGATAGGATCTTTTCAGCATCATCGTTGTTATTTAATTTGATGATGAAGAATCCCTTGGTAAGGGCCACCAGCTGAATATGTCCAAAAACTTTCCATTTGGAAGTCGCCCATCTGTGGACGATCTCCGTGTCTGGTCGCCCTCCCAGGAACTTCCCAATTAGGGAGGCAGAGGATCCAACGACAAAGGAGGAGTAGACCTCCTCTTGAATAGAAATGTGGGTGCCCTCGAGGGAAAGCCTGAAACCCAGGGCCCAAGGCTCGGCCCTGGTACCAGCCAGGATTTGTTGATAGGAGGGTTTGGGCCCCACCCGGGGCAGAACCCTGCCCAGGATCTGGAGGCTTTTTCCCTAGGCCTACGCTTGCATCGAGGTAGGGAAGAGGTCCTGGGCCCAAGATGTCGTCCCCACCCTGGACACCATTCTACTCAGCCTCTGAGCCCTCCTCTAGGCCCGTCGAGGGCCTTGCGGGCTCGGGTCCGGGCCCCGACGTGCCCGACCCCGATCCTGATACAGCGCCCGCCTTGGAACTTGCGCCAGCATCTAAACCTGTTTCCAGTCCCGCTTCCGTTCCTAAAAGCTCCCGCCATCCTTCATTAATTCCATTTTAACTCAATTTTAATATATTAATATTTTTAATGTTATTTATAAATATAAAAATTTAGTCTAAAAAAAGTACTGCACTCTTAAGTTTAAAGAAAACTTTATTTATAATCAATATTCTTGCTGACCATTTTACCACGATCTGACAATCTTGTTTGATATATTATATATAGAAACTATCTTATTAATTAATACAATCTCTTGTCTTAGAAACATTCAAATATATTTTAGTTTTATAATAAATTAAAATATATATTTAAATTTAATATAATATATCAATTTTGTATTTTTATTTGATTATACAAATAATATTATATTTATATATTTAATTTCAATATGTGACCCTTAATACAATCTATTTTCTTAGGAACATTCAAATATATTTTACTTTTGTAATAAATTAAAAAATATATTGAAATTTAATATAATATATAAATTTTATATTTTATTTTTTATAAAAAATAAATATATATATATATATATATATATATATATATATATATATATATATATAATTTCAATATGTGATCCTTAATTTTTTTGGTAATATTAAAATACGGGGTTTTCACCGACCTGTTACAACAACTCCACTAGGGAGACACACCCACCCCCTCACACACTCACCCACGCCACAGTTTGAACCTTGGACCTCTTGAAGAAAAGCCAAAGCCCAAACCGTTGTGATGTACCCCCAAATGCATGTGACCCTTATTTCCTTTTGAGTTGTTTGGGGAATGAAGATCCTGTAATAAATTGACCTTTACGGAGTGGCATCGATGGCTTCATATTTTTAGGGATTTTTTAATATATTGTTATTTTTGGTTATATAGGAGAGTTGGTAAAGATCATTATTTTTTAGTAATTGGTCAACACAGGGGTTGCAACCATCAAACCTATCCGTCTTGTTAACTGTAAATCCGACGTAAGATGGGAACCATCGGTCGCTCGGGATTCGTACAGTCGTCCTTATTCTGACACACAAAAAATTCAAAATAAGCTATTACCTTTACAAACTAGCACCACTTCTTTCTTATATATTGTCTATTACACTCGTTGAAAGTGCACTTTGACAATAAAATAAAACGTGTGGTGCTAAAAGCCTTCACCTTCCTCTCACTAGAAATTGCGTAGTTGTAAATTTTCGATAAAATTATATCATTATTATAAATTATGATGGGTATTGTATCTTTAATTCTTAGGATTCTTAATGTCCTTTTGTGACAATCCTTTACAATTAATGTCCTTTACTCACCACATATGCTATCCTTTTCAAAATCAAACATTATCTATACCGAAAGCCTTCAATTTTTAGTCCATTTATGTTATAACTTAGGCCTTTTTTTTAACTAAGTCAATAAAAAATATTAAAAAATTAATATTATAAAAGTTAAGGGATTGATAATTTATTAAAAAATAAAGGAGTCGATAATTTGATTATTTTTAATTTAATTTTATTAATAAATATAATGTGAGTTCAGTTCAATAATATGTATCTTTTGATTTTGGTGCTAAAGTTTTTCAAAAGACATATTTTAAATGTGGTTGGTAGATTGATCATTACTATGTCTTGGTGTATTGTTAGGTTGGAGCATGCTTGGAGTGCTAGAGGAAAGTCCCATATTAATCCGAAGATTGACATTGCAGTGCCATCTAACTAGATTACTCTATTGCTAGCTTGCTCATAGGTTAAAGCCAAATGCCTCTATTATCCTTTTAGGCATGACCTATGTGCTTGACCCCGAGTCCACCAGATAATTGTATATCAACTTGTCCCTATGGATCAAGGTCAGGTAGAATGACATAGGCTTAGGCTAGTTGGGCTATAGGCTAAAGATTTGTAGCATGGTGGGTGTTCCTTATTCACTCAACTCTTTCTACTTCCTTATGGCCTCTTCCAAATTCTTCATCTATTCAAGAATCAAGAGGACAACCCAAAGAGGTATGGCTACGGTTGACTTCCTTAAGTGCTCCACCATATTAAAGGGTTTGACAGAAGGAGCCTTCAAAATGGTATTGCATGATGTCAGAAACTTGGGCCTTTCTACTGTTGGAGGGGAGCTCGATGGATCTATAACAAGTTTTCTTAAAGGCTCAAAGACTACTCTTGTGCTTGCCAAGATTACTTGAGCCTGACTGTTTGGCATAGCTTGTGTTGGAGTACTCCTTTAATATCTACTTCTCTTCTTTGGGGTATAGTATTTGTCGGACTAGACTTCCCTTGTTCTTTAATGACCCTTATCTTGACCTCGATGATATATTTTGATTGGACTTATGGCCTCCTAGAATTTGAGGGGCCTACTTCATTTGATACAACATACACTTTTGCTTCATCCCATGTGATAAAAATTTGCTACAATTGTAATGAGTTGGTAACTGATGGCATGGTCAGAGGTTGTGAGGTAAATTCTAAACTTAGTGTGTGGGCTTTTGACTAAGAAAGATGTGCAATACTATGGTCAAAAGGAGTCGTCCCTACTACTTGAGATTCAAGTTTGACATAATAGTTGAAAGGATGATAGTTGGGAGTAGGATAGTACCATACATTAGGATATTCAACATAGTTATTTTGTGTGGTGACTATATTCCTGACTAGACTTATAGATGTTTGTGGGACTGGGACTAACATAGGTAGTATTTGTTGAGTTGGAGCCTATGACTTACCATGATTTGTATTAGTCGAAAACAAAGGCTTATAATATCTAGTTAGAGGTAACCAGACACTTATGTCTCCCTGTTGGAAAGGAGGATTCAGTAACTTTGGTAGGGAAACCTTTAGGTATTATGCTGCCTCTTCAGGGTTGTGATATCATTAGAGAAGGTCCTCATCATATTAATCAATTTTAGCAGCAAAAGAAGTAAATTTTTGAGCTTACTTTGGGCTTGTAGCTAGGATAATAAGACTGGTGGTGGGTTGCACAATTAGAGAGGGTTGATATAAGGTCTAAATGGAAGGAAATAATGGTGGAGGTGGTTTAAGGGATAGCCTCCCTATTTGGATTAGATCCTTTTCAGCATGGATGGTTCTCATAGGCCTCCGGTAATGAGTTCCCTCCCCTAGACTTAACCATCATGGCAATTTTAGAATCAAAAGCTTTCAAATAGTAAATAAATGCCACACTTCGAGTTGGTCAAATCTTGTTGGGGAACCTTTGTCTTGTGGAACTAGACATTGAAATCGATCATTGTTTTTGTAGATACCCTTTTGATGTTTATGAGTTGCTCTAAGAGAGATTATTTATTTATCTTCTCTCTAACTCTGCTAATCAATATTTTCACCAATTGGTCATAGTTTCTAACTGATTATACATTGAGGTTGAGGTATCATTCACAAGCCCTTCCTCTAAAAGAGGTTGCCAACAACCTTGGGATTATATATTAGTTCTCAATAAAGTGCACAACACACAAGCTCACTAGGTGGTGCAAATGCTCCATCAGGGTGACAACATCCTCTTCAAAGAAATAGGGTAGGGACTTGAGTTCTAAGGTGATAATTGGATCCCATACATTAGGTGGAGTCGACGGGATCAAAGGACCTCTATCATTCCACACAAAAAAGTTTTCAAGGAGGGTGGTTTAGAAAGACCATCATGTTGCATCGTTGGTTCCTCTTTCTTTGATTCGATGGTGGTACAAGCTCTTGTTGATTAGATCAGACAAAAGATCTAATTATAATCCTTTCACTCATATAATTATAGGCCCTTTCCTTGAGAAAAGAGTCACCAAGTGGTAAGATAGTGCTTCAAAATGCTTACGAGATAGATACCCCCATCATAATATCAGTCTAACTTTTGTCAAACAACTTCTTAAAAGTTTTTCTTTTTAACAAAGTCGATAAGTGAAACTCCCAATGCTTCTCTACAAATAGATTGACTAATGAACTTCACCATAATCAAACTCAAGAGTTTTTTTCAACTTCATGGGGTAAACATAGAAGCTCATCCCATAGGGTATGCTAGATGAACTATTATCTCAAAATTCATCAACTCATTGGGGAAAAAACTCAACGTGCCTAGGGTACCCATGCCTTGCATAGAGAGACACAATAAGAAGCAATGTGGATGAATAAATTGCCTATGGAGAAATGATGTACATTCACTGCAAGAGACCAACAATGGACTCCAAGGGTAAAATTACAAGACAAGAAATCAGACAAAATACACCAGTAAAAGAAACCTGCAAATGCTTCCTTTTAGTATATGAATTCACATCACCGTTACAATAGAGTCTCGCACTCCTTATACTCCCCAAAAAACCCTAGCCTACGCTACCCCCTTACTATTTTTAGTCACTTTCTATTTTTAGCAACTCACTTGCTATTTTTAGTAACCCAAAAAAAAGAGCTCGAATGGCATCCAAAATGGAATCATGCATCCATTATTCAATAATAACCACTATCCCAAAATAGCAACCCCACTCTAGTTCTACACTAATAGTTATGATAACTTTTTCAGTTGTGAAAATTGAAAATTACATTAAAATCTAATTTTGGGCCTCCTAGAGGCATTTTTTGCCCGCAAATGCAAAGGGTATTTTTTAAAGTTCTCCATGCAATTATGCATGTTTTAAAAAATGGGTTAAAATAGACACTCAAAGAAAAATTTATGGCCCCGATAAGGTGCATCACAAGGGTTAGGTAATCACTGATCATCTACCCTCTGCTCCCCTAGAAGCTAACCATCCTTTGGTTGTTGAGTTTCTAGATGAGTGCTTTAACATCAAAGTTGAAGAGCCATAGTATTGTACTTTGTTTTTTTATGGAGCCTGATGCATGAAGGGTGCTTATGATGGAGTCATTCTAGTTACCCCACAAAAATAAGTCATCCCTTTGTACTTCAAGCTTTGTTTCCCTTGCATGAACAAAACTATAGAATATGAAGCTTTGATCCTTGGTTTTAGAGAAACCTTAGTCTTATAGATTAGATTCCTTTCGGTATTTGGTGACTCTCAACTTGTAGTCGATCAGATCAATATTTTTTATCAAATTGGGATGTTAAACTAAAACATTATAAGGATATTGTCACCAAGTTGTTTTTCTCATTCATTTGGGTAACCATAGGGTCTGTCCCTAGATCCTCCAACTGCCATGTGGATACCATGGCTACTACTGCATCCTTGATTCCTTTGGAGTTGGAAGATGATCAAGCATTGATTATCATTAGAAAGCTCTAAGAGCCCATGTCATTGGATTCTTAACTTGTCCTATTAGATGTTTTTACCATCGAAGCTACCTCATTTGAGCCATGGTATATTGACATCTTTAATTTTCTTAAGAATAGTTCAATGCCTAATGGTTTAGATCATAATCAACATAATATTTTATGCAAAAGAGTGTGCCAATTTGTTATAATTGGAAATACCTTGTATTAACATTCTTTTGAAGGCATCCTATTGCGATGTCTTAACTTCGATGAAGCCTAACTTGCTCTTAGTGAGGCTCATGAAGGATCATGTGGAGGCCATTTAATTGGTAATGCTATTTCCAAGAAGCTCCTTCAAATGGGGTATTATTGGCCTTCCATGGAGAAAGATGCTTGTGACAATATTTGATGCTACAAGTGTCAATACCATGACAACCTTGTCCAAGCTCCTTCTTAGCATCTTTAGGTTATTTCTTTCCCTTGGCCATTCTCTATGTGGATATTGGACATTATAGGGAACATTTAACCTTGTGTCATATGATGTTCATAAGTTTATCATAACAATGATAGAGTACTTCACTAAATGGGTTGAAACCATACCCCTAGCCATGGTGACTAGAACTCAACTTTCCAAGTTCATCTTCAATAGATCTGTAGACACCCAAAAGTTGCACATTGCTATACCTACATACTTGTTGATCCTTTCAGACACTTGTAGGTTTACATAGGCCGTCCTAGGTACCCCTAGGATATTGTAGACCAGCGTAGACTATTGTAGATCCTCCTAGACATGCGTAGATTACTGTAGTCATGCATAGATGGTTGTAGTCATGCGTAGATCACCATAGATTATCATAGCATCGTGTAGACTTCCATATACCACTTCATTGGATTTCAGGTCCTAAACCCTCATAAGCCTTCAAAATCACATCCCATGCATTGGGATATCCTCCAACAACCTATTTGTACTCAATTGAGGCCCCCACTAGGTATTAGTTGACAAAAACAATTACCAAGTCAATTCCTAAAATCTAATTTAATGTTGACTTCACTTAAGTCACCTTTTTAGGGAAAAATTGATTAAAAGGACTCTTAATACTTAATTAACACTAATTGCATCCTCCCACATGTGTAATTAGGGTTAGATATTTTCCTAAGAAACCCTAATCAAGCCCTAATTTGACTTAAGGCCTCCTAATCCTGATTAGACTTAATCCTTCCTCACACATGTGTGAGGATAGGATATTTTATATAAGGAATAGGAGACTTCCATGTCCTAAAACCTAACCTAACTCTGGTTAGAACTCAACCTAGTGTTAGTTTCTTTAACTCTTCCCCCTACACCTTGCAATTTCCTATAAATAGTGGGTCCTAAACCCCTAATTAACTCTCTCTCCCTATTCCAACAAAGCACAAAAACTCTGTAGAAATGGACAATGAATATTGAACAACCAGTTCTCAGAGTAGACAGTCATATTTCCATAGCATACAAAGGCACACCAACTACCTAGGAATCGATCCATCAAAGGGATTTTACAAAAGGAACCTCACAGCTGAATTCGCCCTCCACCCCGTGAATCCGGTCTCAGTTCGCCCCTCGGGTGGCGAATTGGGTCTACAGGTCTCAAATCACCTCAAATTTGGGAGGTAAGGTCTGTTTTACCATTTTATCAGCTTATGCACCTTCAATTTTAGTTTTCAATGCATCCTTATCGTATATTTTATCTTTATAAACATGGGGCCTAACTAAGGCAAGCCCCCCATCACACTAACCCCCTTTTGTAGGTTCTTCACAGGTTATCTAGTAGATCCAAAGAGGAAGAACATCATCAACTACAACCCGATGGTGGCCCACATACAAAGAAGCCCACCTACATTGAGGGACGATTGAAGACAACATCAAACTTATTGTAACATTATTAGAAGAAGAAATGGCTAAAGGGCATCATGTCCCTATTGTAACACATATCTTTCAATATTAATGAAATACAACCTTTTCATTTAGTACACATTTAAGTTTTGTATTAATGGATCAAATGTCGATTTCTACCCGTTTCATTCTGGCACACCCGGTGGGACCCCCATAAGGGATAGTATCAGACTAACTTTTTTTGATAAATTTGATATTATCCTGTATTTTTGTGTGTTGTAGGTACTAACTTTGACTTCCAAAAATATTTTCAAAGCCTTGGGAACCCCCTTAGGCCTTAAGAATAGAGATTTGGGGTCTCTAGACCCAATTCGATCCCTGGGTGGTGAAGTCAACCAAATAGCCTCAAAAACTCCCAAAATTGTAGGGGAGAGCAGTACATGGCCTAATCAGACTTCCCACAACATCAGATTGCATGTATTTCCTATTTTTACCCTTCTGTTGTTTAAATTTTGGAAGCATAAAGAGTTCACTAGTTAAATGACAATTTCTAGGTGTAAACTTACCTTCATTGCGAGCTTGTAGGATCATTAAAGTTTTCTGAAGTTACAGAACCTACAACTTTCTAGTAACTTCACTTAATTTATTCTTCAAATAAATTAACGTTTCTTCTCTTTGTTTTGCATGTAGTATAAGCCTACATAGTTTCCCCTTTTGTTTATAGCATCTCTTGCTAAAAGAAGTGCACATTCTAAAGTTTAAGCTAGGGTTTCCTAATCCCCTTTTCCATGTTATTTAAATTCTTAAGAAATGCTGCATTCTAAAGTTGAAAATTAGAGTTTCCTAATCCCCTTACTCCATACACTTGGATTGCATGTTTCCACACTTTGCAAACTAGATTAATTTGCTTTCGAAAAGGAATTAGGGTAGTTTCCATTTTGAAAAGGCAACTAGTTAGTTTCTTATTTTGCATACACCATTAGCAAAAAAAAAACCCACACACACACACATGGTATTGTAAAAAAGTGGTGAGATTGGACTTCATACCCAATCCATCACTCAAGTCTAGTGCCGACGGAGTTTTACCCTCCACCAGCTCTCACCCCCTAGACACCTAGCAGCCACACAAGAGTGGTTTTTTGGGCCTCACCATCGAAAAACCCTCCACTTTTGTGATTGGGGCCTGGATTTCATCACCAACGGTTACTTGCGGAGTGGGACAAGATTAGTGCCTTTTCCCACAAGGTTAATATAATTAGTGGACACGATAACTATCGTTCTTGACCAAGCCCGCCCGAGGGTGAAGCGAAAGCATGGGGTATGCCAACCATGCCTAGCATGTCACAAACATTGCCACCTCTTCTCGTGAAAGGATATTGTGAACTCACTTCAGCATAGTGGGTTCTCCCCTTTAGGATATCATTTTACCGCACCTTCCATACAGGTCATAATTTGCGCATTGTGATACCATTATATTTTGTGCATCTTTGGGTATTGCAGGAGGTTTGATATCGATGACATTCCTAATTTTCTAGAATATTCACTCCATTACCTATGATTCTACTTAGGGAGTATCAACATCGCAACACACAAAAATGAACAAAATACTTTTATTTGTCAGCATTTAGAATTGATTCCGGTCTATCGTTGTTTGCATGATCACGGACTGGTCTCATCACACTACACTATATATTGTTTTTCCATACATAGCATGTCACTTGCTTTACACTTACATTAGACACAGTTGAGTATGCATCACACTGGGTTTATTTCTAAAACTTTTTTTACACATGCTACTATGTCTGTGGTCACCCGTAGTAGAGCGCGTGAGCATGCACACTTCATAGAGGAATGGCATGCCACTTCCTCTAGTCAGTCCACTCTTACTCCTTCGATCATGAAGGAGAAGACGATAGACACATCTAATTCATGTATAGAATTTGATGTACAACTCACACACATGATGCCTCATGATGAGATATCAACCTTGAGTGAATCCCTCACTACTTCACTCGCAGAGGACTACCCGCTCCTGTCATCCCCATCTACATGTAATCCACCAACCACATTTTATGACCATGTGATCTACATAGTTCCAAGACAACCTCATCCATTCTTTACCATAGATGAGGAGGTCATACCCACTTCTCCCACCTTTGCACACCCCTTTTTCTAGAATCTATCTCAATCCCTTTTTGAGAGTGACTCTTCCCTCCTAAACCGTACCCATCCAGAGGTCACATCATTTACCCCTACCATAGGAATGGTGTCCAACCCATCCTCCTCTATTGTAGGAATCCAAAAGCCATCCTTCCAAATTGCACAATAACTCCACCCCTAACAGGAACCATAAGTATTTCCTCAAACCTCACACTCGTACTCCTCACAGGAGTCTCAACCATTGTCATCCCAAGAACCATTTTTCACCATATCTGAAGGCATCTCCCAACAACCCCTTTAGACGCAAGATGCACAAACCCAAGCGGGAGTGTACACATACACCTTCCCCTCGATCCAAGCTCCTACTTTTGCAGCTTACCCTACATTTTTAGCAGCTTTTATGCCAATATCCTAGGTATTTGGAGTGTATGATGCCCAACCTTTAGCACTGCATTTATCTGCGACAACTTTTAGGATACCGTCACCTCCTCCTATCCAAGCTCCTACAACTAATATCTTTCCTACCTATAGATCGAGACCAGCAGCTTATCCACCCACCACGCCAAGCTATTCCATGCAGTTTAGCTTTCATACTTCCTACCCGCAAGGATAGATACAGGTCCCATCCTTTGGTACCTTGTCTCGACCACCCCTAGTACCAATAGCCCCGACACCTATGATATTATTAGCTACACCCAACTTCTTTATGCCACCTCCATCATGGTCATCGCCATCCACAACCCAACCATTACTGTAGGTTCCAACCCAAAAAGTACCTACACCACAACCACATGCCTCACAGTCATAGTACAATTAACCACAACAAACACCTACCCCACAACCTAGTGTACCTATGGATACGACAACACATGTCTCCTAGTACCCACCTTATCAGGATCAGGCGTAACAATGTTCTCCGTAATACTGGGAAGAGCAACAATACCAATGTCCACCACATCCATAGACCTAACCTACCATAGCCTAGTCTCCCACTTCCATGATACTCGAACTTCAACTCCTATGAGATGAAGTCAAAATGCTTAACCTATGCACCTCTAGCTATGGACCACAAAAGCCCTGTTATGATGAACTATGCAACGAGTTAGTCCACCCATCAATTTTTATTCCTCCCTACCCCTATCACTTCGAAATACTAAAGTTTAACAAGTATAAAGGTAAGTAAGACCCTAGAGAGCATGTGAGCAATTACCACTCATCCTACTATCAACTCCATAGTAGTAACCCCCTCATGCTATGTACCTCTTCCCTATCGCTAGCAGGGCTAGCATTGGACTGGTACAACATGCTCCCACACCATACCCTGTATACTTTTGATCAGCTGGCCAATTTCTTCCTAGAACACTTTTACGTCAACATCAAGAAAAATACCACATTTTTTGATGTGTATGCCTTATGATAGACTGATGATGAAACCATCACGAAGTTCATTGCAATATGGAGAGCGATTATCCATGACCTCGCCCATAGCCTCCCCACTACAGAGCTCATGACACTCTTTTCTAAGAGCTTCCACAAACACATCTCAACATACCTCCAGCTTCATCAAAGCCGCACTTTTAAAGATGCCATTTCGCAAGAAAAAAATATTGAAGACATTAAGGTTCAATCCGAAAAGATTAAGTTGATAACCAAATCCAACTATAATCCCAACTTTCATTTCAATAGGACCGCACCAAATCAACCTTATCCTTGGCCACCACAAACCAACCAAGTTGTAGTCGCTACCTTGGAACCAATACCGACTCCTCCACCCTATACACCGTAGTCACAAGTATTCCATACTAGTGCTATTGCTCTGCCTAGACCGCAACACTACCGAGGCATGAATCTGCAGGTTCCTCCATGCAACCTCACATTGTTATCCGAACCACTACCAACTATATTTCATAGATTATATGAGGGTAACCATATCCTCCTACCCGAGATCCGCCCACTAGATCTAAATATACCTAAGCCTCGTGGATATAATGAGTAGCTCTTTTGTCCTTTTCATAGGCAACGTGGCCATGATATTGATTTGTGTCGCTCCTTTCATGGTCAATTTCAAGACCTAATCGATAGGGGCATCATCCAGGTAGCAAACCCTCTAGCCTCGTAGAATCAAAACTTAGGGATTTTCCAAAATCCTCTACTAGATCAAAGAGGACCCAACCCTCCTAGAACTCCAAACAATCCCCCAATGCCACCTCTCCAAGTGAAAAATATCCAATGTGATCCTCCATCATGTGGCATAGTAGGCATGATCAATCTTACTATGAGAAACCAAAGGTACCCATCACACCAAACGACACCTATTATTTCTTTGCCAGCTCAGTTCACATTGCCACAAGTACCTCAAATGCATGCCACCGTACCACCCCCACATCAAAATGTGATTACCATCCATGGTAGCCTAACCCATCAACTACGTAATGCCCCCACATGACTATCCATATTTGATATCCTATAGCAGTATCAACCCCATTGCAAAGTGTTGAACGAAATCCTATGCTCCATTGACTTAGAGATGCATGACACAAATGCCTTTGTCAATTTTGTAGGAAATATCCCACGATGCTTCCAACCCTCAATTAGATTCCATGACCATGAGATAACAAAAATCATTGGAGAAGGATCAGATCCCCCTCTCCACATCCAAGCCATAATCAACAATATCACCTGCAAGAGGGTACTCGTTGACACAGGCTCATCCATTAGCATTATATCTACAACAGCTCTACGTCACCTACGTATCCCACCAACCCATTTTGCCATGCCTTCCCTTGACTTGCGTGCATTCGATGGCTCCATGAGACCTACGGTAGGATCCATAGTTCTACCTATTCATGTAGGCATTCATACCATTTCTATCCTCTTTCACATCATCCAAGGGGAAATGCAATACAATATCCTCCTTGGTCGCCCGTGGATTAGAGACATGCAGTGTGTCCCTTCCACACTACACTGTTCATCAAGAGCACAAGCCTCGACATCCGCACCGTTAGCACCATATTCGATAGAATCCAAATCCTCTAGAATGTTGTTCTCATCACCATCCTTATGGCCTCCACAATCATCCCAGCCTCTATCGTTCTAATTTCCACCTCTAGTTCTGTAACTACCATCACCACCCATTACACAACCTACCATTCTACTTCCTACACCCTTGCATATGGAAGCCCCTATACTTCCTACACCATAAACACCTCCTCTTACCTTTTGATCGAAGCCTAGGACATTTACGTCTCCATGTATCCCAACACCTACACCAATACCTTCCCCCACACAAACCAAATATCCTGTACAAGCTACAACAACCAAATGTCATGGACATGAACAACCAAAATCCAGTTCAGATAAACAACTCCCACAACCTTCATCCACTACCATAAGGGAATCCCAAATTTCTCCTTCCTCATATGATTTTGATACTCCACCTTAGTCCCCAAAGCATACCACATCATGTATATCCATCTTAATGACAAATTCTAGCCTAGGAGACTATAATGTACACGATGCCTACGTACGTGACCCTCCTATTTAGTATACCTATGATTTCGATCGCCCCTCAGCCTCTGTCCTTACCATTGGTACCATCATACAATTAGGAAGTCCCAAAAACCATACCAATTTTTTGTATGCAGGAGTCGATTATTCGATCCCCATCAACTTCTCCACCACAATAATCTAGCTCTTGTGATGGAATTACACACCTAGAAAACCCTCAGTTTGGCTTGTGCTACTTATGATGTTTTCATTGGCATGGGTTTGGGCTAGGCAATTATGAGCAAGGGCTACGTACACCTATTAACCCTCATGTTCGATCACCCACCAAAAAAATTGGCCTAGGTTATCGCCCAACTATTGTCTATACATTAGAAGACAAGATCCAAGATCTATCCCTACATACTCGTCCACATCCAAAACACTCCTTGGAAGAGTATATCGATATGGATATACTAGAAGACACTCCTTCACCCAATTCCACCATCACAGTCCCTTACGACTTCTTTTAGGAATCTTCTATGTTCAATACCTCCTCATTCTATGATATGAATAGGTTTGTAGAACACTTTGCTACGTTATCTCTAGCTGCACTACCAATAAAGCCTAACATAGTCCCTCCTGAACCATCACCGACATGCTTAGCTAGGTTCTCGCCTATACATAGGCAACTACAGAGAGCAGCTACTCGTCCTCGCTCACCTCCAGTCATTCTACGACCTCCCTTGAGTCTCTTAGGGCACGCACAAACCATCGTACCTTCCTCACCAGATTCTTCTCCACCTATGTCGCCCACAACATCGATCAACATGGTTGAGGTAGACTTATGTTCTCCCCTCTGTTATAGTCACCAGATGTTTCAGGATGATACCCCAAACTCAAACTTTATAGATCTCGTGCATATCTCACCCATACCAGTGCCTCGAGATTTCCTACTCACACCTCATGTATTACGGGTGGCAAATGCTTCCTCTTTGTCCATGCCACCCCAAATCCCTTAGGTACATCATGCAAACATCTACGTAGATGATGAATATGAGTTCAACAAAGCCATCAATGACCTTAACCTCATCCCCGTACCTAAACAGTTACGTGATGGATCTCACATGCTCATTGGAGACACTATTGATGTTGACATTGGTGACGATCTCGAACATACTCACATCCTTAAACTAGCCGCTAGCCTCTCACTCGAGGTGCGCACTACCTTTACAAACTTCCTTCACAAAGACATTCAAGATTTGCATGGTCATACAAGGACATGTCGGGACTTGATCCTACCATAGTGGTCCATAACCTCATACTTGATCCTAATGCCAAACTGGTGAGACAAAAGCTACGATGCATGCATCCAAATGTCGCATTAATAATGAAATCTGAGCTCTAAAAGCTCCTAAACATTGATTTCATTGTACCCATCGATTATCCCGAACAGGTATCCAGTATGGTCCATGTGCCTAAGCCATCCGACAAAGTTTGTGTCTGCACAAATTTTTGTGATTTAAACAAAGCTTATCCCAAAGATAATTTTCCCTACCTAACATCGACTCCCTTGTCTACTCAATAGTAGGTCACGAGATGATCTCCCTCATGGATGGATTCTCAGGATACAATCAAATCAGGATCAACCCAACCGATCAACACAAAACCTCCTTTACAACACCATGGGGGCATTTTACTATAAAGTCATGCCTTTCAACCTCAAAAATGTTGAGGCAACTTACCAACACGTAATGACTTATATATTCCATGACTTGATGCACAAAAATATCGAAGACTACATAGATGATATCATCGCCAAATCCAAGAAATGTGCAGACCATATCGAAGATCTTCATCATATTTTTGATCGATTATTAGAACACAACGTGTGCTTGAACCTAAAGAAGTGCGTGTTTGGTGTTACCTCGGGAAAAATACTAGGATTCATTGTCTCCCAACGAGGCATTGAGGTCGATCCTAGTAAGGTGAAAGTCATCACCAAGATGCCCCCTCTTACCACATTGAATTAATTACGCAGCCTCTAGGACAAGATCAATTCCATTCGTAGATTCATAGCACAATTATTTGATAAATGCAAGCCATTCAATCACCTCCTACAAAAAGGAGTAAGCTTTAAATGGGATGAAAACTATCAAGGAGCATTCGATTCTATCAAAACCTACCTTACATCACCATCAGTCATGTCACCACCACATCCAACATTACCATTGATTATATACATCTCAGCCATAGATTTTGTGCTAGGTACACTTCTAGCTCAAAAGAATGTGCTCAAAAAAGAGCAGGCTATCTATTATATTAGTCGTACGTTAGTCAGTTATGAGACAAGATATGGATACATGGAAAAACTATGCTTAGTAGTCGTATTCGCCACTCAGAAATTACGATACTACATGTTAAATCACATAACTTTTGTCATCACCCAGGATAATCCCCTTAGGTACATGATGAACAAGAGTTATCACAATTCATGCACATCAAAGTGGATCATGCTCTTAACTAAATTCGACCTAGAATTCATATCTCAAATATCTATCAAAGGGCAGGTCATTGTCGATCAATTGGCTAAAGCCTCGTTGACGGATAATCAACCCCTTCTCATTCAACTCCCCGATGATTCTATCTTCCACATAACCAAAGAGGAAGAATATGTTGAACCCAAATTCATAGCAGACCTCACCCTGTTCTTCGACGAATCTAGATGTCTCCACGTTGGGGGTGTAGGCATTGTCTTCTTCACACCTGAAGGAGAGCCGCTCCCCTTTTCATTCAAACTTGATTTCCCTTGTACTAATAACAATGCAAAATATGAAGCCCTAATCCTAGACTGAAACAAACACATTCCATGCACATCAAATTCCTACACATCATAGGTGTTTCACTCTTGATAGTCAATCAAGTGCAGGAATGCTAGCTATGCAATTGCTCGGTCCTCCAAAAATATAAGAAAATTGCACAACTCTTATCTCAATTTGAGTGGTACGACCTTGAAGCCGCTCCATGATCATAAAAATGTTTTACAGATACCATGGTCTCTTTAGGATCCATTATTCCACAGAACCCAACATTTGACACAACATCCGTGTCCATCCATACGCTCACTAGATCTGCCATATCACCCACAACTCCTACAGACAATGGTGGTGTCTATGTGGTAAACATTGAAACCCATGACCCATGGTTTTCACAAATTAAATATTATATCAAGTTAGGTTTCCTACCATGTGATTTACCCCATGCTCAACATCGAACCTTCAAACAAAGAGCGATCCGCTACATCTTTCTAGGGGACATCCTTTATCACTGCAGCTATGATGACATGCTCCTGCGTTACCTAGAACCATAAGAATCACAATGGGTTGTACAAGAAATCCATGATGGTACTTGTGGTAGCCATTTTAGTGGCATGCCAATCATTAAACACATCCTTCGTATGGGTTATTATTGGCCCAAAATGGAGTAGGATTGCTATGAATTTGTGAAGCATTGCATCAAATGCCAACAACACACGAACCTAACACATCTCCCATACCAATAACTTCAACCTATCCAATCCATGTGGTCTTTCTCCCAATGGGGCCTAGAATTAATAGGATAGATTATGCCAGCTTCATCAAGCAATCATAAATTTATCATCACTGCTACAAAATATTTCACGAAGTGGATCAAATCCATCCCACTAGTCCAAACTATAGGAGCTAAAATTGCAGTGTTCATAACAAATCATATCATTTATTGCTTTGGAATCCCTTTCCAAATCATCTCTGATAATAGGAAATCCTTCAAAAACAAAATCATCCGAGCGATTTGTAGCAAGTTTCACATTCATCATAGCTTCTCTAGCCCATACTACCCACAAGGCAATGGCCAGGCAGAAGCTACAAACAAAATAATTTGCTCCATATTATGTAAAATAGTAGCCGAATCACATTGTGACTGGCATAACCAAATATCCTTAGCCTTATGGGCGTATCGTATGAGAATCCATACTCCCACTGGGGCAACACCATTCTCACTCATTTATGGGGCAGAAGCCATCATGTCTCTCGAGCTTGAGATACCTTCCCTATGAATATCCATGAAAGAATTCATAGATGACAACACTGCCCATCAAGCATATTTTTACGAACTCACACTCCTCGATGAACGTCACATTCATGCCATCGACCACACACAAGTATACCAAGAAATCCTTCATCATGCTTACAATAGTAAGGTACACCAACACGAGTTTATAATCAGCGACTTAGTCCTCAAAGAAATCCAACAGATCACAAGCCAGCCTCGCCAACAGTGAGACAAGTTTATCTTGAACTGGTTGGGCCCATTCATTGTCACACACAAATATGGTTCAGGTGCCTATCATTTGGCTAATCTTGAAGGCCTTGATGACCCCAAACCCATTAACATTTTGCACCTTCGTGCATTCAACGCCTAACACAAATAGGCATTCATTATCACAAGCAGTACATATCGACCCACACATATATACATCACTCACTAGGCACATCATGATAAATGCATGTCTTATATTTATTTTTACTTTACATATTTCACTCGTAATTTCTACTTTATATCATTTTTATACTGTTGGTATTTGTTTTCCTTCGTGCAAGATCTACATCACTTACAAATACACCATCAGCTACACAATACAACATCATCTACGTGCATCATCATGGAGGTTCATCCACCACCACATACTGTATTGATCATGCCAGCTGATATAGCTCAACCACCAGCCACTCTCCATATTAGACGATCTTCTCATTCCTCTCATTCAGACCATAACACTTCACCTCGACGCCTCTCACCTCACCACCAAGGTTCATCCTATTCACCCCATTAAGGAGACAGCCAGGTTACCCTATCCTATTTTGACAAAAAATAGAAAACATCTCATCCCCAACCATGAGAATCACCTTCACAGTTTCATGAAGATACTATGAATATTTATTCACCCACTAACTATACACATCACCCTCTTGGAACCTACCACCATCCTAATAGAGGATACATGCCCCATACGACCTGTCATTCATGTCTACCGACCCCGCTGCCTAGTGGAGAATCTTCCTACTCCCAAGCCTTGTAAGCCCGTGTAGCCTGAGATGCTCAAGCTGGCCTCGCAAACATGCCCCTTACCATTAATGTTGCCGCCTAGAGCCATCACCTATGCGACCCATCCTTAAGACACCACCTTCACCATTGCGAGGCCTACCCTCCCAACAAATTTTGCAATCCCCACAACCATTTAACTCCACCCATCGATCAACCACACCTCTACCAGGCTCCCAAATATGTGTTGGAAATTTGAGTTATTTTGTGTTGTTATTGATGTCACATGGATCACATTGCATTTTGGTGGCAAAAGTACTTCATAAATAATCATTTATGATATTTTGGAGAGCATGGATATATGCGAGGTTTTGTGGCACAAGAGGCATATAATATTTAATTTTTAAATATTATATTAATGGTTTTTATTAAAACCAATGGTAAAGGTTTTTATTAAAACAAATGGCAAGGGTTTTTATTAAAACCAATGGTAAAGGTTTTTATTTAAACCAATGGAAAGGGTTTCTATTAAAACCATTGGAAAGGGTTTTTCATTAAAACCACTATGCTAAGACTTCTCCAAATAATGATGGATGAAAAGGTTTTTAAAATAAAACCTAGGTGCAAAAAGTTTCATGGAAAATTTCAAAAGAATGAAGGAGAAAATTTTTATTTAATAATTCTAAGGTATAAAATTGAATTTTATTATTCACCGACGTGCAATGGTTGGGGAGATTAATAAAATCCATCGACGTCATTCGAAGGTATGGAGGTGCATATAAATAAAATGTAAAACCTTTGTTTATAAGAGATTGGAAATATTGCGCATGAGTGAGAATTGTCGAAAGGGGAGCAGCAAAGAAGTAAAGAAAAATAAATTTTGTTTGAGAGCAAGGTCAAGGAGACAGCGCAGGAAAGTGACGTCACGCAGGAGCCTATAGCACAGTTGGTAGTGCACGAACTTTGCACAAGGCAGATTCGCTGTTTGAATCCCGCAAGGGGAAAAGTATTTTGCTAAGGAAGGCTTTTTGAGTTTTTAGATTTGAGCGCAGGGAAAGTTGGGTGTTTGAGATTAAATTCCAATGTGGGTTGACGACAACATGGTAAGCTCTTCACAACACTAAGTGAAAGAAACAAAGTTTGACTCCTGCAAAGGTGTGAAGGCGCATTGTTTTTGGCAAGGTATTAACGATTTCGAAGATGGTGAAGGCACATTAATTTTTGCAAAGGCGTTAATGATTTCGAAGGTTCCAAAGGCATTTCGTAAAAAGGTATTAATATCTAGTGCATGGTAATATTTGATATTGCCAAAGTTTTGGTGCATTGAAAATCATTTCTATTATAACTAGGGAGTTATAAGGTATTTAGTAAAAATAAATGATTGTTGTATGTGCTTAGGGAGTTATAAGGTTTGAAGTTAAATATTTGTGATTGTTGTATGTGGAGTTATAATGTGTGGAATTAAAAATAAAAGCATAGATGTTTGCTGTACGTATTAATAAAATTAGGGAGTCATAAGGTTGGAAAGTGTTGAACTTGTTATATGTTCTAGTGCATGATTTAATTATGAAATTAAACTAGGAACTGAAGACCTAGTTAATTGCTACCTTGAGTTAGAAGACATGCACATGAGTTAGGGTTTTAATTTGAAGATAAATTGCTTGATTATGTGCCTTGGCTATTAAGAAGAAGTGGATGGATTAGAAAATTAATTTTGTGCATAAAATTGATGCTTGAGTTCATTATTTCTTTAGTGGAGTTCATTGAGAGTATTGCCATTATTGAAGAGGTTTTTTCCAGTACTTAAGGATATTATTGTTGGTTACTTGTTGATTACATTGCCACTATTTGAGACCATTGAGGAGATCATTTGCTAGTCACTTGTGGATACATTTTTATTTCATTTGAGGAGATCATTGTTGGCTATTTGAGAGCTCTTTGTATGAGGAAGTTGTGATTGTTTCTTGAGATCTTATTGACATTGCATGAGGAAGATATCATTGAGAACCTATTGCTATCACTTGTGGATATTATCTTTGGTTGGTTGAAGTCCTCATTGTTATTTCTTGGAGAGGTTTTCATTAGAGAGCTCATTTGCCATATATTTGAGAGTTCATTGTTGAGCATTGTTATTATCCATTTGAGAGAGTATTTGTCATACATGGTTGAGTTCATTGTTGAGAATTGTTTTTTTTTTTGAAAAAAATGAAAACTTGTATTAATACAAAGAATAATTACAAACGGGAGAGAACACATCCCGACCCAGAGCAAAGAGCAACACAACAAGTGCAAAGCACAAAGGCAGCACTAAAAACCACAGGGCAAAGAAAACAATAGGGCACGAAAAGGCAACATGTCACAAAATCGCGACATGTCATGAAATCGCGGCAGTCACCCCCGTCTCGACCGTGTCGGCGCCAACAGTCACGATAACGCGACATGTCGCAAAATCGCGACATGTCGTGATATTGTGACAGGAAGGGCCCTCGACAGCCGCACGCAAAAGGAGTCACGAAATCGCAATGACAGCACCTTCCAGCAGCCAAACAGCAAAGGCATCGCGAAATCGCGACTACAACTCCAAAGAGCACCAAAGCGCCAAAAAGGTCACGAAATCGCGACGGACTGTCTCCGCATCATCCAACCAACAAAGGCGTCACGAAATCACGACAAAGTTTCTAAATGACTCTCATGCCACAAAAGGGTCGTGATATCGCGATAATTATCCTCCCAACCGCTTAAGTGCCAAACGTGTCGCGATATCGTGACAAAAATACCTTGCAGCTTCCAGTTTACCAAACTGTCATGATATCGCGACGAATTATCAACTTTGCTCTTCATCTTCAAAAGAGGCACGAAATCGTGACATAATCTCAACAAGAGCCACGATAGCGCGACATGTCGCGATATCGCGACAGAAACCTGCCAAAGGCTGTAAATGCTCAACCTGTCGTGAAATCGTGACAACTTCCAGCTCGAGGCCGCGACGGTGCTACAGGTCACGATATCGCGACAATTTTCCTCCCAGCCGCTTAAGTGCCAAACGTGTCGCGATATCGCGACAAGATTACCTTGTAGCTTCCCACTCTCCAACCTGTCTCGATATCGCAACGAAATTTCAACTTTGCTCTTCAACTTCAAAAGAGGTGCGAAATCGCGACAGGATCTCAACAAGGACCGCGATAGCACGACATGTCGTGATAGCATGACATGTCGCGATATCACGACAGAAACCCACCAAATGCCGCGGAGGCTCAACCTGTCGCGATATCGTGACAGCTTCCGGCTTGAGGCCGCGACAACACTATAGGTCGCGATATCGCGACAAAAAATTTCCTTAGCATAAAAAAAACTGCACATTATTTCAAAATTTGTTCAAGGCCTTGTCTAATCTCTGCATCCTCCACAGGCATATCACTATGCAGATGCATCCCAACCTCCCTCTCAGCACCCATCTTAGCAAGGAAATCAGTCGCCTTATTAAGAGTTCTGCTAGCATAAACAGGTATCACATCCTCTAATTCCTTCCAAAGCTCTTTAATTTGGGAGACGAGAATCCGCAGCCTCCAAGCTTTTAAGGCAAAGTTCCTCATGCAATAAAGAGCGCCAACTAGGATTTGGGAATCAGACTCAATCATTATCTTTCTATGACCCTGCTTGACGGCCCAGATGGAAGCAGATTTAATAGCAAAGGCCTCGGCTTCATTGTTTGTGGCATATCCTAGACCTTGCAATTCCCAATAGAGCACAGCCCCAACATGATCATGGCAGATTACTCCACTTCCAGCATTGCCCGGATTGCCTTTTGCAGCTCCATCAGTGTTGATTTTGATCTAGCCTTCTGGGGGAGGTTTCCAACAACTTATTACTTGTCTCTCAAGATCAGTAGCTCTCTCTTCCAGAGGCTTAGAAGCAGGCTGATTTTCCTCCTCAGCATAGATGGCAACGGTTTCCACTACTTTGCTCCAGATGACCTGCCATATCCCATCCACCGAAGAGAAGGTTTCAAGAAAAATACGAGCATTTCTTTCCAACCACACCTGCCACCAAATAAAAAGGAAACCAAGCTCCCAGCCAATTCGAATAGCTTTAGATGTAAATCTACCTCTCTTCCAGATTTCCCATAAATTGGTCCGAGACAAGTCTCCAATAGCCTAAAGTTTAAAATGGGAGAACCAACGATGCCAAATCTGTTGTGTGAAAGGACAATCAAACAGAAGATGATCAGCAGTTTCCTCATTCCTATAGCATAAAACACACTGGGAAGGACCAATGATGCCTCTGATTCTAAGATTGTCAAAGGTCAGGATTCCATTATGCATCAGCTGCCAGGCAAAGAAGTTCACTTTCGGCCAGCCCTTGGGATGCCAAATCTTCCTCCATTCTTGAACTGGAAAAGAGTGTAGGGGGGGCTCTGGAAGGATCGAATCATAGCCCTCCTTCACAGTATAAACCCCAAGGTTCCCAAAGCCCCAAGCAAGCTCATCCTCCTCATCTCTCCCAGTAAGAAACCGTTCTGACAAGATTTTTTCCAGAGTTGGAGCCTGCTCCAGGGGGATTGGAATAGGCCATTCACCCAGCCGCTTGAAATTTTGAATCTTATACTCCCCCAATTGGCTGGTATTGAAGTAGCTCTCAATATGGATCCATCCCTTATCTTTTAGAGCTAATTTTAACAGATGCAATTCAGGAACACGACAAGAATGGGAGGATTCCGATCCCAAGAATCGATCCCGTAACCGAGCCTTCTCCCCTCTCCCAACTTTCCGAACAATTGATCTTTGATAATGTGAGATCCAAGCTTGAGAGCCTGCCACACTAATGATCCATTACCCTCCAAAGGAAAGCGGCCCAAGTCATTGGGGTGAACAAGACCCAAGTATTTACTAGAGAGGATTCTGTTGAAGAGGGACGTTGGCTAGGAAATCCACCTCCACTACAGTTTACCAGCCAAAGCCTGATTGTTAAACTTGGAGCTTCTTAATCCCAGCCCACCTTTTTCCTTGGGCTGGGTGACCTTATCCCATCCAACCAAGGCCCATTTCCTCTCTCCTTTGGCACCTTCCCAAAGAAAACTTCTAGCCGCTTTGTCCAGCTCTTTCCAAATTGAAGGAGGGGCATCCAGGATAGAGAATTTATAAATTGGCATGGCCTGAATAACAGACTGCAGGAAAGTCAGTCGGCCCCCATAGCTTAACCATCTATGAGACCAGTGATTCATTCTCTCTTTGATGCCATCCAAAAGGTCCTTCCAGAAATCAGATTTCAGTTTTTTGAAATGCAGAGGAACCCCCAGGTAAACTATAGGAAGAGAGGTCCTAGTGAATCCCAAGATCTCAATAACTCTGTCTTGTGACCTTTGATTAAGATTAAAGAAGACCACTTTGGATTTTGTTTCATTGATGACTTGATTAGAGGCCCGGAGGTAGACGTTTAGAGAATCTCTGATTCCTCTTGCTTCCCTGAGGCTGACCACTCCCACCAATCCAGTATCATCCACAAACTATAAATGAGTCAAAACTTCAGCCCCGATTTTAATTCCTGTTATCTGTCCTTGAAGTCTTCTTCTCAGGAGGAGTCTGCCTAATCCTTCAGCCAAGATGAGAAAGAGATAAGGAGAGCAAGGGTCTCCTTGGCGAAGACCCCAAGAGGCTCCAAAAGGTGGCGAGGGAAGCCCCTTAATTAAAATAGAGTATGAAGGCGTAGGGATACAGCTCATGACCCAGGCAATCCAGTCCTGAGAAAAACCAAAGGCTGCCAACATCTTGACCAAGAAGCCCCACTCTACCCTATCATAAGCCTTAGACATATCCAGTTTGATGAACATTCCTTTGTTACCTGAATTGTGCATAGTATGGATAGCCTCCTGAGCCAAGATCACTCCATCCAAGATCTGTCTCCCTTCAACAAAACCCCCTTGCTCTGAGGAGATTATATTCTGAAGAAGAGGTTTTAGTCTTTCAACCATAATTTTAGTGATTATTTTGTAAATCACATTGCATAAGGCAATAGGTCTGAAATCAGAAATGTGAACCCCCCTCTCTCCTTTTGGAATTAAGGTAATAAAGGTGTGATTTAGAGCCTTGAGCATTCTTTTATTAGTTCGGGACTCCTCAATGACAGCCAGCACATCCTCCTCCAGGGTATCCCAGAAGGCCTGAAAAAACTCAATAGGGAAGCCATCAGGACCAGGCGATTTTCCAGTGCACATCCCAAAGACCACCTTCTTGAGTTCATCATGATCAATGGGCTTAAGAAGGGCCTGATTCTCTTCATGAGAGATAATAGAGGGAATGCCATCAATGACTTCATTTTGGGCTTCCACATCATGCTCCATAATTTCCTTAAAGAGGTTTGAGAAATACTCCATTGAGTGGGAGTGCATACCAGGGAGAGTGTCAAAAGAGTTTCCATTCTCGTCTTGAAGGAGTTCCATGTTATTCAATTGTATTCTAGCACAGGTAGAGCGATGGAAAATTTTTGTATTTCTGTCTCCTTCTAATAACCATGTGTTTCTTGCTCTCTGTTTCCAGTAGATCTCTTCTTGATTATCAATGTCCTCAACCGCTTTGCGTAAAGCATCATCCTCGGATTTAAGATGCTCAGAAATGATTCCTTCCCTGAATTGTTTTTGCACCTCGTTCCATCTGGTCAACAAGGGAGCCCGTTGGAGCTGGAAATCAGATTTGTTAGTTTGCCTCCACCGTTTTAGTTTACTCTTACCAAAAAGAAGTCGTTTATGAAATTTGAACATAGCTGTCCCAAAAGGGAGACGACCTTCTTCCCACCACTGTGGAATTTTCCTTCGGAGGTCCTCTTTTTGCAACCAAAAATTTTCAAATTTAAATGGTTTGTAATATTGCCCTGACATAGTCCCTCCCTCCAGCAAAATGGGAGAGTGATCTGAGACTGGGCCATCCAAAATCTGAAATTTGATATTCCATCTAACAAAAGCTTCCTCCGAGACCAAAAACCGGTCAAGCTTAACCCTCCTGTTGTATGGCTCTCTTCTCTTATTAGTCCAGGTAAAGTTTGTACCAGGGCCTTTGATATCAACAAGGTTAAAGGCCTGGACTTGGGCAATTAAAAGTCGGTCCCCTGTATCCAAAACTGGGATGCCACCTTCCTGATCCCTGGCAGATAATTTGGCATTGAAGTCCCCAGCAATAATCCAATCAAAATCTTCCCGGGAGGACCATGTTTTGAACAGCTTTCCATTGTAACTGCTGACCATCGATGTTCTGAGCCCCATAGAAGTTTGTAATTAAGACTTGTTCAGCTGTAACAATGTTCCTAAAAAGAGATGTGAGGACACCCCTCCAAGATATATGTTCTATTTCTATCCACGCCAAAGGGTTCTAAAGAGTAGCAATCCCTCCCGAGGCACCTAGAGCAGCCACATCCATATGGCCAGCACCCCTCCAGATTTGACTGACAGTTTTACTCATAAGGTCTAAAGACATTTTGTCTCCTGAATGAGCAGAAAGTCTGTTTTACTTCTCTATAAAAGTCTTTGAATAGCAGATTGATGGGTTCTACTGTTTAAACCCCTCACATTCCAAGATTGAATAATCATTGGAAACCTTGGGAGCAATAAGAATCAATTGTTCTCGCCAATCCTCCATTGATTAGCTTATCTCCTTGCACTGCAATTAGATCCTTATTGGATTTCCTACCCGCCCCTTGGGAATTACTGTTTTTCGACCTCTTCTCCACCTGGGTAATCCCTACAACTGGTCTTTCTCTGATCTTTTCTGCATTTCCCATGGTGACATCCTTAATAACTGGCTGTGATGGGGAGTGGATTACCAATGCCCCTAGGTTTTCTAGCTGCAAAATCTCAGAGGAGTCAATCACCTGTTCTAGGATAGGGGTTGGTGAGGGAGGAGCATGAGAATGGATGATATTATCCTCAAGGTTCCCATCTGCTCCTTCCATAATTTGGTCTTCTTGATCCATAAGAGATTTGAAGATTTCATACCGGTTGGTTGGCTTGGGTTGAGCTTGCTCCTTGCCATTTCTCTTTTTGTTTCTTCTTCTCTTCTGCTGTTCAAAGCCATCTTTCTGGGCATCAGAACCAAGGGGAATGATGGGTGGTTCCTTGATCGAAGTGGGCTTACCCTCTCGGGGGCGATTTGGCATTCCCTGTGGAACATCCGCTTTGGTGCTCAATATATTTGGGCAGAACCTAGCCAAATGGCCATGCTTATGGCAAAATCTACATCAAAAACGTAGGGCTTCATAGTCTAACTGCTGTATCCAGGATTGTCCTACTAACTCCAGTTCCATCTCAGCTGGTAGCGGCTGGCTAATATCCAGTTCTACACAAATTATAGCATAAACAGCAGTGTTTCCTTCTATGGTATCTTTGGAAACTCCCAAATATCTACCTAGAGAGTTACTTATCAATTCAAGAATCAATTCAAGAATCTGCTCACCCCAAAACTCCATCGAGAGAGCATACAGCCGGATCCAAACCGGGACAGCCGTGGGCTCAATGCGAGGGTCGAAGCCCGCTCTCCACGGTTGGACAAATAACCCTGCCGGGCCATGGCTCCTATTTTCTGATTCAAATGCTCTGTTTCTATCTGCTAAGGAGGAAAAACTAATAATAAAATACCCATTGCTTATGGGCCATAAGGAGTACTCACCGATAGGCTCCCAGTTTTGTCTCACCCGGTGTGCGTAAAGTGTAGGGTGGGTCGGATACCCATGAATTTGCAAATCAGGTCATGAGTAGCATGGTAGTTGATCGTGTCCTCGACCAGCTTTGGTTCTATGACAATATTCGGTCTGGAAGCGGATTGCGGGAGACATCCATTGACTCTGTGCACAGGAGAACCCTTGCCCGCATTCTTGGATAGCGAATGGTAAGCACTCCACTGAGCTTCATCAAAGGAAGACGCAGGGTTTTCTCTTAATATCTCGGCATAAGAGGTCTTCTTCCCATCAAGAAATCCTGGAGGAGACCCCATTGGGCCCTCCCGGGGCAACGAAAGAGCCGTCAGCGAAAAACAACAACAAACCACCTGAGTCCCTGGTAGAATCTTCCCACCAGAAACCCTAGAGCCTCGACTGAAGACAGTTCAGAAAGTTTCCCACCAAATCGCCAGAGCTCAAAAACCAGTTCAGCTATCACTATTTCCAAAATGTTACTATTTCATTGTTGAGAATTGTTATCATCCATTTGAGAGAGTATTTGTCATACATTGTTGAGATCATTGTGGATCATTGTTGTCATCCATTGAAGAGTACATTGTCATTCATTGTTGAGTTCATCATTGAGCCTTGCCTTCATTGATTTGTGGATGAGATTTGAGTGCTACTTGAGCATGATTGATTGAGCCTTTGAGAAGGCTTTTGGGACATAATTTTTGGACAGATTTGAGGCAGATATTGTGCATGATTGAGTGAGCCTTTGAGAAGGATTTTGGGACAAAATTGAGTACATATTTGGGACAACATTTGAGTAGGATTGTTTGAGCCTTTTTGTGAAGGCCTTGAGTACAAATTTGGGACATCATTTGAGCAGGATTGTTTGAGCCTTATGAGAAGGTATCGAAGCAGGTTTGTGAGTGGTGAAAGAAATAGAACAAAAATAGAAAAATATACCAACACCAGTTGCCTAGGTGAGCAGATTAGTGAAGAGCCCACCTGAGCAGATCAAGATTTTCTAGCTGAGTAGATCAGTGGATTGCCTAGCTGAGCAGATCAGTGGATAGCGTAGTTGAGAAAATCAATAGATTGCCTAGTTGAGCAGATCAGTGGATTGCCTAGTTGATCAGATTAGTGGATAGCCTAGCTGAGTAGATCAGTGGATTGCCTAGCTGAGCAGATCAATGGATAGCCTAGATGAGCAGATCAGTGGATAGCCTAGTTGAGAAGATCAGTGGAGCCCACTTGAGTAGATCAGGATAGCCTAGCTTTGATCAGATCAAAATAATCATTTGTATTGGGATAAGGATCCCTATTTCTTTATGAAATATTATAAGGAGATTATCTGGTGGACTACCCCACATTGGGGAAGATAAATATGATCACAAGGATAATGGTCAAGAAAGGTATGAGGAACCAAGGCATGAACAAAGGGCTTTTCAAGGGCATTGTTTTTCTTGCAATGGATTTGGACACAGGGCTATACACTGTAGGGTCTATGGATCAAAGAAGTTTAATTTTTCTAGAAGGAACTTCAAAGGAAGAAGGTATGGTTTTCAAGGACATTGCTTCTTATGCAACAAGATTGGTCATAGAGCTTATTAGTGCAAAGAAAATGAGTAACATGGTTTTGGTTTTAGAGCTACACAATTTAGAAGTCATGGTCATAATGATTATGAAAACAGAACTTCACAATACAAGGTTCAGGAAAGGAATGGATATGGAAATTATTTCAAGAAAGAATTCAAGATATGGGCACCATCCAAAGGCTACAATATCAAGTGTTTTAATTGCAATAATTTTGGGCATATTGCAAAATGGTGTAGGACTCAATTCCAAACATGTTCAAGACAAGAAGATCAAGTAACTCATAAAGAAAAGGATATCAAAAAGATGTGGAAGGAAGTTGACAAAGGAGAGGACAATGTAAGATGGGAGTAAATGTACTCCCACCCCAAAATTAATCACCTCAAGAGAGAAGGTGGTGGGGGGGCTAAGCTTAAGAGTCATATATTTTAGCCCCATAGGTGTCCGTTTTGCCATTGATGTCCAAGGGGGAGAGATTTGAGTAAGGGGGAGAGCATTGAGTTAGGGGGAGTAGCCTCCAAAGAGAGCATTGAGATAGGGGGAGCAACCTCCATAGAGAGTATTGAGTCAGGGGGAGCACCTTTGATTCTCAAAGATGGTTTTTACAGTGATTGTGGTGATTTGCATTAGAGGTGTTTCCATCAGTGACAAAGGGGGATATTATTGGCAATTTGAGTTATTTTGTGTTGTCATTGATGTCACATGGATCATCAACGTCACATTGATCACATTGATTTTTGGTGGCAAAAGCACTTCATAAATAATCATTTATGATATTTTGGAGAGCATTGATATATGCGAGGTTTTGTGGCACAAGAGGTATATAATATTTAATTTTAAAATATTATATTAATGGTTTTTATTAAAACAAATGGTAAAGGTTTTTATTAAAACCAATGGCAAGGGTTTTTATTAAAACCAATAGTAAAGGTTTTTATTTAAACCAATGGAAAGGGTTTTTATTAAAACCATTGGAAAGGGTTTTTCATTAAAATTGCTATGCTCAGACTTCTCCAAATAATTATGGATGAAAAGGTTTTTTAAATAAAACCTAGGTGCAAAATGTTTCATGGCAAAATTCAAAAGAATGAAGGAGATATCCCAATTCAAAGTTAAGAGGTGAATTATTAAATTTTTATTTAATAATTCTAAGGTCTAAAATTGAATTTTATTATTCACCGACGTGCAATGGTTGGGGAGATTAATAAAATCCACTAACGTCATTCGAAGGCATGGAGGTGCATATAAATAAAAGGTAAAACCTTTGTTTATAAGATATTGGGAATATTGCGCATGAGTGAGAAATGTCGAAAGGGGAGTAGCGAAGAAGTAAAGAAAAATAAATTTCATTTGAAAGTGAGGTCAAGGAGACAGCGCAGGAAAGTGACATCACGTAGGAGCCTATAGCGCAGTTGGTAGCGCACGAACTTTGCACAAGGCAGGTTTGCTGTTCGAATCCTGCCAGGGGAAAGTATTTTGCTAAGAAGGGCTTTTGAGTTTTCATATTTGAGCACAGAGAAAGTTGGGTGTTTGAGATTAAATTCCAATGTGGGCTGGTAAGTGCTTCACAGTGCTAAGTGAGAGAAACAGAGTTCAACTCCCGCAAAGGTGTGAAGGCGCATTGTTTTTGGCAAGGCATTAACGATTTCTAAGATGGTGAAGGCACATTAATTTTGGCAAAGGCGTTAATGATTTCAAAGGTTGCAAAGGCATTTCGTAAAAAGGTTTTTATCTCTAGCGCACGGTAATATTTGATATTGCCAAATGTTTGGTGCATTGAAAATAATTTCTATTATAACTAGGGAGTTATAAGGTATTTAGTAAAAATAAATTATTGTTGTATGTGCTTAGGAATTTATAAGGTTTGAAGTTAAATATTTGTGATTGTTGTATGTGGAGTTATAAGATGTGGAATTAAAAATAAAAGCATAGGTTTTTGCTGTATGTATTAATTAAATTAGGGAGTCATAAGGTTGGAAAGTGTTGAACTTGTTATATGTTCTAGTGCATGATTTAATTATGAAATTAAACTAGGAACTTGAGACCTAGTTAATTGCTACATTGAGTTAGAAGACATGCACATGAGTTAGGGTTTGAAGTTGAAGACAAATTGCTTTATTATGTGCCTTGGCTATTAAGAAGAAGTGGATGGATTAGAAAATCAATTTTGTGGATAAAATTGATGCTTGAGTTGATTATTGCTTTAGTGGAGTTCATTGAGAGTATTCCCATTACTGAAGAAGTTTTTTCCATTGCTTAAGAAGATTATTGTTGGTTACTTGTTGAGTACATTGCCACTATTTGAGACCATTGAGGAGATCATTTGCTAATCACTTATGGATACATTTGTATTTCATTTGAGGAGATCATTGTTGGCTATTTGAGAGCTCTTTGTTTGAGGAAGTTGTGCTTGTTTCTTGAGATATTATTGACATTGCATGAGGAAAATATCATTGAGAACCTATTGCTATCACTTGTGGAGATTGTCCTTGGTTGGTTTAAGTCCTCATTGTTATTTATTGGAGAGGTTTTCATTAGAGAGCTCATTTGCCATATATTTGAGAGTTCATTGTTGAGCATTGTTATCATCCATTTGAGAGAGTATTTGTCATACATGGTTGAGTTCATTATTGAGCATTGTTATCATCCATTTGAGAGAGTATTTGTCATACATTGTTGAGATCATTGTGGATCATTATTGTCATCCTTTTAAGAGTACATTGCCATTCATTTTTGAGTTCATAATTGAGCCTTGCCTTCATTGATTTGTGGATGAGATTTGAGTGTTACTTGAGCATGATTGATTGAGCCTTTAAGAAGGCTTTTGGGATATAATTTCTGGATAGATTTGAGGTAGCTTTTGTGCATGATTGAGTGAGCCTTTGAGAAATATTTTGGGATAGACTTGAGTACATATTTGGGACAACATTTGAGTAGGATTGTTTGAGCCTTTTTGTGAAGGCCTTGAGTATAAATTTGGGATATCATTTGAGTAGGATTGTTTGATCCTTATGAGAAGGCTTTTAGGCAGATTTGTGAGCAGTGAAAGAAATAGAACAAAAATAGAAAAACATACCAACACCAGTTACCTAGCTAAGCAGATCAATGAAGAACCCACCTGAGCAGATCAGGATTTCCTAGCTGAGCAGATTAGTGGATTTCTTAGCTGAGCAGATCAATGGATAGCCTAGTTGAGTAGATGAGTGGATTGACTAGCTGAGTAGATTAGTGGATTGCCTAGTTGAGTAGATCAATGGATAGCCTAGTTGAGTAGATTAGTGGATTGCCTAGCTGATCAAATCAGTGGATAGCCTAGATGATCAGATCAGTGGATAGCCTAGTTGAGCAGATCAGTGGAGCCCACCTGAGCAGATCAGGATAGCCTAGATTTGAACAGATCAAAGTAATAATTTGTATTGGGATAAGGATCCCTATTTCTTTGTGAAATATTATAAGGAGATTATCTTGTGGACTACCCCACATTAGGGGAACCATAATAAATATTGTGTCTCAATTGCGTGTAGTAATTTGTGCACTTGCTTACTATTGCTATCTATGCCATTAATGCACACTGCTATATTTGGTTATTGCAATTAAGGACACTAATTAATATTGGTTTGGAAAGAAATTAAAAAGCTGGTGCTATACTATTCACCCCCCTCTCAAAATAAGCTTGTTTTCTTCAATTGGTATCAAAACGGGTTACTTCAGAAAGGCTAACATATTAAGGGAAGATTCTACAAGAACACAGCTAGCTTCACAAAATATATCATCTACAAGTAAGGCTCCACTATCGACAAGCTAACAATGGAAGAACTACAAGGAAATCTCACAGCTTATGATATGAGTATAAGTAAGCATCAGGTTCAAATAAAAGAAATTGCATTCAAGGCTTCAGAGAAAAAGAAAAGGAAAGTTTCAGAGAGAGATAAAGATTCAGATAATTATGAGGAAGCTAACTTCATCAAAAGGAAAAAGGACTTAAGAAATTACAAGGATATGAAGAAAGTCAAATGCTACAGGTGTGGTGATTATGGTCACTATGCAAACAAGTGTCCACATGAAGAAAATAGTGATGATGAAAAATAGGGTCACAGAAGAAAATAAGATGGAAAGCATAAGAATGAAAAATATGATAGGTACAAGCAAAGCAAGTATGAGAAGAAGAAAAGATTTCGTAAGACAAAGAAAACTTTCTACATTGAAGAAGAAAGTGATAGCTCATATCACAGTGATAGAGACAAGTCATATGATGAAAAGGAAGAACATATATTCCTAGGAATAGAAGGTGAAAGAGAATAGTGCTTTGTGTGTGGTAAAAGAGATCACAAACCAGGATATTGCAATGGCTTCAGTGACAATGAAGATGAGATGACACATCAAGGAAATAGGTATGGTCAAAGAAATCATGAGAGTTTGTTTTCTATTGAAGATTATAATGATCTTAGTGAAAGTGAAGATGAAGAAGGATTTTTTGATGGGATAAAATAAGTAGAAGAAGAACACTCACTCCAAACAGAAGAAGTTAAACAAGAGAATATTGTAAGAAAGACA
The DNA here is from genome assembly GCA_028583015.1 of Wollemia nobilis. Classification (NCBI taxonomy): domain Eukaryota; kingdom Viridiplantae; phylum Streptophyta; class Pinopsida; order Araucariales; family Araucariaceae; genus Wollemia; species Wollemia nobilis. Next base: position 14,876,309 of record JAQPPZ010004205.1, read on the forward strand.
AATGTCTCACTTGATCTAAAAGAAGACTTCAATGATATCCATGAGCAACTACAAGTGGTTACGGAGAATCTAAAATAATTGAGATGTTCTATACTTGAGAAGTTTGATCCATCACATGACTCAAAAGGTCAAGATATTTTCACTGAGAAGGAAACATGTATTTAAGAGACAATAGAGATGGATGCCAATTTGCTATTTGACACAAATGAAGAGAAAGAAGAGGAAGGTTCCAAAGCACCAAAGGTCTCATATTTTAGGTTTGGGGAATCACACATAAAAGGAAAGGAAGTTATAAAATATGAAAGCAAGGAAGCACCTAAGATTCATGAAGAAAGTTCCAAAGTTCCTATGGTTCCAAACATCCAGTTTGGATCTTGTTTTGAGATAGGTGAATCAAGTTCAAGAGGAAAATAAATTCTTGAAAAGGAAAGTAAGGAAGAAATTAAGGAAGAGGATTTAGATACTACAAAGAAGGATCAAGGATACCATGCACAATTCAAATAAGATCACAAGGATAATGGTTAAGAAAGGTATGAGGAGCCAAGGCATGAACAAAGGGCTTTTCAAGGACATTATTTTTCTTGTAATGGATTTGGACACAGGGCTATACATTGTAGGGTCTATGGATCAAAGAAGTTTGATTTTTCTAGAAGGAACTTCAAAGGAAGAAGGTATGGTTTTCAAGAGCATTGCTTCTTATGCAACATGATTGGTCATAGAGCTTCTTAGTGCAAAGAAAATGAGTAACATGGTTTTGGTTTTAGAGCTACACAATTTGGAAGTCATGGTCATAATGATTATGAAAACAGAACTTCACAATACATGGTTCGGGAAAGGAATGGATATGGAAATTATTTCAAGAAAGAATTCAGGATATGGGCACCATCCAAAGGCTACAATATCAAGTGTTTTAATTGCAATAATTTTGGGCATATTGCAAAATGGTGTAGGACACAATTCCAAACAGGTTCAAGACAAGAAGATCAAGTAACTCATCAAGAAAAGGATATCCGAAAGATGTGGAAGGAAGTTGACAAAGGAAAGAAACAATGTAATATGGGAGTAAATGTACTCCCACCCCAAAATTAATCACCTCAAGAGAGAACGTGGTGGGGCGGCTAAGCTTAAGAGTCATATATTTTAGCCCCATAGGTGTCCATTTTTCCATTGATGTCAAAGGGGGAGAGATTTGAGTAAGGGGGAGAGCATTGAGTTAGGGGGAGCAACCTCCAAAAAGAGAATTGAGATAGGGGGAGCAACCTCCATAGATAGTATTGAGTTAGGGGGAGTACCTTTGATTCTCAGAGATGGTTTTTGCAGTGATTGTGGTGATTTGCATTAGAGGTGTTGAGATCAATGACAAATGGGGAGATTGTTGGCAATTTGAGTTATTTTGTGTTGTCATTAATGTCACATGGATCATTGATGTCACATTAATCACATTGAGTTTTTGTAGAAAAATCACTTCATAAATAATCATTTATGATATTTTGGAGAGCATGGATATATGCGAGGTTTTGTGGCACAAGAGGCATATAATATTTAATTTTTAAATATTATATTAATAGTTTTTATTAAAACCAATGGCAAGGGTTTTTATTAAAACCAATGGTAAAGGTTTTTATTTAAACCAATGGAAAGGGTTTTTATTAAAACCATTGGAAAGGGTTTTTAATTAAAACCGCTATGCTCAAAAATCTCCAAATAATGATGGATGAAAAGGTTTTTTAAATAAAACCTAGGTGCAAAAAGTTTCATGGCAAAATTCAAAATAATGAAGGAGATATCCCAATTCAAAGTTAAGAGGTGAATTATTAAATTTTTATTTAATAATTCTAAGGTCTAAAATTGAATTTTATTATTCGCCAATGTGCAATGGTTGGGGAGATTAATAAAATCCATCGACGTCATTTGAAGGCATGGAGATGCATATAAATAAAAGGTAAAACCTTTGTTTATAAAATATTGGGAATATTGCACATGAGTGAGAAATGTCAAAAGGGGAGCAGCAAAGAAGTAAAGAAAAATAAATTTCATTTGAAAGCGAGGTCAAGGAGACAGTGCAGGAAAGTGACATCATGCAGGAGTCTATAGCGCAGTTGGTAGCGCACGAAATTTGCACAAGGCAGGTTTGTTGTTCGAATCCTGCCAGGGGAAAGTATTTTGCTAAGAAGGGGCTTTTGAGTTTTCAGATTTGAGTGCAGGGAAAGTTGGGTGTTTGAGATTAAATTCCAACATGGGATGGTAAGTGCTTCATAGTGCTAAGTGAGAGAAACAGAGTTTAACTTCCGCAAAGATGTGAAGGCGCATTGTTTTTGGCAAGGCATTAACGATTTCTAAGATGGTGAAGGCACATTAATTTTGGCAAAGGCGTTAATGATTTCGAAGGTTGCAAAGGCATTTCATAAAAAGGTTTTTATCTCTAGCGCATGGTAATATTTGATATTGCCAAATTTTTGGTGCATTGAAAATCATTTCTATTATAACTAGGGAGTTATAAGGTATTTAGTAAAAATAAATTATTGTTGTATGTGCTTAGGGAGTTATAAGGTTTGAAGTTAAATATTTGTGATTGTTGTATGTGGAGTTATAAGGTGTGGAATTAAAAATAAAAGCATAGGTGTTTACTGTATGTATTAATAAAATTAGGGAGTCATAATGTTGGAAAGTGTTGAACTTGTTATATGTTCTAGTGCATGATTTAATTATGAAATTAAACAAGGAACTTGAGACCTAGTTAATTGCTACCTTGAGTTAGAAGACATGCACATGAGTTAGGGTTTTAATTTGAAGAAAAATTGCTTGATTATGTGACTTCACTATTAAGAAGAAGTGGATGGATTAGAAAATCAATTTTATGGATAAAATTGATGCTTGAGTTGATTATTGCTTTAGTGGAGTTCATTGAGAGTATTCCCATTATTGAAGAAGTTTTTTCCATTGCTTGAGGAGATTATTGTTGGTTACTTGTTGAGTACATTGCCACTATTTTATACCATTGAGGAGATCATTTTCTAATCACTTATGGATACATTTTTATTTCATTTGAGGAGATCATTGTTGGCTATTTGAGAGCTCTTTGTTTGAGGAAGTTGTCCTTGTTTCTTGAGATCTTATTGACATTGCATGAGGAAGATATCATTGATAATTTATTGCTATCACTTGTGGAGATTGTCCTTGGTTGGTTTAAGTCCTCATTGTTATTTATTGGAGAGGTTTTCATTAGAGAGCTCATTTGCCATATATTTGAGAGTTCATTGTTGAGCATTTTTATCATCCATTTGAGAGAGTATTTGTCATACATGGTTGAGTTCATTGTTGAGCATTGTTATCATCCATTTGAGAGAGTATTTGTCATACATTGTTGAGATAATTGTTGTCATCCATTGAAGAGTACATTGTAATTCATTGTTGAGTTCATCATTGAGCCTTGCCTTCATTGATTTGTGGATGAGATTTGAATGTTACTTGAGCATGATTGATTGAGCCTTTGAGAAGGCTTTTGGGATATAATTTCTGGACAGATTTGAGGCAGCTTTTGTGCGTTATTGAGTGAGCCTTTGAGAAATATTTTGGGACAAATTTGAGTACATATTTGGGACAAAATTTGAGTAGGATTGTTTGAGCCTTTTTGTGAAGGCCTTGAGTACAAATTTGGGATATCATTTGAGCAGGATTGTTTGATCCTTATGAGAAGGCTTTGAGGAAAATTTGTGAGCAGTGAAAGAAATAGAACATAAATAGAAAAACATACCAACACCAGTTACCTAGCTAAGCAGATCAATGAAGAACCCACCTGAGCAGATCAAAATTTCCTAGTTAAGCAGATCAGTGGATTTCCTAGCTTAGCAGATCAGTGGATAGCCTAGTTGAGCAGATGAGTGGATTGACTAGCTGAGAAGATCAGTGGATTGCCTTATTGAGTAGATCAATGGATAGCCTAGCTGAGCAGATCAATGGATAGCCTAAATGATCAGATCAGTGGATAGCCTAGTTGAGTAGATCGGTGGAGCCCACCTGAGCAGATCAGGATAGCCTAGCTTTGAACAGATCAAAGTTATAATTTGTATTTGGATAAGGATCCCTATTTCTTTGTGAAATATTATAAGGATATTATCTTGTAGACTACCCCACATTGGGGGAACCATAATAAATATTGTGTCTCAATTGCATGTAGTGATTTTTACACTTGCTTACTATTGTTATCTATGCCATTAATGCACACTGCTATATTTGGTTATTGCAATTAAGGAAATTAATTAATATTGGTTTGGAAAGAAAGTAAAAAGTGGGCTCTATACTGTTCACCCCCCCTCTCAAAATAATCTTGTGTTATTCAACTGGTATCAGAACGGGTTCCTTCAGAAAGGCTAACATATTAAGGGCAAATTCTATAAGAAAACAGATGGCTTCACATAATGGATCATCTACAAGTAAGGCTCCACTATCGACAAGCTAACAATGGAAGAACTACAAGGAACTCTCACAACTTATGATATGAGTATAAGTAAGCATCAGGTTCCAATAAAAGAAATTGCATTCAAGGCTTTAGAGAAAAAGAAAGGGAAAGTTTCAGAGAGAGATAGAGATTCAGATAATTATGAGGAAGCTAACTTCATCAAAAGGAAAAAGGACTTAAGAAATTACAGGGATATGAAGAAAGTCAAATGCTACAAGTGTGGTGATTATGGTCACTATGCAAACAAGTGTTCACATGAAGAAAATAGTGATGATGAAAAATAGGGTCATAGAAGAAAATAATATGGAAAGCATAATAATGAAAAAAATGACAGGTACAAGCAAAGCAAGTATGAGAAGAAAATTTTTTGTAAGACAAAGAAAACTTTCTACATTGAAGAAGTGATAGCTCAGATCACAACGATAGAGACAAGTCAGATGATAAAAAGTAAGAACATCTATTCCTAGGAATAGAAGGTGAAAGATAATAGTGCTTTGTGTGTGGTAAAAGAGATCACAGACCAAGATGTTGCAATGGTTTCAGTGACAATGAAGATGAGATGACACATCAAGGAAATAGGTATGGTCAAAGAAATCATGAGAGTTTGTTTGCTATTGAATATTATAATGATCTTAGTGATAGTGAATATGAAGAAGGGTTTTTCGATGGGATAAAATAAGTATAAGAAGAACACTCACTCCAAACAGAATAAGTTAAACAAGAGAATATTGTAAGAAAGACAGATGTCTCACTTGATCTAAAAGAAGACTTCAATGATATCCATGAGCAACTACAAGTGGTTAAGGAGAATCTAAAATAATTGAGATGTTCTATACTTGAGAAGTTTGATCCATCACATGAATCAAAAGGTCAAGATATTTTCACTGAGAAGGAAACATGTATTTAAGAGACAATAGAGATGGATGCCAATTTGCTATTTGACACAAATGAAGAGAAAGAAGAGGAAGGTTCCAAAGCACCAAAGGTCTCATATTTTAGGTTTGGGGAATCACACTTAAAAGGAAAGGAAGTTATAAAATATGAAAGCAAGGAAGCACCTAATATTTATGAAGAAAGTTCCAAAGTTCCTATGGTTCCAAACATCCAGTTTGAATCTTGTTTTGAGATAGGTGAATCAAGTTCAAGAGGAAAATAAATTCTTGAAAAGGAAAGCAAGGAAGAAATTAAGGAAGAGGATTTAGATACTACAAATGAGGATCAAGGATACCATGCACAAGTCAAATAATATCACAAGGATAATGGTCAAGAAAGGTATGAGGAACCAAGGCATGAACAAAGGGCTTTTCAAGGACATTGTTTTTCTTTTAATGGATTTGGACACAGGGCTATACATTGTAGGGTCTATGGATCAAAGAAGTTTGATTTTGCTAGAAGAAACTTCAAAGGAAGAAGGTATGGTTTTCAAGAGCATTGCTTCTTATGCAACATGATTGGTCATAGAGCTTCTTAGTGCAAAGAAAATGAGTAACATGGTTTTGGTTTTTCTTTAAAACCAATGGTAAAGGTTTTTATTAAAACCAATGGCAAGGGTTTTTATTAAAACCAATGGTAAAGGTTTTTATTTAAACCAATGGAAAGGGTTTTTATCAAAACCATTGGAAATGGTTTTTCATTAAAACCACTATGCTAAGACTTCTCCAAATAATTATGGATGAAAAGGTTTTTTAAATAAAACCTAGGTGCAAAAAGTTTCATGGCAAAATTCAAAAGAATGAAGGAGATATCCCAATTCAAATTTAAGAGGTGAATTATTAAATTTTTATTTAATAATTCTAAGGTCTATAATTGAATTTCATTATTCTTCGATGTGCAATGGTTGGGGAGATTAATAAAATCCACCGACGTCATTCGAAGGCATGGAGGTGCATATAAATAAAAGGTAAAACCTTTGTTTATAAGAGATTGGGAATATTGCGCATGAGTGAGAATTGTCGAAAGGGGAGCAACGAAGAAGTAAAGAAAAATAAATTTCATTTGAGAGCAAGGTCAAGGAGACAGAACGGGAAAGTGACATCACATAGGAACCTATAGCATAGTTGGTAGCACACAAACTTTGCACAAGGCAGGTTCGATGTTCGAATACCGCCAGGGACAATATTTTTCTAAGGAAGGCTTTTTGAGTTTTCAGATTTGAGTGCAGGAAAAGTTGGGTGTTTGGGATTAAATCCCAACATGGGCTAACAACCACGTGGTAAGCACTTCACAATGCTAAGTGAGAGGAACAGAGTTCGACTCTCGCAAAGTTGTAAAGGCACATTATTTTTGGCAAGGCATTAATGATTTCGAAGATGGTGAAGGCACATTAATTTTGGCAAAGGCATTAATGATTTCAAAGGTTGCGAAGGCATTTCGTAAAAATGTATTTATCTCTAGCGCATGGTAATATTTGATATTGCCAAAGTTTCGATGCATTCAAAACCATTTCTATTATAACTAGGGAGTTATAAGGTATTTAGTAAAAATAAATGATTGTTGTATGTGCTTAGGGAGTTATATGGTTTGAAGTTAAATATTTTTGATTGTTGTATGTGGAGTTATAAGGTGTGGAATTAAAAATAAAAGCATAGGTGTTTGTTGTATGTATTAATAAAATTAGGGAGTCATAAGGTTGGAAAGTGTTGAACTTGTTATATGTTCTAGTGCATGATTTAATTATGAAATTAAACTAGGAACTTGAGACCTAGTTAATTGCTACCTTGAGTTAGAAGACATGCACATGAGTTAGGGTTTGAAGTTGAAGACAAATTGCTTGATTATGTGCCTTGGCTATTAAGAAGAAGTGGATGGATTAGAAAATTAATTTTGTGGATAAAATTTATGCTTGAGTTGATTATTGCTTTAGTGGAGTTCATTGAGAGTATTACCATTATTGAGGAGGTTTTTGCCATTGCTTGAGGAGATTATTTTTGGTTTCTTAGTTGAGTACATTGCCACTATTTGAGACCATTGAGGAGATCAATTGCTAGTCACTTATGGATACATTTGTCTTTCATTGGAGGAGATCATTGTTGGCTATTTGAGAGCTCTTTGTTTGAGGAAGTTGTGCTTGTTTCTTGAGAGCTTATTGACATTGCATGAGGAAGATATCATTGAGAACCTATTGCTATCACTTGTGGAGATTGTTCTTGTTTGGTTGAAGTCCTCATTGTTATTGCTTGGAGAGGTTTTCATTAGAGAGCTCATTTGCCATATATTTGAGAGTTCATTATTGAGCATTGTTATCATACATTTGAGAGAGTATTTGTCATACATGGTTGAGTTCACTGTTGAGAATTGTTATCATCCATTTGAGAGAGTATTTATCATACATTATTGAGATCATTGTGGATAATTTTTGTCATCCATTGAAGAGTACATTGCCATTCATTGTTGAGTTCATCATTGATCCTTGCCTTCATTGATTTGTGGATGAGATTTGAGTGCTACTTGAGCATGATTGATTGAGCCTTTGAGAAGGCTTTTGGGATAGAATTTCTAGATAGATTTGAGGTAGCTTTTGTGCATGATTGAGTGAGCCTTTGAGAATGCTTTTGGGATAGACTTGAGTAAATATTTGGGATAGCATTTGAGCAGGATTGTTTGAGCCTTTTTGTGAAGGCCTTGAGTACAGATTTGGGACAACATTTGAGCAAGATTTTTTGAGCCTTGTGAGAAGACATTGAGGAAGATTTGTGAGAAATGAAATAAATAGAACAGAAATAGAAAAACATACCAACACCAGTTGCCTACTTGAGTAGATTAGTGAAGAGCCCACCTGAGTAGATCAGGATTGCCTAGCTGAGAAGATCAGTGGATTGCCTAGCTGAGCATATCAGTGGATAGCCTAGTTGAGCAAATCAATGGATTGCCTAGCTAAGCAGATTAGTGGATTGCATAGCTAAGCAGATCAGTGGATAGCCTAGCTGAGCAGATTAGTGGATTGCCTAGCTGAGCAAATCAGTGGATAGCCTAGCTGAGAAGATCAATGGATAGCCTAGTTGGGTATATCGGTGGAGCCCACTTGAGCAGATCAGGATAGCCTAGCTTTGAGCATATCAAAGTAATGATGTGTATTGGGATAAGGATCCCTATTTCTTTGTGAAATATTATAAGGAGATTATATTGTGGACTACCCCACATTGGGGGAACCACATTAAATATTGTGTCTCAATTGTGTATGGTGATTTGTGCACTTGATTACTATTACTATCTATGTCATTAATGCACACTACTATATTTGGTTATTGCAATTAAGACACTAATTGATATTGGTTTAGAAAGAAAGTAAAAAGTGGGCGCTATACTATTCACCCTCTCTCAGTATAAGCTTGTGTTCTTCACTCTACAATGACCACAGGCCTCAAAATATATAGTCATCCTAGTATCTCCTACATCTGGGATATCCATAGGTGGGTCCCTCTCCATAACCCAAGGCAAAACCATAGGATGCTCTCCTCTATCCCCTCGCTATTTGAAGTAAGTCACAAGAGCCCTTGGGACATCCTATCGTAAACCAAACTGATACCTCACTCTATCAAACTAAAAATACTTAGTCTATTATGTATAGTGCCCCACCAACCATCACAACTCCTCATCATCCTTGTCTCACTTAATCCCATCCAACCAGGGCCTCCATCTAATATCACCAGGTGTTAGGTCTCCAAAATTACCTCTCTACAATAGTGGGTCAACCTCATGTGGCCTCTTGATATCCTACTCTACCTCTGTACTCCACCCCAAAGCATAGGGAAAATACTCCTTGCCGTCCACATGCATAGGGTGAGGTCATAATGAGGGCCTCTCGACAACTATGTGTTCCTATGCCCACACCTGCAACAAGGGAATCACACTCAATCTTGTCCTCCTCCAACGAACAATGTCGTGCAACTATCGATAAACTTGAGCCAATAATGCAGGTGCCCATGCAAACACAACCCTATGCTCCACCATGTTGCTCACCACATCTAACATATTCCAGGTGAACAACATCCCAGAACTATCAGGTAGGGCATACGTAGAGATCATCATCATCACCACACACTATTGATCAAATATCTTATCCTCCAACCACAACCACTCATAATCAATCTTTAACACATCAATGTACCTCCAATCCACCCCAAAGAATCGCTCCAACATAGCTTCCTTACTCTCATCAGCGGCTGCTCTCATAGGAACACCCTCAATTGGTTATCGATATATCCGATACACATCCTCCAAGGTGAGGGTCATGAAAAGTGTTCCTATCCATGTCCCACTTCTCACACAATGCAGATACATATGCTCGATTGATGTGTATACTCTTACATTCCCATACACCTCAAAAGCGTATGTCATCTAACCAATCTAGCTCATCCTTTGTGTTCATCAACTCCTCAAAACCTTCCTTTATTTTTCTCACTTGATTATGGGGCTCCAACATTTTCACCTGTTCATCCACAACAAAACATACATCAGTATTTTATCCAATCACAAACCATCAATAAAATTTACAAACTACAACAGTTAAATTTGACACGCATTTCAAGACAATAAAATGCACTAATCACATGACAAAATAGTCATATATTTGGATACCCATTTTTCATTTCATGGTAAAAGTTCAAACAAATGTGACAAAAAGTACATATGTGATGCCCAACAGCCAAAAATAAAATCACCCACACATCCACGGTGTCACGAAATTTTAAACACGACCAATTCATTTAACATACAAAAAATAAAATACATTTTTGAATACCCATTTGCCTACTTAGCGGTAAATATGTCAACAAAATTTAAAAACAACATGCCAATATACACATATTTCAAGGTCAATTTTACCATAAATACACCAAAACTAAAAACACATCAGAATAAATTAATTCAAAAATAACAGTCACATTTTTGAATACCCATTTGCCCACTCCACGGTGAAAGTTCAAACAGATGTGGAAAACAGTCTAAATCGGGCTCCCTACAACTCATTTTTAGTTTCACATTACCCACACCTTGGCATGCAAATCAAAGGCAAGCCAGATGAAGTCATATATTAAAATAAGCTACATTTTTGGATACCCATTTTGCCCTTCTATGGTGAAAGTTTCATCGGTTTCCAAAAATACTACCTCTAACATAGTAAATCTAACGATCAAGGTTTACTACTTTACACCTAAAAGCAACATATTCCAAAATCATGCCAAACAAAAATAGAAAAATATAACAGTCACATAATGGGATACCCATTTCCTACTTTTACTGATAAAATGAAATAACATTTCAAGATCAGTACACTATTACTTCAAAAACATATGGTCAAACTCCACACCTACTCTACCCATCACCCGATCAAATCGGTGCTAAAACAAGTCAGATTTAGAAATGGATCACGTTTTTGGGTACCCATTTGGCTTGTTTATCACTATGTATTCAAATTTTCATTAAAAATTACAATTTTTTTTTAAAACGGGATGAAAACCTCCCCCCGTTCACATTTCTTCGAAAAATAAAACAAAATAAAAACAAAGTGAAAGGACACTTACCGATGGGTCCCCACACCTGCTGCCAGTCACCCTGCGTCCCCTCATCATCATCACCCTCAAAGTCATCAATCATGATCTCCTCGTGTCGTCAAATGCTCCCACACGTCGCTTTCCAACCTTTCCCACTGTCAAAATGAACCACCTCCAATGAAATTAGGGCTTAAATAGGCCTTAATCCCACCTTCGTCCCCCGAGGGGTGAATTTAGATCCAATTCACCCCCTGGGTGGCAATTTAGGTCAAAATTGCCCCCTGGGTGGCGAACTCAGCCAAAACACTCCAGAATCACTCAAACTACCCCCAAAACCCTAAAAAAGTAGGCATATGTCTACCAAAACCCTAGGAACCTCCCAAATTTGTCATCTAACTTAATTTGCAATCATTTTCATCATGCATTGGTATCTTATCAATCGCTGCATCATCAATCACCGCATTCCATTCGCCTCATTACTGATTTCTCGTTTGAGGGGGTATTCATATCCAAAGTTAGCTTTGCATGCAACCACAACATCGAAAATCCAAAAGTGCGATTAGCACATTTATCTATGAAATTTTTTGCTGAATATTATCATACAAAATAATCTCAATCCCAACTAGACATGGGTTAAATCAAGAGAGTTATGTGTAACAATGGAAAGGTCACTTTGGCATTCATGGAGCACAATGAATGACACGGGTGACTAATCCTAGTGTAACATTTGGAAAAGGATTTCACGACCACGCTGATCTGGTCACGTTTGAATAATCCAAATGTTAACTAACTCAAATGGTTTGACACTTGTCGCCATGTTCTCATCAATTAATCAACATCAAATATTTAGATAGGCTTTTGTCCTATTCATACTTTTGGACCACGCTAATCTAGTCTCAAAAGCAAATAAGTCTAAAGTTGCCATTCTCAAGCAACTATTATGGCATCATAAATGTCATACAGACTTAGCAAAATCATAGCATTGCATTCGCAATCATCCATTTCCATTTACCAGCATTGTTTTTATTTCTTTCCTCTTTTCCTTCTTTCCTTCTTCCCTTCTCTCCCTGGATCCCCAGTTAATGTTGTATGGTCACGCTTCGAGTGGCTACATACCTTTGATTGGATTTCATTCCCCTTCTATCCCTTTTCCTTCTACACAAACCCTTCACATTTTTGTATTAAACTGTGTTCCACACAGTATAGTACAAAAAGGGGCAAAATGTAGACACCCAAAAGTTGCACATTGCTATACCTACGTACTTGTAGATCCTTTCGGACACTTGTAGGTTTACATAGGCCATCCTAGGTATCCCTAGGCTATTGTAGACTAGCGTATACTATTTTAGATCCTCCTAGACATGCATAGATTATTGTAGTCATGTGTAGTCATGCGTAGATGGTCGTAGTCATGCGTAGACCACCATAGATTATCATAGCATCGTGTAGACTTCCATATACCACTTCATTGGCTTTCAGGTCCTAAACCCTCATAAGCCTTCAAAATCACATCCCATGCATTGGGATATCCTCCTGACAGCTTATTTGTACTCAATTGAGGCCCCCACGGGGTATTAATTGACAAAAACAATTACCAAGTTGATTCCTAAAATATAATTTAATGTTGACTTCACTTAAGTCACCTTTTTAGGGCAAAATTGATTAAAAGAACTCTTAATCCTTAATTAACACTAATTGCATCATCCCACATGTGTGTAATTAGGGTTAGCTAAGATATTTTCCTAAGAAATCCTAATCAAGCCCTAATTTGACTTAAGGCCTCTAATCCTGATTAGAATTAATCCTTCCTCACACATGTGTGAGGATAGAATATTTTCTATAAGGAATAGGAGACTTCCATGTCCCAAACCTTAACCTAACTCTGGTTATAACTCAGCCTAGGGTTAGTTTCTTTAACTCTCCCCCATATACCTTACCATTTCCTATAAATAGTGGGTCCTAAATCCCTAATGAACTCTCTCTTCCTATTCCAACAAAGCATGGAAACTCTACAAAAATGGATAATGAAGATTGAACAACCAGTTCTCGGAGTAGATAGTCAAATTTCCATAGCATATAGAGGCACACCAGCTACCTAGGAATCGATCCACCGAAGGGATTTTACAAAAGGAACCTCATAGCTGAATTCGACCTCCGCCTCGCAAATCTAGTCTTAGTTCACTCCCCAGATGGCGAATTGGATCTACAAGTCCCAAATCACCTCAAATTTTGGAGGTAAGGTCTATTTTACCATTTTATCAGCTTTTGCACCTTCAATTTCAGTTTTCAATGCATCCTTACCATCTATTTTATATTTATAAACATGGGGTCTGACTAAGGGAAGCCCCCCATCGCACTAACCCCCTTTTGTAGGTTCTTCACAAGTTATCTAGCAGATCTGAAGAGGAAGAACATCATCAACTATAACTCAACAGTGGCCCACATACAAAGAAGCCCACCTACATTGAGGGATGATTGAAGACGACATCAAACTTGTTGTAACATTATTATAAGAAGAAATGGCTAAAGGGCATCATGTCCCTATTGTAACACATATCTTTCAATATTAATGAAATACAACCTTTTCATTTAGTACACATTTATGTTTTGTATTACTGGATCAAATATCAATTTCTACCCATTTCAAGATCCTTTGTAGGTTCAAGATTTATTTGATGATTATTTTTTATAAGGGCACTCCTTTCAAGAATAAGGATGTTTGTAAACTTTATGCTACATACAAGATTTAACACAAGTGGTCAACTCCATATTACCCTCAGGGTAATGGATAAGTCGAAGCATCAAACAAGTCTTTGATAAAGATCTTGAAGAAGTTGGTTTGTAAGTCTAGTTGTGACTAGCATATCTAGCTTTATCCTACCTTGTGGGCCTATCATACTAGCATACATACTCCCACAGGTGCCTTACCCTATGTCTTGGTGTATGGGTCTAAGGTGGTGTTTCCTTTCAAGCGCAAGGTTTGCTTGTTGCACATTTTGTTGCAATATGCCTTTATTGATGGTGAGTATTGCTCAGATCGTTTGCATCAATTGGAGTTGTTGGATGAAAAGTGAATTCATGCCTTAGAGAATTTATGAGCCTATCATAATAAGCTCAAGTGATCTTACTCTAAGAGAGTTCACAACCATTCTTTTGAGTTTGGAGACCTTGTCCTCAAGGAAAATTGGAAGAACACCAATGCTCATTCTAATATTAAAGGTAAGTTTCAAGCCAATTGGTTAGGACCCTTTTTTATAACATCCAAGTTTGGCTTAGGTACCTGTCATTTAGCTTCTTTAAATGGTGAAGAAATTAAATAACCAATGAACATAATGCATCTCAAAAGATATTATGCATGATCAATCATCTACATTACACATTGCATTTAGAATAGTTTCATATTGCATTTTGTTTGCTTGATCATTTTGCATGGTTGCATGTCATATTTTGCATGGTTTCCTAACATTCTATTCCATTTGTATTTTTACTTGTCATAAATTGCACTTCTGCCTGCTCATATTTGCATGATTGCTTGTTCATATAGATTCTTGGGAATTTGCAGCAATGGCAAGTGATGACACCTAGTTAGGTCATAGGTCACATGCATTTCACTCTCACTAGAGATTTTATGCCTAGAAAATCCCCAACCTAGGGTCCACCTTAGTGCCATCATTTCATCCATCCATATCATATTTTCCTTATTCCTTGACCTTGAAAGTTTTCATTGCATATATTTATCCAAGTCAAGGGGCATGGTTCTCGTCTTGCTCCATTGGAATTTTACATACATATTTTGCACACATCACACCCCTATTGGGTAGCACTTGCTAATTCATCATTCACACATAGCACACCCTACATGGGATAGCTTCATGGCCACACGTGAGGGGTAACCTTCATCTTAGTCATTTGCGAGCATACATCCTAGCGGGTATATTTTTCTCTCTTTTTTCCATATTAGTAAGCACTACATCCATAGTGGATATAAGTCCACACTTATCCATATCTGCAACTCCTATAGGATAGTTTCATGATCACACGCAAGGAGCAACCTCCATATCGATCATTTTCTAGCACACATCCTTGTTGGATTTTCATCCATTGTCTTCTTCTTTGGCCTCTTTGGATTTTTGTTTCTTCATTTCTACTTTGTCTTCCATTGTGTTCACTTCACCTCTTTATGTCTCATCACCCTTCTCATCCATTGTATTTCATTATGCATTCTGCTCTCACTTTCATTTTAGTTTACATTTTAGGTATTCTATTAGTTAGATTCATTCACTCATTCCATTTAATTAATTCCATCATGCATTTCATCCATATGTTTGTATCCATCATTTATCATTCATTAAAAAATAAATAATAATAAAAGCAATCACACATGAGCACACACTCATGTTCTCCCCTTTTCTTGCTCCCTTGTTCTTGTTTTCTAATTTTTCCTCTCTCATCTCTTTTTTATCCCTTTCATTCCTCTTACGTGTCTACCATTTTGAGTTTCATTAGAAGTTTTGTATTTCTTCTAAATCTTGAGGGGGCACCTTGGCTTGAGAGGCATTAATATCCCTAATGCCTTGATTTGCATGCAAAATAAGAAAGTGTCTAGAATAATACTATTTCTACACCACTCCTTTATTCTAAACCAACCACTCATTTTTTGTTGTTGTCCTCTAACCATAGGTGTCTACATATTTCTTTGATGCATTTATTAGGCCATAAATGCATCAAAGAGTGGGAAAAATACAGACACAAAAAATTGATCCACTTGAGCGAGTTATTTTCCCTATATCTTTAGAGAGACCCTCCAACTATACCAAAGCAATTTTGGGCCTCTCTCCCCCTTCCTTTCCCCATTTTTTTCCTAGTTTTGGCAAAATTGTGGTCGGCCCTTACAGGGTGTGATTTTTCCTAGCTAGTGTTTTCTCTTAGAGAACCCTAATTTTTCAAACTGATCTCTTTTGACATTAATTTTCCCTTGGTTTTCCCACCCATCCTTGTTTCAAATACCTTATAAATATAGGGTTTGAATATTTCTTTTTATCTCTTGGAACAATTAACAACACATTTTTAGACAAGTGCCAATAAGACCATATTGTAAAAGTGCCTAGTGATTTTTGGAAGCTTTTGAATCTATGGAGTTTTCTTCTGTTGCATTGATTGTATATTTTTGCCCTTGGTGGACAAGTGTGAGAGCCCTAAGGAGTCTACTACCTTGGAGGTCTTCATACTTTTGTCTAATTTTTTGTTACCACCAAGTTGTTTTCACTCATTTGCATTCATACATTTCTAAATTTGTATTTGTTGTTTGTTTACTTGCATTATTCTATTGCTTTTTATCTTTGTTGAAAAATTATACCCCATAGTTATAGGGCACAATTTTTTTAGAAGCAAAATCATGGCTACCCCATGTAGGTCATGATTTCATTTGTGTTGAGCTTGGGAGAAGAGGTTCACCCCCAAACCCTATATCTGCATCTCATATTATATTTAGAGTATAATTACATAATTTAAACTCTATTCATCATACTTTTCTACTACGTTGTATTTTGTTTGTTGATCTTCCAAGAAGGTCAACTTTCGCTATTGAATTCTAAATTTCAGCTAAAAGGACCTAGAGGGCTTGAATTTTGTGCCTCCAAGTACAGTCATACAATGGCCTAAGCGGACCCACTAATGTTGATCATAGTTTTTGAGGGTTTTATAAAAGTTATTTTGTGTTAGGATATGAAGTCACTATCCAGATCTCTAATGTTCTTCTCTAGACGTATAGCTGCCAAACATCTAGATCTAGATAGACGTGTAGCTATGTATAGACATGTAGCTTCAAACATACATGTAGCTCTAGGTAGACGTGTAGTTTTGGATAGATATCTAGATCTAGACATACATCTAGATGTGGATAGACATCTAACTCTGGATAGATGTGTAGCTTTAGATATATGTGTAACTCTAGATAGACGTGTAGCTCCAGATACATAAATATATAGCTTTGGATAGACATCTAGATTTGGATAGATGTGTAGCTCCAAATAGACATATAGCTTTGGATATATGTGTAGCTTCAAATAGATGTGTATCTCTAGATAGATGTGTAGCTCTGGATAGACATGTAGCTCTGGATAGATGTCTAGCTTCGAATAGACATCTAGCTGTAGGTAGACATCTAGCTTTGGACAAACATCTAGCTTCAGATAGATGTCTAGCTTTGGATAGAGGTCTAGCTTTGAATAGACATCTAACTCTAGAGATATAGGTAGTCACCAGATGTGTAACTCCAGATGGGTAGCCACCAGATGTGTAGTTCTAAGAGATGAAATAATTTTTTTTTTGAAGTCTTTATTTGGGAGAGGAAATGATCAGTTTTTGGAGTATTCCTTTGGGAGAGGAAACAAATAGTTTTTAGAGTCCTCCTTTGTTTATCTATAAAAAAGGAATGACCCCTTGCATGTTTGATATATTTATGAATATAAAGTTTACCAAAACCAATAAAATAAAGAAGTTGTCATTACACCTTGGTTTTTCTTGCATATTGCAGGTTTCCAAGTAAACTCTTTGTGTTATTGTCTTTTCTCTATTATTGTATTTTCTTCTTGCAAGTAATTTTTTTTTATATTTCATTAACATCTGGTATCAGAGCTCAATTTGTGCAAGTGGGAGCTAAAATAATGATAGGAGATAAAACCAAGTTCAAGATTGAGAAATTTTATGTAAAGAACTTTACCCTATGGAATATGAAGGTGGAGGATTTGCTGGTTCAAAATGACCAAGCAGTAGCCTTGAAAGGGGTTGTAAGTAAACCAAGCAACATGAAATATTAGGAGTGGGTAACATTGAATAGGAAGGTGGTTTTTACAATCTATCTCTACTTGGCAAACTTTGTCTTGTTCAATTTTGTTGAAGAAAAGACCACGAAAGCCCTTTGGAAAAATATTGAAAAGTTGTATGAGACAAAATAAACAACACAAGGTTTTTCTAATAAATAGCTTTATAGCCTAAGGATGAAGGAGGGTTCATCTATGGTAGATAATTTGAATGAGTTTAATAACTTTATTAGTAAACTAGTTTTAGTTAATGTGAATATGGAGGATGAGGATAGAGCTATCAACCTACTTTATTCCCTCCCAAAAACTTAGGATCATATGGTGATGACCATCAGTAATGCATCATGAAGAGCTCTAATTTGTTGGCAGAAGAGTTGAGGTAAAAAATATTTTTGGAACACTCAACCAATGAAGCTCTATCTGTGAGAGGTTGATCTTTCGAGAGGAGGAAACAAGGTAGATCATAGTCTAGATCTAAGTCTAAAGGATATAATAAAAAAGAGAACTATTGACATTGTGGGAAGCTAGGTCACTCAAAGAAGGATAGTTGGCAATCAAAAAAGAAAAAGAATGGTGAAGAGCAAATTTATCCATTAGCTGAGGCTAGTACAACAGATTCAGGAGAGATGGCAACATGTGAGGATTTATGTATCAACAACAATAGATATATTTTATATACCTGGGTTTTGGACTTGGGTGCATCTTTCCACATGTCTCCTCACAAATATTGGTTTGACAAATATCAGCCATACTATGGTGGGATGGTCTACTTAGGTGATGACCATCCTTTAAAAATTATGGGAATAGGGGATATAAGGATCAGGCTAGATGATGGTAGAGAAAGGATGTTATGTGATGTATGACATGCACCTAATTTGCGAAAGAATTTGCTCTCAATCAAGATGATGGATAAGCTAGGGTATTATATTACTTTTAATAACAAATACTGCAAAATTATGAGAGGAGCTCTTGTAGTAGCAAAAGGAGAATCTTATGGAACCCTATATCATTTGTGTAGTGATACAATGTTAAACCATGCAATAGTAGTAACTTCTATTCAAGATGTAGTAATGCTATGGTATCAACGCCTAAGACATATGAGTTAAAAAGTTCTAAATTTTTTGCATGATTGAGGTATGTTGTTTGGGATTTATTCTTATAATTTAGACTTGTGTGAGCATTGTATTTTTGGTAAACAAAAGAGAGTTTAGTTTAATGCAAGCCCTGGTAAGAGTTCTAATTTTCTGTAACTTATACATTCTTGTATATTTGGACCAATCCCCACTCAATCCTTAAATGGTTCTATCTATTTTTTAAATTTTATAGATGATTATTCTAGAAGAGTGTGGGTTTATTTTCTAAAGAATAAGTCAAAATATTTATAGAAATTTAAAGAGTTCAAAGCATGAGTATAGAAAATTTTGGGCAAGCCTATTTTATGTCTCAAGTCAGATAATGAGGGTGAATATTGCTCCAAAGAATTTGATAAATTTTGTATGCAGGAAGGAATCAAGCACCAAAATAATGTACCATATACTCCACAACAAAATGGTGTGGTTGAGTGAATGAGTTACACAATCATGGAACGTGCAAGAAGCATGCTCAACACATCCATGTTGGATAAAAGGTTCTGTGTAGAGGTTGTTTATATAATTGTTTACCTTATTAACATGTCACTTACAACTACGTTGGATGGACAGATTCTTTAGGAGGTTTGGTATTGTAAGCTAGTTGATTACTCTAATTTATGTACCTTTGGTTGTGATGCATTTGCCCATGTCAATTAAATGTATTTTTCTTGGATATGTAGATATAGTAAAGGGGTATAGACTGTAAGATCCTATTGCCTACAAGGTAATGATTAGTCAAGATGTTATTTTTGATGCAAAATCCATGCAAAGGAAGGAGGTATAACAAACAACTGATGTTTTACCAATTGAAGTAGATATCAACGAAGTTGAAAATGAAAAATAAACATGCTTAAGTCTTTGATCAGCATGCAAAACTGCAAGTAGAACAACAAGTAGAGCAACCACAACCAACAGATCATTGGGTTAGAAGATCTACACATCCATAAAAGTGTCCAAATAGGTATTTCCATATTTTTTAGTTCATTTTTTTTGGTTAACTGATGATGGTGAGCCTAGTTCATTTTAGGAAGCTAGAGAGTCTAAAAATACAAAAAAATAGAGGAAAGCCATGAAGGAGGAAATCGAGGTACTTCACAAGAATAAAATATGGGAACTTATGGATCTCTGACCTAGAATAAAGACTATTGGAAAAAAGTGGGTGTACAAAGTAAAGAAGAATAGTGATGGGTTGTTGGAATGCTATACAGATCGCTTGGTGGCAAAAGGTTATGTGTAAAAGTCAAGTATTGAATTTAATTAATTTTTCTCTCTAGTTGTGAATATGACTACTATTAGAGTTTTAATTGCACTTGTAGTAGCATAGGATTTAGAACTAGAGTAGCTTTATGTGAAAACTACTTTCTTTCATGGTGATCTCGAGGAGGAGATTTATATGGATCAACTTGAGGGCTATGAAGAAAGAGGTAAATAAAATTTGGTTTGTAGACTCAAGAAATATCTGTATGGGTTGAAACAGCCACCAAGGACGTGGTACGAAAAAATTGACACCTTCATGAAGAACCAAGGTTTCAACAAGAGTGAAGTTGATCATTGTGCATACTATAAGAGGTTTGATGATGACAATTTTATTATTTTATTGTTCTATGTTGATGATATGCTGGTTGCAGACCCAAATATGAAGAAAATCATTGATCTAAAGGCTCAGTTGGCTAAGACATTTAAAATGAAGGATTTAGGAGTAGCAAACCAAATTTTAGGGATGAAGATACATAGGGATAGAATAGGAAGAAAGATCTGGTTAAGTCAAAAGTCATATATACAAAATATTTTGTAACGCTTCAATATGTAGAATGCAAAAGTAGTTAGTACCCCACTTCTTTCACACTTAAAGTTTTCTTCCAAACAATATCCTAGAATAAAAGCAGAGAAGACAAGAATATCTCATGTACCATATTCATCAGTAGTAGGAAGCCTCATGTATGCCATGGTGAGCACCAGACTTGATATCATCCAAGCAGTGGGAGTTTTCAGTCGGTACATGGCAAATCTTGGTAAGGAGCATTGGAATGCAGTGAAGTGGATATTTAGATATTTAAGAGGCACTTCAGATGCTGCTATTTACTACAAATCAAAATTTTTGTAAGTTAAAGATTTTGTGTATTCTAATTATGGTGGAGATAGAGATGGGAGAAAGTGCACTATAGGATATACTTTCACCCTTACTGGTGGAGCTATGAGTTGGACTTCTAAGTTGTAGTCTCTGGTGGATTTATCAACCACTGAAGCAAAATATATTGTAGCAACTCAGGTCAACAAAGAGGTAATTTGGCTAGAATGACTTTTGGGTGACTTCAAGATAATGCAAAAGAAAATTATGTTGCATTGTGATAGCCAAAGTGTTATTTAGTTAGTAAAGAACCCAAAATTCCTTTATTGCACAAAACACATTGATGTTAAGTACCATTTTATAAGAAATATGGTGGAAGAAGGTCAGATCCTATTGCAAAAAATTGATACTAAAGTGAACCCTACAAATATGCTTACAAAGTCGACAAAAAAAGAAGTTTAAGTGGTGCAAAACTACTCTAGAATTGCTAAAATTGTGATAAGGTTTAGCATTGGGCAATTGGTACTGGATGGAAATACATAGGCAAAGAATTCCTGTATAGTAAATTCAAGTGGGAGAATATTAGGAGATGAAGTCACTATCTAGATATCTAATATTATTCTCGAGATGGATAGTTGCCTAACGTCTAGATCTAGATAGACGTGTAGCTTCGAATAGACATGTAGCTCTGGATAGACATGTAGCTTTAAATATATGTGTAGCTCCAGATAGATGTCTAGATTCAAACAAACATCTAGCTTTGGATAGACATATAGCTTTGTATAGATGTGTAGCTCTAGATATATGCGTAGCTTTGGATAGTTGTGTAGCTTTGAAGAGATGTGTAGCTTTGGATAGACATGTAGCTCCAAAAAAATGTGTAGCTTCGAATAGATATGTAGCTCTAGATAGACATCTAGCTTTGAAAAAATATCTAGCTCTGGACATACATCTAGATTTGAACAAACATCTAGCTCCAAATAGATGTCTAGCTCCAAACAAATAGGTATCTACCGGATGTGTAGCTCTAGATGGTTAGCCACTAGACGTGTAGATTCAAGAGATGAAACAAATAGTTTTTGAAGTCCTCCTTTGGGATATGAAATGAACAGTTTTTGGAGTCTTCCTTTGGGAGAGGAAATGAACTGTTTTTGAAGACCTTTGTTTATCAATAAAAAAGGAATGACCCCTTACATGTTTGATATATTTGTGAATGTAAAGTTTACCAAAATCAATACAAAAAGAAGTTGCAATTACCCCATGGTTTTTCTTGCAAATTACAGGTTTCTACGTAAAATATCTATGTTACTATATTTTCTTTGTTATTGTGTTTTCTACTTGCAGGTAAATGTTTTTTAATTTCACTAACATTTTTTAGGGTTGAATTTGTGAGACATTGCTAGACCTAAGATAAATCTTGGAATAACCGCAAAATCAGATTAGTGCCCTAGTAGATCTCTAAGCTATTTGTTGATTGTTTTTATCCATTTCTATTCAAAACATAGATCACAAATAAGGAAAAGTGTTTGATTAAATTTCTAGGTATTTTAAAGAATAAAGGCATATAGCATGCATTTAGGGTTTTAAACTTATTTGTGTATTTATCTTGAACCCTTACTTAAAATATTTGTTTTGAAATCCTAGGATTAGTGACCATTAAAGCAAAGAATCATTCTAGGGTTAGCTTTTATCTTCTTGCATCTTGTATCTTGCATTGTTCTTTCTCTTTTCATAGTGTAATTTTAGAAATACTAAATATAGGTGCATGCTTAATTGACACATCAAAATACATTACACCCTAAACTTGGAGTAATTCATAAAGTCATTCATGGTGAACCCTTCCCATTTATCCATTGATTTTAGAGTTATAACATACCCCCACGGTCACCTAAGCTCCCAACAAATCCAATCGAGAATCGTACATGGTAGGGAAATTTTACCCCTTTACAAGTAGTACCATATTATAAACCAACATAAATTTCAATTACCAACACATAGAGGTATCACAAACTGAGATTATGCATTAGATATCCACACATCAATACATAAATTAATGTTAAGAATAAGTCCTACCAAGGAGGGTTGTTACATACTCCCCCCTTGGACTAAAAATATTCCTTTGTGTTTCCTAAAAATAAAGCATAAGTATCAAAAATATTATATTCAAATAAATATGGGAAATTCTTTCTCATTTCATAAACATGTTCCCAAGGGACACAATTTTTAGAATACTAGTCCCATTGGACCTTACAATTATCTAGGTTTTTTTCTCAACACCTTGGAATGATACCCTAGAATATTTACTGGTCTCACATTAATGGTTGAGTGATATTCCATCTGCAATTTAGAAAAATTTCAAACATGAATAGGATCAAAAATATATCTCCTAAGTAGGGTTATGTGGAAAGTATCACGGATATTTGACAAGTTGGGTACAAGGCTAGCCTATAGGCTACTATGTTAGAGTTAAGAGTATATTACATCATTTGGGTCATGTAAATGTACCACCTTTGGTACATAGTTAGAATAGGAGATTACTTTAGGGGTAAGTTAGCTAGTTACTTCAAGAAATGTAATAAACACACAATGTCAATGTGCAAGGTGTCCACCTATACAAATAGGTAGACTATTGGCCAAGGAATCTATCTTCCTATATAAAGGGCCTCATAGTAACAAGCTCATATCAAGATTATATCAAGTTCCTATCAAGTGCATAGGATATAGGAGTAGAACTCCTGTATGAAGTACAATGTAGTTCTTTAGCTGATATTAATGGAGTTACCATTACCTCCATATTGCATTGTATTTTTATGATTTTTATTTATAGTATATTTCAACCATATTATAGAATCACCTTCTCTCATATTTACAATATTTTATTAGGACCTGTGTTAGATCTCTCCTACTGCATATATCCTCAAAAGCTAACAGTGGTATCAGAACCATGGTGAATCAAGAATAGGAGGACCTACATCCATCATAATTCCTCTTTGTATTTTTGTAAACCAGATTCACCATTGTGCACCACCACTTACAAAAGTCATCATAAGAGAAGTCTAGTAGATCAAGAGGAATAAAGAGAGCCACAATAGTCAATAGAGAGAGTCACAAGTGAGGACTAAAATAAATCTTAGTTACAAAAATTTTGAGATTACATTTGGCTAGAGTCTTTCCACAGAGTTGCAAAAAAACTCGTGAAGACTAGGACTCAACATTCATTCCACTAGTTTGACAGATCAACTAGTGAAGATTATTATCTCTAAAATTATAAATTATTCTGTTCCAGTTTCTAACAACTTGTTGCAAGAAAATAAGATTCAGGAAAAGGTTGGAAAACTTCCTACAAAAGAGTTACGAAGAATATCTTCTTAGAATTATTCCAACACTTGCAACAACAAGGAGAAGATTGAAGATTTTAAAGACCTAAAACAAAGTTCCCATTACAAGAGCTACAATCCTATAAACTACATAAGTGAAGAAAAGGACATAGTAGCCTTATAGCATACTCAAGGAAGAAGAGAATCCAGAGGATGAGTCAAGGAGGAGATAGGATATTGGTGATCTCCATTCAAGATCAATACCTACAAAGTGTAAAGCCAGAAAAGGCCACAAAAGCCTTTATTTAGAAGAAAATGCCAAAAAAGCCTTGATCCAGAGGAGAAGGCCATAGAAGCCTTAATTCTAAAGAAAAATTCTAAGAAGAATTCCTAATTCAAAAGAAGAAGAAAATTCTAGAGAAGATTTTTTGAAGTAGACTCTAGAGAAGAGTCTACAAAATAGAGGATTGATGATATCCTTTATTGATTAAAGACTTCTTTCAAAAGAAGCTGAAGAGATCAAGAGAAGATATCATTGAAGAACTTCCATTCTTGGAAGAAAGAGAAGGACTAGGAGAGTCCTACTCAAATCCAGAAGCAACAGATTTCAAAGATCCAAGAAGATATCATCACCAACACCTTTAGAAGTAGAAGGTTGAATAAAAAGTCTTAGTTGGAAGACCATAGAAACTGCAAGATAGAAAACCTTTGAGAGGTCTCAAGGAGAAGAAGGCTTGGAGAGACTTGCTACAGAGCTTGAAGAAGCATCATCAAAAAAGTTCCTAGGAGAACTCATTGGATAAATCCACTACCAAGGAGAAGCTCTTGATAGTGAAGTACTTAGGACAATTGTTGTCATCCGAAAACAAGCCCAAGAGAAGAATAATTTGTCAAGGATTGCCAAATAATAGAATAATAATCCAATGAATACCTCAAGATATTCAGAATCTTGAGAAGAAGAAGATATTGTTTGAAGTCAGAATTCGATAATAATATTGAAGGAAGATTCAAATAGAAGAAGCTTACCAAATCTGGGAGATTTAGAGATTACCTCTCATATAAAGGACACATAGTTTAGATCAAAGAGTTATCTAAATATACAATAGAAAATAGAATATCATTGGAAGGATCAAGCCACGAAACTCCAATCTCAAGATAGAAAGTTCAAGACCACATTTTGGTGAAGCAAAAAGATGTTTCGGACAGTAAAAAAGAAGCTACGAAATCATCCTTTATAAGGTAGCAAATTGGTGAATCAAAACACCAAGATCTACATCATCTACATAAGCCATTAAAGGTAAGCAACTAGGATGAAATTATTTGAACTTCAAATTAGGATTCATTATCATATTCCATTAAGGACCTATTGGCATTTTTGCCACATTTATTTTGATTGCTGATTATTCATGCATGAGTTGTTGAAATTCTAACTTCTCTACAGGTTTTGATGCAAAAAATGCTAAGTCCGAAAGTTGTCACGAAATCACGACAAAAAACAGCATGGAGAGCCAAGTCAGAAAACCATCACGATATCACGACATGTCGCAAAATCGCGGGTCGGATGAGGAGAGAGAAAATCAACGCAAAATTGTCGCGATTTCGTGACGTGTCGAAAAATCGCGGTCAGTGCAGTCAACGGAGGGCAGAGCGACAAAGTTGTCACAAATTCGTGCAGTGTCTCATTTTTGCAGCTTGCGATGGTCGGGGAGTTGAAGGTTTGAAACCGTCATGAAATCATGACAAAACTAAGCCAAGGGCGATGAGACTCAATGTCGTAGCGAAATCACGACAAAAAATGACACAAGGCTCATAAGGCGAAAGACGTCACGAAATCGCGACATGTGTTTTCGCGGTGTGGGTAGGCGAAAAGACTTAAGTTGTAAAATGGTCGTGATTTCGTGCCAGTTATACGATGCAGCCAAGCTAAGCAAAGAATTGTAGCGAAATCGCTACGTGTTCCATTATCGCGGTCCATTGAATGAAAAGAGTCTAAGGCACAAAGGCATAGCGATATCGTGACACTTTTGAGAAAACGTCAAAGTAAGGTGAAGACGTCGCGAAATCGCGATAGAAAGTGAGAATCGTACAGAAGGCAAAAAATGGTAGCGATATCGTGACACATTATTGAAAAGAGACTAAGTGCAGAGAAACGTAGCAAAATCGTGACATGTCGGATTTTTGCGATGCAGAAGGGAAGATAGAGCCAAAGACAGAAATTGTAGCGAAATCGCGCAACGTTGTGTTTTCGTGGTTAAGGGTAGCAAAGGAGATAAAGAAGCCGAATGTGTAGCGATTTCGTGACATGGTTGGTTTTCGTGGCTTCAAAGCGGCAGAAGCGTACGGAGCAGAAAGACGTCACGATTTCGTGACCTATCGTGTTTTCGTGACCTATTACAGTTTTGCGCTAGAAAGCGGTTCAAGCGGCCCGATGCTATTTTATGAGTTCTAATTATTCAGAGCACTCCAGAATTAAATATGTTGCTATTTTCTAATGTGGTCAAGGTAGAAGAATGTGCCCAAGCTACCAGAATTGAATATTTCTAGGATTTGAAGCTGTTGTTCGTGATTTCTTTCTAACAGTTTCATGCACATTTTCAAGAACATCATTTAATGAAAACGGCTGACTCCTTATGGAATTTAATTTTTGGTTTCTTCGAGGCTATTTAAAGATATCATCTCCTTGTTTTCGTTGCATAATTTGTAGATCTCGAGGAGGTCCGTTTCATAGTTTTAAATGCTGCAAAGAGGCAAGACCTCTATATAAATCAATGTAAATCTCAAGAACAGGTAGCGGGAGTAAGAGATACTTTTGCTGAAAGATTTTCAAGTGCTTTGCATGAATATAAGACATTCGGCTCTCTGATTTTGCAAGCGATTTTCTGTATATTGTCCCTTTTGCATTCTGCATTCCTAATTTGTGCTTGCATTTCTTATTTGCTGCTAGTTTTAATTCTATATTGAGTTTTAACATTTGCTAGTAAGGGAGTGAGTTCTGGAATGTTATTTTGGAGGTCATCTACGCAAGGTTGTGAGTGGATCACATCATTGTATTCTATTATTTGCTATTTGCGTGCTTAGAGTTATCTGCTATTGTTCTTTCTCGATCAGATAAATTCGGCCTACGACCATATTTCTCGTTTCTTTCTGCATCTTTTCAATTCCTTTCCTGCAACTTTGATCTATTTTTTTTTTAGAATAGTAAGGGAACCAGCCCACTCTGGAGATTGGTTTGGGAGACATTTCTTTCTCCCAGCATTTCAATGTTGGCCGGGTCTAGGGTGCATTTTCTATAAAAATCCTTTCCTGTGGCAGATTCGTGACCAACAGTTTTTGGCACGCCCGATGGGACAAACTTTTTCTGTCTTAGAAAGATCCTATAGTATTGAAGGTTTAATGTTCGCTTTCATACCGTAAAGTTAGAGCATTTGGTGACTCTGCTGTACTCAAAAATCTCTGAACGTGGATGCAGTGAAAGCTGTACTTCATGATCACGAGATCACAGTCTAAAAAAGTTGGAGATCTTATCGAGTTTTTTGAACTTGATAGCACAAGAAGTGGTGAGCATTCTATGTTGGTTCCCCCATCATCATCTGCCATATCCACACAAATCCTCGATATTGTTACCAGTTTTCCATCGTCTCAGTTACATACACTAGTTCCAATGGCCCAGTATCCTCCACCTAGGCAGTTTTCAGCTTGGAACAGCTCAGGGGCCTTGAATCTGTAGGCTCAAAACCCAGTTCCCCAGGCTGCCTTGAAGGCATTGCCAACTTATGATGGTACAAGAAAGACTACATATGAACATATTCATGATGTAGCTTCTCTGGCAGCTATTCACGACATAACAGATGAAGATGTAATGGTGAAGTTACTAGTGTTATCTTTAAGAGGAAAATTGTTGTACTGGTATAGATCTCTGGCAACCGAGCACTATTGCATCCTGGGATTAGCTAGGAGAACTGTTAGTTAAGAATTTTCATGAACAGGCTAACCCATTTTCATTATTGCACCAGTTTAATGCAATCCAGAGGCATCCATAGGAGGCAATAACAGATTTTAATGTTCGCTTCACCAAGAGCTGGCAGCGAGTGCCTGAAGGACTTTGCCCTACCCTTGAGCAAGCTACATTTTACTACCTCCGAGCGTTCAATACAGATATTGGCTTGGCGATCAGGCAGTCCAATGTAATGACTTTCCCGGAGCTATTTGAGCAAGCACAGAAGGCAAAGGCAGAATTGATTGCAATCGACGAGCTTCCCCCAAAGGTAGCAATGCCCATTCTTCTTGATATTCCACAACATTTATATCCTAGTTCTTTTTCGCAATCTATGTCCACTATGTATCCTATCCCATCATGGAATTCTAGTGCACCACAAATTGCACCTATCCCAGCTCCTCAGCTGTCTACTTCAACAAGTGTACAACTGCCTGCACCCAGCATTTTGCCATTCCCTGCTTCCACATCATTTCTAGCATTATCGGCACCCCCAGCACCTTTGCCCTTACCAGCACCTCCTACACCTGTAAACCTTGATCCTTATACAACACTCTTGCAAGAGGTAAAATATGCCAATTCGGCAATTAGAGCAATGGGTAACAAGATCACGCTTATTGAGAGGAAGCAAGCTGAGCGAGATTTCCAGCCAAGGAGATTTCAACCTCCTCCAATTACTAGAGACCAAGCTGCTTCAACAAGTAAAGCACTTGAGAAAAGCCAGACTGCTTTGGTAAATGAAGATGTCCTCCTTGAAAGAACGTATTGGTGTTCGACTTGTAATGATCCTCATGGAGAAGACACCTGCATGGTCCATCTGAATTATGTGTAAACATTGGCTGCTAGTTCTTCAGGAGGGCAAGTCAATATGATCTCTGAGGTAGGCCATAGCTTAATGACTCCACTAGAAGAGCAAGTTTCAGTTCTCACAAGGACTAGAAAGAAGTCTGTGACAGTAGATCCTGCTAAGTTAGAGCCATTAAAAGTGCCAGCTAATTTGAAGAAGCCAGTGAAAGCTCCTATGCCAGTTTCAAAGCCTGATGCACCTATTTTTCCAAAGGATCCTGTTTCCCACAGAGTTTAGGAAAATGCTGCAACTGCACTGGCAAGATCAGAAGCAAAAGAGCAAGCTCGAGAAAAGTTGAAGTATCCTTCATTAATGAAGAGGCTAAGAGGAGCTGCTACAACTGTCATGCCAAAGGTAGTTTGCGAGGTTATGGGCATGGAATATACACGAAGTAGCCCTAGAGTTTTGCAGTTAGATGGTACTCTTGTAAAAACGGTGGGTGTAATCAAAGATGTCCCGATTGTTTTACATACTATGCCTCAGATTACAGTCATTCAAGAGATTGTTGTGGTATATTTAGAACCCTATTTTAGTATGTGCTTATCCAGAGAGTTTACTGCAAAGTTGGGAGGTTACCTGGCACTGGATTATTCCCACTTAGAAATCCTTTTCAAAGGTAAAAGGCTCAAGATCCAGAATGAAAAACCTTCCTCTTTTCATGTCGAGAAGCTGGAAGAAGTAGAAAAAAACATGCAGTCTGTGAACATGCTAACTGAGGAGTCAGAGAGTTCTAATTTGATGAATGAGGTTTTAGATGAGCTTCAGTTGGACGATCAGTTTTCTATGCTTGATTTCAATGCTATGCTGGAAACTGAAATCGACTGTTATTCCATCCAAAAACCCGAGGGTGGCACAAGGCAGGTATTTTCTAACCAAGATGATCAGAGTTCTATTATAGATCAACTATGGAAGTTATATTTTTATGGGGCTAGATGCAAAAATGGTGTAGGAGCAGGTATTGTTTTGATTTATCCTTCTGGTTTACAAAGAACATATTCATACTGTCTTACTTGGAATTGTACTAACAATGCTGTCGAGTATGAAGCATTATGCTTAGGCTTGAAAAAGGCAAGAAAGTTGGGAATCGAACAGCTCCAGATTTTTGGTGATTCTGAGCTTATTGTAAACCAGGTAACAAACAGGTGTATTTCTAAGCAACATTACCTTAAAGCATACCGCAACCAAGTTTGGGACCTGTTTGAGTTTTTCACAGCTTTGAATATTCAAGCCATTTCTCGAGAGCTAAATAAGCATGCAGATCTCTTAGCATCCCTTGGAGCCAATTTTTCTCCTATTGAGCAGGTAGTGAAGAAACCAAATACAGTAAGGATGGTGTACAGGCCAAGTGTCCTAGACAAGGATACTTTTTGGCAAGTCTTTGAGGATGATGAGCAGATTGTCAACTTTTTGATTCATGAAGCTGCCACTATCAAAGGGAGAACCTTGGAGCACGAAGAAGCTGAAGGTCTAATTCAGTTATGGAATAATCACATTTCGAAGGGTCTTATAACTCTAGAAAGTTTGTTTGATCAGCATGATCGGTCTAAGAAACATCAAATTGATATTGACAAAAAAGAGTACATGGAGTTGCAGTTGGAACCCAATAAGGTCATTAAGGTTGGAACTGATTCTACTCCTGATGAACTGCAAGAAATTAGGCAACTGTGTCAAGAATTTTTTGATATTTTGGCTTGGAGTTATGAAGATCTGAAAGGATACAATAAACAGATTATGCAGCATACTATTGAGCTGGAAGAAGGAGTCAGACCCTTCAGGCAAAAGCAGCGACCAGTAAATCCAAAGATTGAGACTCTAATGAGGGCTGAGCTTGTGAAAATGCTGCAAGCCAAATTTATATATCCAGTTAAGCACTCGACTTGGGTTGCCAATCTGGTTCCAGTTTGAAATAAGAATGGAGACATACGACTGTGTATAGATTTTTGGAATCTAAATCGTGCATCTTTGAAAGATCATTATCCCTTGCCTTGTATAGATCAAATACTACATGTTGTGGCTAGAGCTCAGCGTTTTTCACTGTTGGATGGATTCTCTGGATATAACCAGATTTGGGTTAGAGATGAGGATCAGTACAAGACAA
Organism: Wollemia nobilis; assembly: GCA_028583015.1. Lineage (NCBI taxonomy): Eukaryota > Viridiplantae > Streptophyta > Pinopsida > Araucariales > Araucariaceae > Wollemia > Wollemia nobilis. Next base: position 14,907,534 of record JAQPPZ010004205.1, read on the forward strand.
CATTCACAACAAAGTGGGGCACTTTTGCTTATCAGCAAATGCCTTTTGGACTATCAAATGTTGGGGCTACCTTCCAGAGAGCCATGGACATTGCATTCAAGGAATTCTTGAACAAGATTATTGTTATATATCTTGATGACATGACTGTATTTTCACATAGACGGGAAGATCATGCTTCGCATTTGAGGCAAATTTTTGGAAAGTGCAGAGAGTTTGGTATTTCCATTAATCCAAAGAAGTCGGTGTTTGCAGTGAAGGAAGGTAAACTCTTGGGGCATGTTATTTTCAAAGATGGTTTGGCAATAGATCCAGCTCGAGTCGAAGCATTGAAGAAACTTTCACTCCCTACAAATAAAAAGGAACTGTAGACTTTCTTTGGACAGATTAATTTTATCAGGAAGTTCATTTCTGATTTTTCCCAGGTTGTGAAACCTATGACTGAGTTGTTGAAGAAGGATGCAAACTTTAAATGGACAACTCAAAGGAAAGAGGCATTCTAGGAAATTAAAGATAGAATAGCCCAGGCTCCTGTACTGATTAATCCTGATTATTCAAAAGATTTCATTCTGTATGCAGTTGGGGAAGATGAAAGCTATGCCGCAATACTCACACAGAAAGGGGACGATGGGAATGAAAGGCCCATTGCTTTCCTTAGTCAGGTTATTTTACCTCATGAGGCAAAGTATAATTTTATGAAATCTCTTAAGAAATTCAAGCATTTCATATCTCAGAGTAGAACAATTGTCTATGTTATACATCCTGATGTAAGAAATTTCATCATTCAAGGAGAGATGGGTGATAAACGCACTGGTTGGGTCACCAAGATCCAAGAATTTGATGTCGAAAGTCATCCAACTAAGCTAGTGCATGGTAAGGCTTTATGCCAGCACTTAGCAAATATGGCAACATCTAGGATAGTTGAATATCAAGCAGATGACCTTGCTAGTGATGACAATTTGATGAATCTCTTAGTTCAAGAACAAGATTGGGCAGATGACCTCATTGATTACTTCACGACTGGTAAATGCCCTTCACAATTGGATGCCTCACAACGAAGAAGATTTTGTCTGCAAGCTCTTAGGTATGTTTTATTGCCAGAAGGATTGTTTTTTAAGAATATTGATGGCGTTCTTTTAATGTGTGTCAAGGAATCAGAGAAGGCTATACTCCTAGAGGAGTTTCATTCTAGCATATCAGGAGGACACTATGCAGGTAGACCGATGGCTTTAAAAATAATTCGAGCTAGTTACTATTGGCCAACCTTGTTCACAGATGCTTTCAAGCTTGCCCAAGCATGTGACAGATGTCAGAGTTATATAGGAAGAGTTAGGAATGCATCACTGCCTTTGCATCCAATTCAGGTTGAAGCACCTTTTTAGCAGTGGGGGTTGGACTTTATTGGGATTATTGATCCAAATTCTTCAGCTGGACATAGGTATATTTTGACAGCTATAGATTATTTTACAAGGTGGTCTGAAGCTATTCCAACCAAGGTCACAAATCAAAGTGTGGTGGTTTCTTTTATTGAAGGGCTGATTACACGCTTTGGCATTCCTGATGCTATTATTATAGATAATGGGGCTCCATTTATTGGAGCTGAATTAGCTGAGTTTGCAAACAAGTATGGTGTTTTCTTGAAAACATCCTCTAACTATTATCCTTAGGGAAATGGCTTGGCAGAGTCCACAAATAAAAATTTGCTCTGGATTTTAAAGAGGTCTTTGGGGGATAACAAGAGATCATGGCACCTTCTACTGAATCAAGCTTTATGGGCAGATAGGATTTCAATCAAGAAGTCTATCAAGACTTAACCCTATGCCCTGGTTTATGGAAAAGAGGCAAGGTTGCCTGTTCATCTAGAGTTACCAGTATTGCAGCAGTTGCAGGATTTTTAGGATGATGAAACAGATATAAATTCCTTGGATATGCGGTTGGCTCAGTTGTTGCAGCTAGAAGAGCAGCGTTCTGTGGCATATGAAGAGTTTGCTAAACACACACAGGGTATTTCAAAGTGGTTCCATAAAAATTTTGCAGATCGTCCACTTAAGGTGGGTGATTTGGTCCTGAAATGGAATGAAAACAAAGCCAAGCCTGGGAATCACAAGAAGTTTGATGCTCTGTGGGAAGGTCCCTTCCACATTATCAGTGCTGGTGCAACAAATTCGTTTTATCTGGAAGACTTGGATGGTAGCCCACTTCCTATTTCAGTGAATGGCTTTCATCTGAAAGCCTACACTTCATGAAATAATAGTTCAGTATCACCTTGTATATAGTATTAAAAAAAAAAACAAAAAAAAAAAGCAAAAAAGAGAAAAAGCAAAAAAAAAGTATTGTTTTCATTTATCCACTTTGGCTCTTTTTGCATGCGAGCCGTAGGTGCCTGTTTTTTGTTTTTCTTTTTCTTCTCCTTTCCCAGCAGTTGGTGGCTTTCTAGAAATTTCTTCCTTCCCCTTCCCTTTTTCTTCCCTTCCTTTCTTCATTTTCTTCCTTCTTCTTCTTTTTTTCTTTTGCAGTAAAGAAAAAGCCACTGCTGTTGTTTCTTTTCCCCTTTCCTATTATTATCGCTCCTTCTTATCCCTTTCTTCTAAGTTCTCTATTGTTTTACGCATTTATTTACAGTTCATTTCCCCAGTTCATTCTCATTTCATTTCCATTCCATTATTTCGTTTACTCCCATTCCACTTCCATCGCAACTGGTAGGACAGAAGCATTCTGTTACTATATCTACCGCACCCTACATCCCTCCACCATTCCACCATATCCCCATTCCATTTGCATTTCACCGCCTGCGCATCCGTAGGATCTCATTCCATTCGTTCCCATTCCATACTCAGTCGAGCCAAATGCATATTCTTTAAGTTTCATTCATTCAGCAAAAGATGTTGCAGCAGTCCATTGAAATGAACCCCAGCAGCTAGCTTTCTGTTCTAAGTTTTCATGACTCTGTTGCCTAATGGATTCAGGCCTGGGATTCTTGCATACAACAGAACTGTATACCCCATGAGCCGTAAAGAATGTTGGCATTTTTGCCACATTTATTTTGATTGCTGATTATTCATGCATGAGTTGAAATTCTAACTTCTCTACAGGTTTTGATGCAAAAAATACTAAGTCCAAAAGTTGTCACGAAATCGTGACAAAAAATAGCATGGAGAGCCAAGTCGAAAAAACGTCGCGATATCGTGACATGTCGCAAAATCATGTGTCAGATGAGGAGAGAGAAAATCAATGCAGAATTGTCGTGATTTCGTGACGTGTCAAAAAATCACGGTCAGCGCAATCAACGGATGGAAGAGCGACAAAGTTATCGCGAAATCATGTAGTGTCTCATTTTCGCAGCTTGCGACAGTCGGGGAGCAAAAGGTTTGAAACCGTCATGAAATCATGAAAAAACTAAGCCAAGGGCGATGAGACTCAATGTCGTAGCGAAATAACGACAAATAAAATGACACAAGGCTCATAAGGCGAAAGACGTCGTGAAATTACGACGCGTCGCGTTTTGCGGCATGGGTAGACGGAAAGACTTAAGTTGTAAAATGGTCACGATTTCATGCCAGTTATACGATGCAGCCAAGCTAAGCAAATAATTATAGCGAAATCGCTACGTGTTTCGTTATCACGGTCCATTGAATGAAAAGAGTCTAAGGCACAAAGGCATAGCGACATCGCGACACTTTTGAGAAAATGTCAAAGTAAGGCGAAGACGTCGCGAAATCACGACAAAAAGTGAGAACCGTACAGAAGGCAAGAAATGGTAGCGATTTTGTGACACATTATTGAAAAGAGACTAAGTGCGGAGAAACGTAGCAAAATCGTGACATGTTGGATTTTTGTGATGTAGAAGGGAAGATAGAGCCAAAGACAAAAATTGTAGCGAAATCGCGCAGCATTGTGTTTTCGCGGCTAAGGGTAGCGAAGGAGATAAAGAAGCCGAATGTGTAGCAATTTCGTGACATGGTTGGTTTTCGCAGCTTCAAAGCGGCAGAAAGCGTATGAAGAAGAAAGACGTCGTGATTTCGCGACCTGTCACGTTTTCACGACCTATTTTAGTTTCGCACCAGAAAGCGGTTCAAACGGCCTGATGCTATTTTGTGAGTTTCGATGATTCAGAGCACTCCAAAATTAAATATGTTGCTACTTTTTGATGCGGTCAAGGTAGAATAACATGCCCAAGCTACCAGAATTGAATATTTCCAAGATTCGAAGCTGCTGTTCGCGATTTTTCTAACGGTTTCATGCACATTTTCAAGAACATCATTTAATGAAAACGACCGACTCCTCCTTATGGCATTTAATTTATGGTTTCTCCGAGGCTGTTTAAGGATATCATCTCCTTGTTTTCATTGCATAATTTGTAGATCTCGAGGAGGTCCGTTTCATAGTTTTAAGTGCTGCAAAGAGGCAAGACCTCTATATAAATCAATGTAAATCTCAAGAACAGGTATCGAGAGTAAGAGATACTTTTGCTAAAAGCTTTTCAAGTGCTTTGCATGAATATAAGACATTCGACTCTCTAATTTCATAAGCGATTTTCTGTATATTGTCCCTTCTGCATTCTGCATTCCTAATTTGTGCTTGCATTTCTTATTTGCTACTAGTTTTAATTCTGTATTGAGTTTTAACATTTGCTAGTAAGGGAGTGAGTTCTGGAATGTTATTTTGGAGGTCATCTATGCAAGGTTGCGAGTGGATCACGTCATTGTATTCTGTTATTTGTTGTTTGTGTACTTAGAGTTATCTGCTATTGTTCTTTCTCGATCAGATAAATTCGGCCTATGGCCATATTTCCCGTTTCTTTCTGCATCTTTTCAATTCCTTTCCTACAACTTTGATCTAAAAACAAATTTAGAATAGTAAGGGAACCAGCCCACTCTGGAGATTGGTCTGGGAGACATTTCTTTCTCCCAGCCTTTCAATTTTGGTCAGGTCTATGGTGCATTTTCTATAAAAATCCTTTCCTGTGGTAGATTCGTGACCAACAAGACCATATTTGGATTAAATTTGCAAGGAGAAGGGCTCATATTATAGTTTTCAAGAAAGTGCAAAAAGGAGAATTCATTTTAAGATATATTTGCACATTAAATAGGAGTTGGATATTTTTCAAAAGAAATAAAATTATCACCTACCTATTATCTATCTAGAAAGCAAGAAGACTATATCCTACAATATTGATTGTAGTGAAAAATTATATAATATTCATTAAGGGTTCATTATAGATTACTAAAAGTTGCAGATATTATTAAGTGCATTTGAAATTATTTTGAGATTTCATTTATAGGAGCAATAAGGTGAGATTATTGTTACCTTTAAAGTGCATTAAGTTGGAGATATTAATCCATTAGCACTACACTAGTTAATCTTTAACTAGTTACTCTCAAAAGGATTAGTTTGTGTTCTTTGATTGTTAAAGATCAAGGGCACAAAACCAACATATTATCAAAGTGTCTAGAGACACTATTTGGTGCACAAAACCTACAATATTTCATGGCCCAAAGAAGCCACCAAAATCATATCATATTCCTCCAAGGAGTGGAGAAGAAAGCCACCATCAAAATCAACAAAAGAAGCTACAAATCAAGACTTGGTGAGTCTCAGATTCGAGGTGCACTAAAGGTTTTTATATAGGTGAAAATTAGTGCAAAAATTACTTCTACAAGAGCTTCTATCTATGTGGTTATTACCAGATTAATCAATAAAAATGAGAGAGTTTTCCAAAAAAGGAGACAACATCAAATATACCCTTGCCTATAATAAAGCCACCACTAAAATCAGCAGAAAGAGATTGCAAAAGGAGGTGCAAAAATATATTTTATATACAAATATTTTTACATTATATTGCACTATTCTAATCTGCCATAACCAGGAAAAAGAGCAAGGTTTAAAGTTCCTCAAAGGTACATTCTTCTTAGGATAAAACATCCCAAGGTAGTTGTATAATAGCACACTCCACACAAGGGAATAAAGCCTCTCAAAAGGCTCATATATTCTATGATTTGGATAGCTAAACCTGCAAGTAAATAAAGTACAATACAAAGAAAGGAGAAGCATTATATTCAAGGGCAATATTATCTACACAAGGCATTTTATAACAGGCTAAAAAAAATAAGGAAAACAAAGGATAAAATATTACACTAGATGTACATCCAAGGAGCATCATTGGAGTATTTCAAATTCCACCATAGCATTGCTTGAAGCCTTCAAGATTGTTGGTCAAATCCTAGCTCAAAATATTCAAAGGCATTGTTATCCACTCCAACTATAACCAAATCATACCAAGAACCATAAAACAAAGGAAGCACTGGTCATGATGCATTGTTAATAAGGGTATTGCAAAGATACATTGAAGAGGTGTTAAGTAGAAATATCATACTCAAAAAGAAGGTGACACTTATCACCTAGAAGGAAAATCTAACGTTTCCCACATGAGTACCCATCCATTGCAATAAAATGTTACAGGGAAAGAGGTTGGAAGAAGACACATGTCATAAAAAAGAATGAGTGCTCATACAAGATCGTAACGCTCATCCTTTACCTGGTAAATATTTACAAGTGGTAATAAGCATATTCTCATCCCTAAAGTGCTCAAAGATAACCTTTGTGACACTCATTACACATTTCAAGACTCTTCTTCTATTAAAAGGTACCAAAGACTAAGGAGGTTAGCATTCAAAGTATTCATAGCATTCGAAAGCATTCATAGCAGCAACAAGTTGCAGTAAGAGCATTAAAATCTCTTGGTCAAGGCAGGTCAAAGAGGCCAGAATTGAGGCATCACCATTTAAGCATTGAAGTCAAGGGAGAATCAAAGTCTACCATTGATCACAGTGCCCAAGATAAATGTTGAATATTGCTACCATACACATCCAAATCCATAGCTTAATAAATTTGAAGCATCATAAAGGTAAGAATTTACCTTATCTAATTTGCTTTCATTAAAAGGGAGTTATAAGGGTATAATATAAGGTTGAAACATTAAGGGAAATCAACCATATTTGAAAGCAATATTAAAAGGAAAATATATATTAAAATAGCCTAATATTTGCAATATAAAACATAGGATAAATAAGGATTTCTACCTAGATAAATTAAACATCTAGTATTGCAAATATTATTGTTTTCTAATATTCCATATTAGGGAGTTATAAGGAATACTACATCAAAGTAGGTAATTGGAATTTAGAAACATTAAATATAAAAAATATCAAAGGCTATAAAAGGAGGTTTATTAAGGAAAATCAAGAGTTGAAATTTTTTAGGTATACTTGTTGGGGCAAAAACACTGGTTAAATATAATCATATTTCTATCACCACCCTCTCATTTAATTTGTTAGACCAGGGAACTCGTAAAATTTTAAAGTACCATGCTCAAGGTTAATTACAACACCATTCCTGAGATGAGTCCACTAAACCTATTGTTGGGGGGAGTGTTTGCGCAATGTTGTTGGTTCATACACACCAATTACACTATGCATAAATGAAAATACGAGAAAATAAATCACACCGCACCATGCTTGGAAAGTAAAGGAAAGAAGTAAATCACACTTGCAAAAATGAAAGATATAGCACACAAAAATAAATAATCTAGAAACAATAAATATTAGGGGAGGAATACTAGCTTGGAGTAGGCCCAAGCTCCAATAGCTCTTTCTCGGCTAATTATGAAGATAAGATGCTAATGAAAGAACTCTTGAGCTTTATTAATATTGCAGTGTAATGTTTACATATGCCAAAACTCTTAGAAAAAACTACCTCCCCTGTTTTAGAGAAGTCCATGTGTTTATATAACACACATAGAACTTCCTGTTACAGTGTTTTTACAACAGAAGGCTTGGTTATAGTCTAAAATAAGATAGTTTAGTTAGTATAAGAGGCGCATGATAAAAACCATTTAACTACTTTTCATATTTTCCTAGAGATAGAATATTTTTAGGTTCGATCTCTGCATTGTTCATGTTCAGCTTCATCAGGTGGTTATAAAGAGTAAGACACCTACTTGTAGAGTAAGGTGCCTACCTGAAGAGTAAGGCACCTGCCTCTAAGGAGTCTACCTAAGGAGTAATGTGCCTACCTCTAGAGTAAGGCACCTTCCTAAAGAGTAAGGCACCTACCTCTAGAGTAAGGTGCCTTACTAACGATCAAGGCACCTTCTCAATATTCCTTAGACTTATGAAGCAAAAGCATGTCGGGTCCACGTAGGACCTCGAATGATCAAAATATGATAAAATCAACAAATATCTACACAAAACACACTTCACACAAAAATTAGATAATGCACATAATTTTATTAAATAGACACATAATAATTCATAGAAATATACAACTCTTATTATACTGCCATACAAAAACCATTATAACTCATACAAATATATGAGAATTTTTGATGCTCATCATTCCTCCATGCCTAATATTTGCCATGCCCTCGTGGCACCTGAAATTAGTCAACCCATTCCAGTAGGTCGTATTCTTTTATTTTATTTTCTTATTGGTGACCTTGGCATTACCTTAATTCAGGGGCTTTCATTTTTGTTGAGAGAAACTAATTTGTTGTGGGATATTTTTGGGTTACACTGGCTTTCTATTACGTTGGCTTCCAACTGTGTTGGATTGGATTTTGGCTCTCGGTTGCATAGGCTTCTTGCTACACTGGTTGTGCCTTCTTTTTCTGCTTGGTCCAATACCTGTGCTGGTTATCGTAGCCATCGTTGTTTCTCCCCTCTGAAACATAACTTTTGTTTCCTTCCAAAGATCTACATACTAAGGGTGTAACTCTCTGAATGGAATATTAGAGTCATCCCTCTATCGTCTGACCACCCTAGATTTGTATAGCCAAACCTCTTTAGGGGTGATTCTAGCATTTTCTTCTAAGATTATTTTTGCCTCTGCATTTGGCCTAAATATCCCTTGCCTCTCCAAATATTTCTATATTCTGGAGGGTCAACCCTATGACAAACCATATATCCACTAGAACTGATATTTTGTGGTAGGGTAAAAAAAAATGCTAGGCCCCCTTTCGACCTTCTTGATAGCTTTTCTAGCTACCTTTTTGCCTTGAATTCTTTGCAAAGTCTTTCAAATTTCTTCTTTCGCTAAACAAATCCCTCCATGCTTTTTGCCCATTCTTCGTCTGATTGGATGATTAGTTCTGCAAATGTAACCTTGGCCTTTCTCTTGGCCCTCTTCTATGATGTTTGATGCACATTTTACTTGGGCCTCTCTAGTAATGTAGTAGATAGTATGGGTATGTTACCCTCTTCCATGAGAGATACATTCCTATTATCATTAGAGGGTTCAAGAATCTACCCCTCTGGTCTTGAATCACCCGTAGCTACTTCCCTTATTCTATGGTTGCCCCGTGATTGATTTGTGGGTCCTTCAGATATGGGTATTTTGACTATAGTTATCCATTGCTCTTGAGAGTCCTCAGCATCAAGTTCAATCCCTTGCCTCTGGCTCTGACCCGAGTGCTCTTCATAATCAATGATATCTATAATAGGGGGCTTTGTTTGAAATAAAAAGTTCCCTTGTTCCTCCATCGTCATCTTGTCGAAGGTGAATGAATTCTCTCCTACCTCCATGCCTTCATTTTGAGTATCCAACTCGAGCACCCTAGATGAAACTACCCTCTCTAGTGAAGTCAGAGAGTTCATGGGCACTTCAATTGCCCAATATATTTAGGTGCATGTATCAATTCTTTCTATCACCTTAGCCTGCAACTATTGGTTTTCTGCTTTGAGCTGATAAACTAGTTGTTGTAGCTAAGCTACAGTGGCCTCCTACCTCTGCATTTTCCTTGTAGTCATCTCCCTAAATTTGTCAAAAAGTGCCTGCATATAGAAATACTCACTCTGCCAAGTGATGCCTTCTTCTAGCACCGAATTGAGTTACTATCATAATTCTGTCGAAGGTGTAGGTCCTATGGGCTTCAAGCGGCAAAAATATACAATATTTGGGATGCGAACCTGACCTCCATATCTTCCCATTATTCCTCGCTCATTAGAATTAATAATCGCAGGAGCCTCCTACCACTTACACACTTTGTTCAGTGAGCTGTTGGTTCAGGGCTGGAAGAGTTCAACCTATTCTCTACATAATCAAGTAGAGGAATTTGCCCTTCTATAGCATCCTAGGAGGTTTGGGTCCATTCTCCTTTGTTTGTTCCTCAAAATTTGGCTTCTTTCCTTGCTTCGGTATCAGAATACATCTTCTGTGCGCTAGAATTATCGTCCCCTTACACTGATGATCCCCCTCTATGTCTCTCAGCATAGCGAATTAGGGTTGTAATTAGCTCATGATGGACTAGGGCAGAGGTTGATCCTCTATGATATTATGATACCTCATCCTTCAGGGAACTTGCTAGATAAAATGGCACATTGATTTTCTACCCATGAACTAGGTGATTAAAGAATTGCATATGGTTCGTGTTCAGGTGTGAGTACTTCCCTATGCATGTGAAGAACCTCGCATCCTGTTCGAAGAGTTTTTCTTTACCTTTGGATGATTTCTATATTTTGCAAGGTGTCCATTCGATATTTTTATAGCTGATATAGCTATCGAATCCTTTCCCTCTATGCATTTTCTAGGCTCAGGTTTAGTTTAGCTATAGTTCTGAGCATTTTAATTTTGAATTCGATGGGCATCATTGCACTCTTTTCATAAACCGGTTGGAATAGGGTAAATCCTATAGTTATTTTCCACATTATTTTGTATGCCCATACTGCCTTTGGTAGCCTTGTAGCCCAATATTTTCTATGTTGTTGCATGGTCTTTGTTAGGATGTTCTCTATCTCCTTTTTTGTCAATTCTACATATCCATTTACTTGCAGATGGTAGGGGGTGGTTTTGTTATGCTGAATCCTGTATTATCGCATTAGCTCCTCAATTAACTTGGAGGTGAATTGGGGCCCCTGATCCATTGTAATATCTCTAGGTATCTTGAACCTCATGAAAATTTGAGCAAATAGGAATTCTACCATCATTCCTTAGAGTCCCTTTGTGCCTGTACTTTGACCCATTTGGTGACGTAGTCAGTGCAGACTAGGATGTATCTCTTTTCAGTAAAATGTGGGTTGATTGGCCTATTGGAACTGATTCTTGCATCCGTAGGATTTTTATTGTCATGCTACAAGAATCTGTTTAAAACCAATGAGCTATTACAGGCTCTGGTCAACCTGCCTCATTGTTTTGCTAAACACAAGTATTGCTAAAGAAAACTACATAATGGGTAAGGAAACCCCAATGGTAATTCTATGGCTAAAACTCTAATTACATGCTCTAGATTTATATTATATTATATGTATTAAAATTATCAAGCATGAAAAAAACCATTTGTTATGCCTTATGTAGATCGGTGCCTAGATTCATTGGGCTATTATAGAAATTTAACAACAATTTTAATATGAAACAGAAAGAAGGGGAGAAGAAAAATTGGTGTTCTTAATCTCATTCGAATATCACAATAAAATCAAGAGTTAACCAATGAAAGAAATGTATATAATGTGTTCAAATAATGTAACCCATTACATAGTGACACACAATATTGAGACAAATATATGACAGGAATAAAATTCAGAATTGTATTGATTTCATAAAATATTACATGTAGAGTGGGCGAAATGCCTTTTAACTCTATTTTTATCAAAGAAATACATCAATAAAATGAAGAGGACTCTGTTAAAATAATGTAATAGGTCTCTCCAACTCTCATCGTTCCAATCTGGTAATAGTAGAGTCTCTGAATCCTAGGCTCAAAAAGGTAAGAAATGATCTTAGCTTCTTGAGAACTTTTCTATCACAATCATTCAAAGCAAAAGGAAGAATAAGAAATGAGAAAGAAAAAATAAACACAAAATGAGATACAACACAACTAATGGGGCACTCAAGTATACTCTTATCAAAAATGCTATTCTCTAATTGCTTGATGCAGAATATATCCACAACTACTTCTTATAGCCTCTGGTTCTTGATTATGTTATTTCTGGTTTATTTTTGGCCTTACACTTGTCAGCATTTGATTGAATCTATTCTATATGTTGTCTAGCTAGTGCGGCTATGAACTGACTGTTAAGGTTCTTCTCTGGACTGAAGGGGGCTCTTTGCTATTTAATTTGGACTTTTTTCTCTCTCTGGTTGGCCCTAGAAACTAAGGATTCAATACTATATTTTTCCTTTTTGTTCTGCTTGTCCTGGCCACTATGATTTGTTGTTAAGGATTGACCAAGTTGCCATCATGAATTCTAGATGAGGAATAGAGGGGAACCCGATGTGATGGTGAAGAAAAGGGGTGGCATGCTAGTGGCAAACAGATGAAGTTGTACTGATCACACGATAGAGTGAAGGGATAAAAGAGGAAAGGGGGTGGCTCAACACAATGGAAGGGGGTGAGATGGCACAATGTGGGGATAAATGTCGAGATGGTTAAGGAAGAAATCCTAGAAGGATGGAGGCAGTGGTAAGTAGGAAGAAGGTGGGAATGGAAAACAATATCTGGAAGTATTTATAAGCTACTTCCATAACTATACTTTGTCGGAGTGTTTCCCTCATAACTATATTCCATCAAAGCGCGGATTGAATGGCTTTTTGTAAATCAAAACCATACATTTTTCTTCATGCACTTTCGTCGTCTTAAGTATTTGCAAAAAAAAAAATGAATATATTTATATTCTTTGTACTCCATAGTTTCACTTTGCCGATGCCTTTTAGATCTCCCTTACTCTTTCTTATTTATAATATGTGATTATGCTTTGTAGTTTTATTTTTGTGGTACACTATTATTCCCATGAGATATATATGATCTAGTTACAGGCTTGAGCATCAAGATTTATCTTTCATTTGGTTTGCTTTGTCCTTACCAAGGTACTATCCATGGGATTTACTCTGATTTGCTTGAATCTTTCCTTCCCTGGGTATCCTTCTGGATTCACAGCGTTTATGCATATTTTTTTGACTTCGTCTTTGGTTATTGATCTTCATTGCATCTTTCAGCGTACCTTACTGTGAATGAGTCACCTTTTTGATTTCTACCTCGATATATGTTGAGGATATTTCTATGAAGTGATCGTCCTTCTCTAGAAGCTTAGTCTATCAAATATTTCTTACGAATGATTTCATCGATTTTGCTGGTTCGTGATCTTCACAGGTTCCATCTAGCTGCTTCTGATATTCTTTAAACCTGCAAGAGTGTTAGTTTCCAAAACTCTGAAGATGTTGGTCAATGGTGATTTTATTCTTACTAATATTTTCATAATTATTGGGTCAAAGGTTTGACCAAGTATAGTTGTTCGATCCACCTTTGTTCAATTGTTGCTTTGGTTCTTTTATAACCTGTAGGTTAATTAACTGAAAGAACATACTCCAAAATTTTAATGTCGATTAACCAAACCAAAGGTGATGATTGATACTGTGTTAAGGCCTTTTGTTAAATGTGTTTAAAACTTTAATTAATCTGAAGTCAACTAAGTTCACCTTTTGATTTACCTTTGAAGTGTGGACTACCATTGGATTATCTCGAGATAGAGCATATCCGTTGGATCTATCAGAAGATACCTGTTGTTTAAGCTTTGTTTGTTTCAACCTTGACTTGCTTGCTACCATCAGATCTTTTTTCTCTAGATGATGCATCGTCTTTAATGTCCTGGAACTTGCATGATAGTTAGTATACCTATTCGCATATAAACCTTTGAAATAATGCAGCTCATTAATCCTTATTTAATAATGATTATCCAATGTTTATCCCTATGATTTTTGACCTTAACACCCGTATTAAGCATAAGTATCATATAATATGTTCACTTCCTTTTGTGATCACCATTAGATATTACTATGGTGGGGTGCGACCATTGGATTTTCTGACCATGTGCTCGGTTTAACATAAGATAGAAGGGGCAGATTAAAGAGCATTTAATTAATCAAGTGAAACCCTTTAGATTAAACTTTGATCACTTTCATCAATGCACTGTCGTTGGATTAGGGTGAAGATGTGCGCTATCGTCAGATTGCTTCAATATTTCATTGAGGTTGTTTTATCGTGGTTAAGCAGATCCATTCGATATTTTTTTAAATAGGGCATAGTCATCAGATCTTCATACCTACATACTTTAATAACCAGGGGGGTGCATATTTTATATTTGATTAATCTTGATTAAGCTGAAAGCGAGAGATTAGACAATGTGTTAGAACCTTACTAAAACATAATTAATTTTGTCTTTACCTTTGCCTTTCTCGATATGCTATCATTCACGTTTTTAGATTTATATTTTTGTGCGATCGTGAGATCTTTAATAGCTATTGACGCAAACGTAGATCTTAATCAACTTGCAGGTTAGTTTATAAGGGGTACATAATATTAACCTTGATTATTCCAAAAGGGGGAAGGTTTAGCAACATGCTCAGACCCTTTTTAATCTCGTTTAAAAATTTGAATTAATCACATGGGGGTTTTTACTTTTTAGAAGCATCTTTGTAAGGGTGCTGTCGTTGGATTAGGTTTAGATCAAGCGTTGCCATTCGATCCATACAACTTGCTCGATGATTATTTCAAAGGGGGCGTATTATTAATTCCTTATTGGACCATGGTATTTTAATGCATGGTTTAATTAAATTAAGCACAAACATCGATCTTGAGTTCACTTCGAGCACTATTGTCTGATCTGTTGGAGTTGCTTGCTTTTTAACTGGCATCTTTGACCTATGATGACTTGGTTTTAAAGCTTTGAATCTTTGGAGATTGTGTAGCCATTGGATTTGATTCAGATCAAGTGCATCCATCCAGATCATCAGAGTTGCATGGATTTAAATCGTTACTAACCTTGGGTTATAAGATTTTTAGACCTTTTGACTTATCATACGGGTTTCTTCATGAGAGCGCATCCATCGGATCGGTTTAGATGATGTGCTATCGTCCGATTAAGCCTAATATGTAACATTTTTACTTTGAACATGGCTTTGACTTGTTTGACTTATCTCTTGATTTATTTATTAACGCGTCATCATCTGATTAGAACTGAGTCGAGTGTGGCCCTTGGATTAAATCTAAGGTGTTCACCTTTTAGTTAAATGGGATGCATGCCCTCATGATTTTAATTAAAGACCTTATTGCTAATTTTAATTTTTTGGGTTTTAGACCAAGGTGTTTAATTAGAGTATTACCTTTGAAAACCTTAGGACTTAAGGGTTTATCTTTTGGTTTAGGCCCAAGGGAAATTTTTCTATGAGGATCAGATTTCGGGTTAAGTAATATGATTAATAAAATTTTGCCTTATTCATTTTTGAAGACAATTGAGCATTTATAAAAAGGCACATTTTATTAATAACCAAGGTTAGACTTCATCAAACTAACCAATGAAAAATTAAGGTACTCACACTAATTTGAAGAAGCGACCAGTCTTATTATCATTTCGATTGAAACTAAAAAATTTAGATTTAGGGGTTTCAAATTTGAGTCAAATTTGGTTCCAGCATGGCCCCACAAAATCCATGCTCCATTTGTCGAAGGGCTCTATGTGTACATGTGGTTGGAGGGGCATTTCATATCTTTGAGTTGGCCTACCCATCCTTTGGCACTCATCACATTGGTTGGTGTATTTAGCTACATATTTGAACAATGTAGGCCAAAAATACCTAGTTTGTAGGACTTTGTATGCGGTCCTCTTCCCTGAAAAATATCCTTCACATGGCTCATTGTGGCAAGCTTTGAGAATTTTTGCAAATTCATGCTCAGCTATTCACCTCCTCATAATTTTATCGGGCCCTATTTTAAATAGGAGGTCATCAATCCATGAAAATGATGTGCTCTTTTCTATCACTGTATGCTTCTCTCATGATGAAAGAGCAAGGAATGTTCTATTGATGGTTAGGTAATTGGTTATTTTTGCATACCATGAAATTTTTTCATTGATAACAAACAAATGCTCATTCGGGAACTAGTCTTCCATGACTATGTGATTTGATGGTATTAGTCTGGACAAGAAGTCTACTACTACATTGTCCTTGCCAGGCTTATCATGATGGTAATATAAAACTCTTGTATAAGCAAAAACCATATGATGATTCGATTTCTAATCGTGGGTTTACTCATTAAATATCAGATAGCTACATGGTCCATATGGGTGAACACCTTGTAACCTGTGATGTAGAGGCAAAACTTGTTGATGACATGCACAACCACAAGGAACTCCTTCTCTGTTACCGTGTAATTGAGCTCGAATCCTACTAAATTTTTTCTGAGATAGTAGATGGCTTAAAATTCTTTGTTGGATGTATCACAACAAATATGGAATGAAACAACCCAGTTTGGGCCCTACAGGACTGGGGCAGTAACCAACCTTTCTTTCAGCATTTGAAAATCTCATTTGTAGTATTCTATCTAGATGAATTCCACGTCCTTGGAGAGCAATGTGTGTAGGGGTTTGGTGATTTTGCTAAAGTCGACGATAAATAACCTATAGTATCTGATAGAGCCAAGAAAGCTCCTCACGTCCCCCTATGTATTAGGACTAGGCAGGTCCTTTATGACCTTACTTTTATTTTTATCCATCTTAATCCATTCTACTGAGATATGGTGTCCCACTACTATGCCTTCACGCATCATCATAAAGCATTTTTAATTGCTGAGGGACAAATTGTTTTCTTTGCATCACTAGAGCACTCATTCCAAATTAGTCATCACCTCATCAAAGTTTTCATTATAGATGATAAAATAATCCATGTAAATTTCTACTTCTTCCCCCATAATGTTCGAGAATATGCTTAGCACCACCCTCTGAAAGGTGGCTGGTGTGTTGCACAACTCGAAGGGCATCATTGTATAGGCGAACATTCCCCATGGATAGGTAAACATTGTCTGGTCCTAGTCCTCCTCTATGATCTATATTTGGTTGTGTTTTATAAACCCGTCTAGAAAGGAGAAGTACTTTCTCCCAAATAGTGTATCCAACACCTAATCAATGAAGGGTAGCATAAAATGATATTTCTTGGTCACCTTGTTCAACGATCTATAGTCAACACGGATCCGTAATTTTCCATTTTTCTTGGGGTCCATCACTAGTGGTGATATGCATTCACTATCAGATATGGGGTAGATAAACCCTGATGACAAAAGCTTCTATAACTTTGCTTTGATAATTTATTTCATGGCAGGTGCCATCCTCCTTTGTGGCTGTTTGATTGGGGTTACCTGCTCTTTGAGGTAAATTTTATGGGTGAAAATTTTTGTGCTAATTCCCTTCATGTCTGAGTAATACCAGGAAAATTCTTGTTGATGCCTGGTCAATACTTCTTTTAATTCCATTAGTTATGCGGGTGTCAACCTGCTACTAACATTTAATGTTCTACGAGGTCCTATTTTGATTTGCCTATTGTGGTGATATTGGGTGCCAACCAAAGGTGATTCAGGAATAATGGGAGAGGACTCTCCATGGAGAAATCTCGTAATGATGCCATCTTCATCAATTTCCTCCTCCAATTATTTTAGTGCCATCACCAGTTGGAGCGTTGACAATGACCTATCCTATTGGTTGTCCCACATGGGCTCTCCCAACGTATATACATATTGTGAAGGGGGAGAGATTATCAACCTTTTGATAATTTTACCATTTGAAATGGTCATTTATCCATCGTGGAAGTTGATGTAGGCGTCATCTATTGCTAGCCATGACCCCCCAAGATGATTGGGTATCCACCCAATACTGATTTAGACTGTAGAACAAAAAAATGTCTTGGGTACTCCCAAGCATTCATCATCACAATAATGTCTTTGAGTATTCCTTCCTGGTGCTATGATCAACCTTTTGGCTAGTTGCAACACCATACTGGTAGGCTTCAAATTTGTGAGCCTCAGATTTTGCATAGTCTCCTTGGCATAACATTGATTACTGCACCCAAATCAACCAAAATTTTAGTCAACAAATGCCCTCCTATTTTTATAGTCAAAATTGGATTGCCTGGGTCTGCGTATTTAGGGTGGCATGTATTTCCCATCATCAAGTCGGTCAACTTCCCTACTACGTTGATTGTCTATGCCGTCTTCCACCCTAGTCTTCTCAGATAGAGTTCCTTTATTGCCTTGGTATAGATAGGAACGTCACACATAGCTTTAAAGAGTAGAATAGTGATTGTTAAGCTCCTCAAGCTGGAAAGGATATCAAACTCAGGTTGTATTAGCTTTTTATTCTCCTGTAGCCCCTTGGGAAATGGAGCTTCTATTTTCTCAATAACATGTTCTTATTTAACCTCTTCTACAAGAGGTGGTTCTCATACATTTTCCTCCTCTTATACTAGGGGAGGAACTTCTACTCCTAACTGTCTACCTGATCTAAGCTGAATTAGAGTACAACTAATATTATACATTGGATACATATCTCCTTCCAGTTGGTACATAGGCTAGTTTACCTTATTATTTGGACATCAACTGTGTTGGTAGTTATGCAGGTCTCACTATAGGAAAATTCGATAGGCTTTGTTGTTGTGGAGCCTATGCTACGTTCTATGGATCTGTGTTCCATGAATCGTAGTATCTCCACTACTACCAGATTGTTGGTACAACATACATGGGTGTTGGTTGGAAAATGAGGTCCGTGGAGGTACGCTCATCCATGGTGGTGGTCCCCACCACCCCATATTGGGTGGTTGACCCTACCCTTGCGACATGTAAGGTCATCCTCCATAGGGTGGCATCCCCCATGGCATAGTCCCCATAGGGGGTTGCTGCTATTTTCTTTGATTAACCACAAAATAAGCTTCATTGACTTCAACATCCCCCTTATCATTGTGAATTTGTGGGCACAGTCGAGTCTTATGATTTTTTTGGAAAATAGTGCATACTCTAACTTTGTTCTCCGATCATGCTTCCCTCTACATTTTGGGTAGAAATAGGCTAACACCGCTTTGTTTTCTTGCTTCTTTTTCTCTAGCAAGAGCATGTCCAACTGTAATGCTAGAGTGAAGAACAAAAGCTTATACTGAGAGGGGGGGTGAACCGTATAAGACCACTTTTTTCTTTTATTTCCCAATCAATATTATGCAATATATAAATAGCAATATCAACATTAGTAATCAAAGCAATGCATAAATCACCACACACAATAGAGACACCAATTTAATGTGGTTCACCCAATGTAGGCTACTCCATAGAGAAAATATTTCACTAATATTTTCTCAACAAATATCTTGGGAAACCTTTCCCTATTACAATGTTTATGGACCTCTATCCAAAGGATACACCAATTCCTAATAAAGTTCATGGATATCTATCCATAGGAGACACCAATCTCCTCAGTTAGTTCATGGATCTCTATCCACAGGAGAACTCCTTTCTCCTTTGCTTTGGCTGGTGATCTTCTAGAAGAACTATTGCCTCCAATGCATTGGATAATGAATCTCTATCCACTGAATACTCCTATCCTCACTCAAAATACCTACCCTCACTGCCATAGCTAATGGACCTTTATCCACTAGATATTATCATCCTCTATAGTTTGTCACCTCCAAAGCTTCCTCTCAGCTCTATCTCAAATTTGCACTAAACACGGTCCTTTGATCTAGCACAAATCTGTTCAATCTCTATCCTCAAATCTACACTAAACACAGTACTTCGGTCTAGCACAAATATATCCTCAATATCTATCCTAAAATCTTCACTAAACACAATCCTTCAGTCTAGCACAAATCCATCCTCAATCTCTATCCTCAAATCTATACTAAACATAGTCCTTCGATCTAGCATAAACATATCCTCAATATCTATCCTAAAATATGCACTAAACATAGTTCTTTGATCTAGCACAAATCTATCCTCTATCTCTATTCTCAAGCCTTAACACAAATCTTGAATCAATCACAAATCAACTCTACTAGATCCGCTCCAAACCTTAACTCAAGGTTTGAACAAATCAATCAATCAACTCTACTCTCAAGACTTCTCAAAGAATTGTCTCAAATATACCTTGCAAGATTCCACAAAAGCTCACACTAATATTTCCACAAGTGCTCTCTATAACTTGTCCAATATGCTCAACAAGTCTTCACGAGAAATTTTCCAATCTGCTCAAGAAGTCTTCACCAAGACTTACTAAAATGGGTAGAAATCGATATTTGATCCATTAATACAAAACAATAATGCATTAAACAAAAAGGTTGTATTTCATTAATATTGAAAGATATGTGTTACAATAGGGACATGATGCCCTTTATCCATTTCTTTTTCTAGTAATGCTACAACAAGTTCGATGCCTTCTTCTATCATCCCTCAATGTAGGTGGGCTTCTTTGCATGTGGGCCACCGCAGGGTTGTAGATGTTTTATGATGTTCTTCCTCTTTAGATCTGCCAAATAACCTGTGAAAGACCTACGAAAGGGGGTTAGTGTGATGGGAGGCTTGCCTTAGTCAGGACCCATGTTTAGAAAGACAAATCGACTATAAAAACATAACAAAAGTTGAAATAAACTGTGCATAAGCTAATAATATGAAAAAAATGGACCTTTCCTCCCAAATTTGAGGTGATTTGGGGCTTGTAGACTCACTTCATCCCTCGAGGGGTGAATTGGACCTAGAGGAAAATTATGATAAAATCCTTTAGTGGAAATGCTCCTCGGGTGCTATAATGCTGATGTGCAAGTCCATATCTATTGTTTATGCTCCAAGAACTAGCTTCTCAACCTTCATTGTCCATTTCTACAGAGTTTTTATGCTTTGTTTGAATAGGTAGAGAGAGATAATTAGGGGTTTAGGACCCACTATTTATAGGAAATGGCAAGGTGCAGGGGGGAGTTAGATAGACTAAATCTAGGTTGAATTCTAACTAGGGTTAGGTTAGGAAATACAATGTAGCAACATCACATTTCTTATGAGAAATATCTCATCCTCACACATGTGTGAGGATGGATTAGAGTTAATCTTGATTAGGAGGTCTTAAGTCAGTTTAAGACATGATTAAAGAAATATCCTAACAAACCCTAATTACACACATGTGGGAGGATGTAATTAGTGTTAATCTTGATTAGGAGTTATGTTAATCAATTTTGCCTTAAAAAGGTGACTTAAGTGAAGTCAACATTAAATAGATTTTTGGAATTGACTTGTTAATTTTTTTGGTCAATTAATACCCTATGGGGCCTCAATTGAGTGCAAATAGGTTGTCATAAGATATCCCAATGCACTGGATGTGATTTGGAAGGCTTATTAGGGTTTTGGACCTGAAAGCCGATGAAGTAGTATATGGAAGTCTACATACTGCTATGGTGAACTATGGCAATCTACGCATTACTACGCATGACTAAGCATGACTACGCCTAACTACACATGACTATGCATGACTATGATAGCCTACAATAGCCTAGGGATGTCTATAATCACATATGGATACGTAGAAGTAGCAATGTGTGACTTTTGGGTGTCTACATTTTACCCCTTTTTGTACTATACTGTGTGGAACACAGTTTAATACAAAAACATGAAGGATTTGTGTAGAAG
This sequence comes from Wollemia nobilis, assembly GCA_028583015.1. Lineage (NCBI taxonomy): Eukaryota > Viridiplantae > Streptophyta > Pinopsida > Araucariales > Araucariaceae > Wollemia > Wollemia nobilis. The sequence continues at coordinate 14,928,997 of JAQPPZ010004205.1, forward strand.
GAAAAGGGATAGAAGGGGAATGGAATTTGATCAAAGGTATGTAGCCTATCGAAGTGTGACCATACACATTTAATGGATGTCCAAGGGAAATAATAGAAATAATGGAATATAATCGAAGGTATGTAGCCGCTCGAAGCGTGACCATACAACATCAACTGGATGTCCAGGGGAGATAAGAGAAAGAAAATAAGGAAAAGAGGAAAGAAATAAAAACAATGTCGATAAAAGGAAATGGATGATTGTGGATGCAATGATGTGATTTTTCTGAGTCCGTAGACATTTTTAATGCCATACCAATTTCTTGAGAATGTCAACTTTTGACTGCTTTGCTTTTGTGACTAGATCAGCGTGGTCTAAAAGTATAATTAAGACAAAATCCTAACTAAATTTTTGCTATTGATTGATTGATGAGAACATGGTGACAAGTTTCAAACCATTTGAGTTAGTTAAAATTTGGATTATTCAAATGTGACCAGATCAACATGGTCATGAAATCCTTTTCCAAATGTTGTGTTGAATTAGTCACCCATGTCATTCATTGTGCTCCATGAATGCCAAAGTGACCTTTCCATTGCTACGCATAACTCTCTTGATTTAACCCATGTCTGGTTGTGATTGAGATTATTTCGTATGATAATCTTTAGCAAAAAAATTGTAGACAAATGTGCTAATTGCACTTTTGGATTTTTGATGTTGTGGTTGCGTGCAAAGCTGACTTTGGATATGAATACCCCCTAAAATGAGGAATCAACAATGAGGCGAATGAAGTGTGGTGAGTTGATGATGCAACAATTGATAAGATACCAATGCATGATGAATAAGATTGAAAATTAAATTATATGACAAGTTTGGGAAGGTCCTAGGGTTTTGGAGGACATGTGCCTACTTTCCTAGGGTTTTGGGGGCAATTTGGTTGGTTTTGGGGTGTTTTGGTTGAGTTTGCCACCCTGGGGATGAATTAGGGTTTTCAATTGTTTGACATATGTGTAGTGTTTTGGTATTTTGGGGGACCAAACAATGTCAGAATTAGACAAATATTATACTGTTGGAAATCTCTTTTTGAGATAGATATAATGGTGAAAGTTTTGGGAAATTTGGAGATGATTTGATAGGTGAAAATGTAGACCAAATATGAACCTACTTTTAGAAGTGGTGAATGCACAATTTCGAGCCTTGGGAAGGTTGCACATGGAAGCAAAATCTTTGTGAAATATTGTTGTGTTACGCTAGGCTATGCTAGGCTATGTATGATATGTATGCTAGGCTAGGCTAGGCTATATATGCTATGCTAGGCTAGGCTAGGCTATTTTGTTGAGGTTTTGAGACAAACCTATCCAAATTTTTACTAAGTTTTTTGGAGAAACCTATCCAAAGTTTTACTGAGGTTTTTGGGGAAACCTAATTTGTTAATTCTAAAAAGAATGTTCCAAAAATTTTGCTAAGGATTTTGGGAAAACCTAGTGTTTAAAAAAAATGATTATGATAAAGGTAAGGAAAAGGGTGAAACCTTTTGGACCTAGTGATTGATTTTGATTTTATTAAGGTGAGGCAAAGGATGCAACCTTTTGAACCTAGTTATTTGATTTGATTTGATGAGCGCAAAGCAAAGTTGCCCCAGTTTTGAATGATGGATGACACATATACATACCTTTTGGTTTCGGTTGTTACATATACATGTGTTATGATTATGATTTGAATTTGATTTGTTTATGTTTACATAGATAGTATAACATAGTTTGTAGATTTGTATGATGACTAAATGTACAAATGTGGTAGGATGTAGATCTATGATTATGTTGTAGTATGGTATGCATGGTTTGATTTTGAATGCAATGCGATGTAATGCATTGTGAAATGTAATTTGTATGAATGCATGTAGGATGAATACAATGATGTAATACGATGTGAAATGCATGTATGGGAATGCTTAAATGTAATATTTACTACCTACATGTGACATAGATGCATGGATGCATGTATGAATGGGCCAAAATGCACAAAGGAAGAAATTGTATCATGGCATTTACCTTTATGGATACGATCCATCCCATGATTTCAGGGAAGTTGGATAATGTAAGGCATATGTAATGGCTTTGACCAATATAGTTGTGATAATCAAATCGCAGACCCTTAGCTATACAAGTATTGTGGCAACTTATAATTAATCAGGCTGGTTCAGAATCTATCATGGACCTATGTGTATGCATTTGTAATGTTTATTTATCCATTTTTAGGGAGGTAGGATTAACCTGTTGTAGATGCTACTGGACTAGCTAGCTCATCTATCCATAACAGTGATCTATACAAAAGTGAGGTGCTAATGTAACAGATATGTTGCCACTTGTAAGACTACTCCATTGGTTGGTAGGCTCTTGGAGCCTATTTCTAGTGATGGAAATCATCCCATGGTGTTATGTTGAACCTAAGGACCAAATGTGATAAGCATAACATGGGTGATATCAAGAGGCATTTCCTTTTGTTTTTTGCCCCTCTTCTAGTGTTGACCTAATGATTGTGGTCTTTTTTTTTTTTTTTTGGTGATACTCTTTTTGTATTTTCTCATGGTGATATTTTTGTATGGGTGATGATGTTTATTTTCTACCCAATCATTATTTTTTCTTATTCTTGATCCCCTTGTTTATCCTCAGGTCGTATGTTGACCATGCAAGCGATAGGATGAGCAGGGGATACCGTTCGCTAGATGGCGATATCTACTACATATGTTTTATTCTCTAGACTCAATTTTTTTTAATGTATAACCTATTTGTGTATGGTTTGTGAGAGAAGTTGAACCAGCCTAAATATCCATAAGAAGAATTTACAAGCCTCGGTAGCTATGGGTGATACTGGATTTACTGAACTAAAGAGTAGTCAAAGTTGAACACGAACCTATGTATACCCTGACCTTGAAAAGGAGTAATGGACATCCAGGTGGTGATGCTAACAAGTGTATTTTTTACTCCTACTAAGGCGTATTTTGGGGGAGAATGTACAAACATGAATTAAAATTATAAATGTAAAGCATATGAATATGTGCAATGGGTGTAAATGTAAACGATGAAAGTGGAGGAATACAATATCTACAAGAAGAAGTTTGTGACATGAAGATGAAGGAGTTTGTGTTGAATTTATCTAAAGACGAGTAGAGTGTGTTATGATGATAAAAAGCACAATGCTATTATCATGGTTTCCCTAGCATGTGGGGTGTGTTTGTGTAGTGGATGTATAAGCTGTGAGCAATAAAAATGTGTGTAATGGTCATCAAGTGAAGAAATATGTAAGAGTAGAATGTACAGATGGAAAAAGTGATAATAAATGGACTTTAGTAACCAACAAGAAAAGAGGATTACCTAAAGCAAAGAGAAAGAAGAGAAGAAGTGAGTCAACTACTGTAAGAAGTAGAAGAAGTTAGAAAGAAGAAAGAAAGTGGTACTAGAACTACTGCCATGTGAAGTGGTGTGGGTCAGGTCGAGAGTGGGATGGTGAAGTGCTGATACAACTAGAATTGTGACTGGAGTTATAGTTGGAAATATTATAAAAATAGTGGGTGGGAACTGTCAGGGTGCTACAAGGTGGAAAGGTCCTGGGGGTGATGCGACGTGGAGGACTAACAAGTCGGCTTAACGGGGTGAGACGCTTCGGTGATGGGGTCTGATCACCATGTAGCATGTTGTTCACCAAGTTTTTAAATGTTTTGCACTCTTCAATGTCATGACCTGGTTGGCGATTATTGATGCAATATTTTCTTGCATCATAGTTATGCAGTTTAGGGCATGAGGTATCGATAGATCGGGTATTTTGTAGAGTTAGGTGGCCTTGGTGCATTAGGTGGTAAAATATTACTGATAATTAGGTTGGTGGGGATGTCATGGGGTATGTATACAGCTCTCTCTAAGTTGAGCGAGTGTGGGGTCGAGTGAAATCCAGTGGATTGGGTGTGGATCAAGAGTTCAAAGTGGTTTGGACCTGAGGATGGGGAATGGATCGATGTAGTGGCGATGAGGTATGGGGTATTATAGGTTGATGTATAGGGATATGACAATGATAGTTTCTAGAATGTATCTTCAAGGCTTCAATACGAGCAGTAAGGTTGTGATCTCGTATTGGGGTGAGAGTGACATTGGTGATGGTGAGGAATGAGCCTCTAATGTGAAAATGGCATCGTGACATGCATGAAGAGATGAACAAGGTTAGGATGAGTAAGCAGTGGGATGAAATGATAAAGGAGGTTGTGAGGCTCGTTGTGACAACAAACCTTACAATGGTGAGGGTGGGGTCTACAAAATAGGCAACATAAGAGATGGTCTTGGGTGCCGAGGGGTCTGGAAAGGCAACATATGGGAGGAAGCATCTTATGCTTCATGGGTGGCATGGGCCTATAAGTCTTGGGCATATGTTGAATATCCACTAAAGAGTGGTGCTGGTAATAAGGGGAGATGAGATGATCTAGGTGAGTCAACTCTATTAAGTAGGTGAGAAGGACATACAGGATATTGCAAAGTGTTGGTTGGGGAGTATGGGTTCTTTGCACCCCTAGACAGAGATGTGAGGTTTCCTTATTTTTGTCAAAGGAGGACATGGAGACCTGGCTATCTCTAGAATGGGGTGAATAGGATGACCCTCGATGGTGATGTGAATGGCATCGAGGTGAGATATGATGGCCTGAATGGGATGAATGTGGAGAGCGCCTGGTGTAAAGAGAAATTGGTGGTTGGGGTAGATCAATGGGTGTGATGGGTACACATTATGGCTGTGGATGGTCCTGCATGGTGGTGAGTGAGGATGCTATAGTACTCTCCTACTGATGGTGTAAATCCTTCAAAAGGAAAAATAAATACCTAGGACATAAAAATGGCAAAAATGTTAAAGTACAGTATAGTGAAATAATAAAACAAAATGACATATCCACGTGATGATGTGTTTAGTGATTTATGCTAATGATGTGTGACACTCATGATTGTTAATGTGTTTGTGCATCATGCATTGAATGCACAAAGGTGCAAGATGTTGATGGGTTTAGGTTCATTAAGACCTTCAATATTGGCTAGATGATATTCTCCTGAACCGTATTTGTGTATGATAATGAATGGCCCTAACCAGTTTGGAGTAAATTTGTCATGTTGCTGGTGAGGTTGACTTGTGATTTGTTGGTTCTCTTTGAGAACCAGGTCACCAATTTTGAACTCGCATTTATGTACCTTACTATTTTAGGCATGTCGAAGGTGATCTTGATATACTTGTGTGTGCTCTATTACGTGAATGCAATGCTCATTGAGAAATGTTAAATGATCTAAGAGAGCTTGGCAAGTGGTGTCATCATCAATGAAATCCTTCATAGATATCCTTAAGGATGGTATCTCAAGCTCAAGGGTCATGATAAATTCTACCCTATATACAAGTGAAAAAGGTGTTGCCCTAGTAGGAGTACTAATTCTCATACGATATGCCCATAATGCTAGGGGTATTTGATTATGACAGTCTCTGTGAGACTCTGTTAGGGTTTTACGAAGAATGGAATAGATGGTTTTGTTCATGGCTTCTTATTGGCGATTACCCTGAGGATAATATGGGGTAGAAAAGCTATGGTGTATGTGAAATATGTCACACAGGGCTCAGATAGTCTTATTTTTAAAGGATTTCCCATTATCTGAAATAATTTGGGAGGGAATTCCAAAGCAACATATGATATGCTTTGTGATGAATGTTGCTATTTTGGCTTCTATGGTTTGGACCAGTGGGATGGCTTTGACCCACTTGGTAAAATACTTTGTGGAAGTGATGATGAACTTGTGATTGCTTGAGGAGGTTGATGTAATCTATCTAATTAGATCTAGGCCCCATTGGAATAAGGGCCACATGGACTGGATTGGTTGCAGTTCTTGGGAGGGTAGATGCGTTAGGTTGGCATATTGTTGGAATTTGATGCAACGTTTGAAATACTCACAGTAGTCTTGCTCCATTTTGGGCTAGTAGTAACCCATACGAAGGATGCATTTAGTGATTGCCATTCCACTGAAATGGCCACCACAAGTACCATCATGGGTTTCTTGTACAACCCATTGTGATTCTTATGGTTTGAGGAAACGCAAGAGCATGTCATCATAGCTGTGGTGGTAGAGGATGTCCCCTAGCAAGGTGTAGCAGATCACTCTTTGTTTAAAGGTTCAGCATTGGGCATGGAGTATATCACATGGTAAGAATCTTGTTTAATGTACTCTTTGATCTATGAGAACCATGGGTCGTGGGGTTCAGTGTTTACCACATACACACCACCATCGTCTGTGGGAGGTATGGGTGATATAGCATATTGCGTAAGTGTATGAATGGATATGGATGTTGTGTCAGATGTTGGGTTTTATGGGATGAGGGACCCTCAGGAGGCCATAATGTTTGCAAAATAGTTTGATGATCGTGAAGTGGCTTGGAGATCGTACCACTCAAATTGGGATAGGAGTTGTGCAATTTTCTTGTACTTCTAGAGGACTAGGCAGTTGCATAGCCAGAGTTCCTAAACTTGATTGACTATGAGGAGTGAATCGCTTATGATGTGGAGGCATTTGATATGCATGGAGTGTGCTTGTTTCAGTCCTAGGATTAGGGCTTCATATTTTACGTTGTTGTTGGTACAAAGGAAGTCAAGTTTGAATGAAAATGAGAGTGGCTCTCCTTTAGGTGTGAAGAAAACAATGCTTGCACCCCCAGAGTGGAGACATATGGAACCATTGAAAAATAGGGTGATTTTGGCTTCGACTTCAGGTTCGACATATTATTTAGCTTTGATTATGTGGAATATGGAATAATCAAGGAGCTGGATCATGAGGGGTTTATTTTTAGTTAGAGGGGCGTCGACTAGTTGGTTGGTGGTGACTTTCCCTTTGATGGATTTTTGGGAGATGAATTCTAGGTCAAATTCAGTTAGGAGCATGATCCATTTGGATGTGCATGAATTATGATAACTCTTGTTCATCATGTACCAAAGGGGATTATCTTGGGCAATGACAAAAGTTGTGTGATTTAACATGTAGTGGCGTATGTGAATACTATGTATGTGCTAGGCTGTGAGTGTGCTATAACTATGTGAGGCTAGGCTAGACAAATCTATCCAGATTTTTGCTAAGGTTTTTGGATAAACCCATCCAAAGTTTTACTGAGGTTTTTTGGGAAACCTAGGTTGCTAAGGGATTCTAAAAAGAATGTTCCAAAATTTTAACTAAGGATTTTGGAAAAACCTGAGGTGCTAAGAAATTCTAAAAATAATGTTTCAAAATTGTAGTTGAGGATTTTAGAAAAATATGGGTTTCTAAAATATCCTAAAAATAATATTCCAAAATTTTAGCTGAGGATTTTGGAAAAACCTAGGTTGCTAAAAGATCCTAAAAAGAATGTTCCAAAATTTTAGCTGAGGATTTTAGAAAAACCTGGGTTGGGAAAACAACTATGATGAAGGTAAGGCAAGGGGTGTAACCTTTTGAAACTTTTGACCCTTTTGTGCGACAAGGTTTGAAATTGGAATGGTACCATTATCAATAATGTCCTCAACTAAATCATGAAAGGTGTGACAAGAACGAACATCGTGACTTGGATGGTGATGATAAACACAAAAGCTATGTTTGATGTGCCCACGAGGGTTGGGTGGATTTGGATTAACGGGTTGAATGTCTGGTAATATAACATGGCCAGCCTCAAATAGCTTTTGGAATAAAGTAGGAAGAGGCTCAGACAGTGGAGTCTAATTGCGATGTCGATGTGGAGGATGGGGACCATGGGCTCATTGTGATTTGTATGGAGAGGGTGCATTAGTATGATATAATTATTGTGTTGGAGGAGACATATTAATATGATTTGGCTCATTATAGAATGCATCATAGGTTGGCATTTGTTACCCGTAGCTTGAAATGCGCACATTTAGCATTTTAACTTCATCTTGTAAGAGTTGAAGTTCAGGTGTCATAGGTGTAGGTGGATGTGCTATGGTAGGCTGAGCCTATGGATGTGGCAGATACTGGTATTTTTGTTTTTCATAATACTATGGAGAGTACTATTTTGCTTGATCTTGATAAGGTGGGTACTGGGCGATATGTGTTGTCGTATCTACGGGTACACTAGGTTGTGGGGTAGGTGTCTGTTGTGGGTAATAGTACTACAACTGTGAGGTATGTGTTTGTGGTGTAGGTACTTTTTGTATTGGAGGCTTTTGTAATGGTTGGAATATAGGTGGTGATGACCAAGCTGGAGGAGGCATGAAGAAGCTGGGTGTAACTAGTAATGGTGTAGGTTTCGGGGCTACCGATACTAGAGGTGGTCGAGACAAGGTATAAAAGGATGGGATATGTCTCTATACTGGAGGGTAGGAAATAGGGAAGCTAAACTGCATGGAATAGCTTGGTGAGATGGTTGGGTAAGCTATTGGTCTCAATCCATAAGTAGGAAAGATATTGGTAGCGATTATTTAAAATGGAGGAGGTGGCGGTATCCTAAAAGTTATCATTGACACAGGAGGCTCTAAAGGTTGGGTACCACACACTCTAGATATCTAGAAGATTTGTGAGAAAGTTACCGAAGAGGTGGGACAAGCTACCAAATTAGGAGCTTGGATTTGGGGGAAGTGTATGTATACACTCCCGCTTGGGTTTGTGCATCTTGTGTCTAAAGATGCTGTTGGGAGGTGCCTTCAGATATGGTAAAAAATGGCTCTTGGGAAGATGATGGTTGGTACTCTTGTGAAGAGTATGGGTGTGAGGTTTGAGAAAATGCTTGTGGTTCCTGCTGGAGAGGGATCTATTATGTAGTTTGGAAGGATGGATTCTGGCTCTCTATAGTGAAGGATGATGGGTCAGACACCATTCCTATGGTAGGGGCAAATGATGCGACCTCAGCACGAGTACATTTTAGGAGGGATGAGTCACTTTCAAAAAGGGATTCAGATAGATTTTAGAAGAAGGGATGTGTGAAGGTGGGTGAAGTAGGCATGACATCCTCATCTATGGTAAAGAATGGAGGAGGTTGTCTTAGTGCTATGTAGATCACATGGTCACAGAATGTGATCGACGAATTACGTGTATATGGGGATGAAAGGAGTAGGTAATCCTTTGTGAGTTAAGTAGCAAGGACTTCACTCAAGGTTGACGTCTCATCATGAGGCATCATGTGTGTGAGTTATCCATGCATTGATCTGATGTGTCTATGTCCATCCCCTTCATGATCGAAGGAGTAAGAGTGGACTGACTAGAGGAAGAGGGAAGCCATTCCTCTATAGAGTGTGCTTGCTCATGTGCTCTACTATGGGTGACCACATACATAGTAGCATGTGTAAAAGAGGTTTTAGGAATAAACCCTATGTGATATAGACTCAACTATATCTAATATAAGTGTAAAGTAAGTGACATGTTGTGTGTAGTAAAACAATATATAGTGTAATGTGTTGAGACCGATCTGTGATAATGCAAACAACGATAGACCAGAATAAATTCTAAAAGCTGAGAAAGTAAAAGTTTTTTAATTCATTTTGTGTGTTGTGATGTTGATAATCCCTAGGTATAATCACAGGTAATGGAGTGAATACTCTAGCAAATCAGGAATGTCATCAATATCAAACCTCTTGCAACACCCAAAGATGCACAAAATAGAATGGTATCACAACGTGCAAATGGTGACCTGTATGGAAGGCAAAGTAAAATGATATCCTATAAAGGGGGGGAACCCACTGTACTGAAGTGGGTTCACAAATTCCTATAATTAAGAGAGGTGGTACTTTCTAAGACCTGCTACTGTTAGACCCATGCTTTTGCTTCACCCTCGGGCAAGCTTAGTCAAGAACGACAGTTACCAATTCTACAAATTATACTAGCCTTATGGATGAAGGCGCTAATCCTATCCCATTCTGCAGGTAACCGCTGGTGATGAAATCCAGGGCCCGGTCAAAAAAGTGGGGGATTTTTTGGTTATGAAATCCATAAAACTGCTCCTATGGGGCTACGAGGTGTCTAGGGGGGTGAGATGATGGAGAGTGTAACTCGATCCACACCAGCCTCGAGCGATGGATTAAGGATGAATTCTAATCTCACCACTTAATTAAATACCACATGAGTGTGTGTGGTTTTGTGTTTTGCTAATGGTGTATGCAAGGTAAGAAACTAACTATTTACCTTTTTCAAAAGAAAACTAATCCTAATGCATTTTTGAAAGCAAATTATTAGATAACTTGTATTCTTTGCAAAGAAATGGTCTAGTCCTAAATACCTTTATAAAACAAATTAATCTACTTTGCAAAGCATGGAAACATGCAATCCAAGTGTGTGGAGTAAAAGGGGATTAGGAAAACCTGATTTAAACTATAGATTACAATATGCTTCAGAAATTAGATGACATAGAAGAAGGGGATTAGGAAACCCTAATTTTAACCATTAGAATGTACACTTCTTTAGCAATAGATGTTAAAAACTAAAAAATAGGGGAATAAGGTAGGCTTGTACTACATACAAACAACTAAAGGAAATGTAAATTTATTTGAAAATAAATTTTAAGAACTTGCTAGAAAGTTGTAGGTCTTGAAACTTCAGAGAAACTTACCAATCCTACGAACTTGAAATGAAAGCAAATGTACACCTAGGAATTGTTATTCGACTAGTGCATGCTTTGTACTTTCAAAATGTTATAGAACAGAGGTGTAAAATAAGGTATACCTACATTCTGATGATATGGGGGGTTCGCTTGGTCCCTGAAGGGATCACCCCTGTGGATTTGGGGGTTTTTGAGGCTTCTATGCTCAAATCACCACTCTAGGGGTGAATTTAGTTTTCTAACAGTTCAGAAGGCCTTTAGAGGTTGCATGGAGGTATGAGAAAATAATATTGTGAGATTTTGGGGCTCTTAAGTGCAGATCACCACTCGAGGGGTGAATTGGTGACTAGTTCGTAGCATAGGGGGTGAATCCAATTTAGAAGCTCCAAATTTGAAATCTAATGGCCTAGGGTGGTTCCTAGGGCTTTGGATATCTTTGTGAAAATCAGATTTAGTACCTACATTTTGATGCTATGGGGGGTTTTCTTGGCCCTTGAATGGATCACCCCTGTGGATTTGGGGGTTTTTGAGGCTTTTATGCTCAAATCACCACTTGGGGGGAAAATTTGGTTTTAAAGGTTTAGATATGATATTTGATAGTTCAGAAGGCATTTGGAGGTTGCAAGGAGGTCTAAGAAACCAATATTGTGAGATTTTGGGGCTCTTAAGTGTAGATCACCACCTGGGGGGGCGAATTGATGATTAGTTCATGGAGCAGGGGGCGAATCCAATTTAGAGGCTCCAAATTTGAAATCTAATGGCCTAGGGTGGTTCCTAGGTCTTTGGAGATCTTTGTGAAAATTAGATTCAGTACCTAAAAACATAGAATATAGAAAAAAAAGTTAGATTTACTTGAAATAGTCAACCTGGCATTATCCATTATGGGGGTCCCATCGAGTGTGCCATAATGAAATACGTGGAAAGTGGTATTTGATCTAAAAACATAAACATGATGTATGTTGAACAAGAAATCTGTATTTCATTTATATTCAAAGATAACATAGGTTACAATAGGTACAGGTTTCCCTTTCATAATGTTTTTTACAATAAACTTCATAACAGTCTTGATATCGCCTCTATCATCCCTCAATGTAGGTGTGCTTCTTTGTATGTGGGCCATCGTAGGGTTATTGGTTGTTTTATGGTGTTCTTCCTCTTTAGATCTACTAAATAACCTGTGAAGAACCTACAAAAGGGGGTTAGTGTGATGGTGGGCTTGCCTTAGTCAGGCCCCATGTTTATAAAGATAAAAAAACTATAAAAATGCATTGAAAGCTAAAATGAAGTATGTAGAAGCTGATAATATGGTGAAACATAGCTTACCTCCCAAATCTAGGGTGATTTGGGACCTGTAGATCCAATTCACCACCCAAGGGCAAACTAGGACCGAATTTGCGGGGCAAGGGGTGATCTGAGTTGTATTTTTCCTCTTGCAAAATATCTTCGATGGATTGATTCCTAGGTAGCTAGGGTGCCTATGTGCACTGTAGAAATTTAACTGTTTGCTTCGAGAACTAGTTGTTCAACCTTCATTGTCCATTTTTGTAGAGTTTTTGTGCTTTGTTGAAATAGGGAGAGAGAGATAATTAGGGGTTTAGGACCCACTATTTATAGGAAATGGCAAGGTGCAGGGGGGGATTTAGATAGACTAAACCTAGGTTGAATTATGACTAGGATTAGGTTAGGAAATGCAATGTGGCAACATCACATTCCTTATGAGAAATATCTCATCATTACACATGTGTGAGGATGGATTAGAGTTAATCCTGATTAGGAGGTCTTAAGTCAGTTTAAGACATGATTAAATAAATATCCTAACAAACCCTAATTACACACATGTGGGAGGATGTAATTAGTGTTAATCTTGATTAGGAGTTCTTTTAATCAATTTTACCCTAAAAAGGTGACTTAAGTGAAGTCAACATTAAATTAGATTTTTGGAATTGACTTGTTAATTTTTTTGGTCAATTAATACCTTGTGGAGGCCTCAATTGAGTTCAAATAGGTTGTCGAATGATATACCAATGCACTGGATGTGATTTGGAAGGCTTATTAGGGTTTTGGACCTGAAAGTCGATGTAGTATATGGAAGTCTACATATTGCTATGGCAAACTATGGCAATCTACGCATGACTACGTATAACTACACATGACTAAGCATGACTACACATGACTATGATAGCCTAAAATAGTCTAGGGATTTCTGGAATCACCTATGGATACACAGAAGTAGCAATGTGTGACTTTTGGGTGTCTACACTTACCTCAAATCTGCTCAACAAGTCCTCACTAGAACTTGTCCAATCTGCTCAAAAATTCTTCACCAAGACTTACCTTAAATCTACTTAACAAGTCCTCAATAGAACTTGTCTAATCTTCTCAACAAGTCTTCACCAAGAATTACCTCAAATTTGCTTAACAAGTCCTCACAAGAACTTGCCCAATCTCATAGAAATATATAGAGAATTGTTAGAGACTCAATATGCTTCACACTCACAACAATGCTCAATCACTTTCACTCTTTCTTTTTACCACATAATAGAGAATTGTTAGAGACTCAATATGTTTCATACTCACAAATACTCAATCAATTTCAACCTCTTTCTCAAATAAATTTAGGATATAGAATAATTTGTTTCACAAAATTAGAACTATCACTTGAACACGTCCACTTGACTAGGCTTAATCAAATCCACTCAATCAATCACTCAATGAAATACTTCCTTGCTTACAAACCCTAGTCCAAGCATATGAACACTCACTCAATTATTTCCAATAATACTTATTAAACAATATCACATAACAATGATACTCATGATCTTTCACAAACCCTAGTTATGAAGGTTTTTTAATATTTCCAACAATGCTTATCAAACAAGGTTTTTATCAACAACTCTCACTCAAAAAACCTTTAACAATCAAACTCAATAATGCTTATCCAAAAATGTTTTTATCAACAACTCTCACTCAGAAAAACCTTTAACAATCGAACTCAATAATGCTTATCAAAAAACCCTTTTATTTCCAACTTAGCATTCACAACATCCAACAATCACTCACAAGGAAGATGTGCCCATACATTTTGTTTGTTGAAGAATTGACCTCAAAACCTATCTCAAACACAATTTCCCTCTTTACCAATTTCAAAGGTTAGATGAAAAAAATATCACTCTAACACTCTCTCAAGATATTTTACAATTACAAAAATAATTAAACTCAAATACACCTTATTACTCCTTCTTTGAAATAAGCATTCACCAAAATATATAAAAATAAATCTTTTATTAAACCTTATAACTCCACTCTTAAACAACTCAAACCACAAAATAATTAAATAAAAAATGATTTAATTTCATCAACCTTATATCTCCCTAAGCTCAGAAATACAACATACAACCTTAGAAGCACAAATCAATTTATATCAAAATTTTATTACCTCACAAAGTTCTCCCAATGGGATTTGATCCCACAACACAGTACCTCTAGCGCCTTAGCCATGGCTACTAAGTGCTCATGTGGAAGGCAAAAGCACTCATGGTGCTTTATCTTCTACTTCGATACCCAAATCCAAAAGGCTTTGGTGTCGTCGATTCCCAAAAACATTGCACAACAAACCCTGCTATGAGTTGAACGTAGAACCTCACGTTCCCAAGGTGCTTCCACTTGCCGCTAGCCTACCTGGCTAGGTGGTGACAAGGCATTCATATCTTGTGCATCTTATTCCTTTGCTACCTTCCAAAAAAGGTCAAATGGGAACTTCTTCCCTCTCTTGCTTACGAAAATTGTGCACACAATTTTTGCTTAGGAGATTATTAAAATCACGAATGGGTTTGAAGCCTTTTAGGCTTAGGGTATTTATACCCATTCTTTGGAAATTGTTGACATCGGTGAAGGAGATAGAATATGACATCGACACTTTGCATATGCCCTTTATAACCCTAAATCTAGGGTTTATTAAATTAAGTTATAAACTAACTTATAATTAAATTATAATTAACTTATAATTAATTTAATAACTCTTTAGAGTTAATAAAATTAAATTATAAATTAATTTATAATTAAATTATTATAATTAATTTAATCTTTAGGTCTCAACCTTAGACCTCTAATATTATAATATTATTTTTCTTGGGCCTTCCTGTTGCTCTTTAGACCTCATCTTACCACCTTGAATATTATAATTAGGGGCATTATAATATTAGTTTCCTTAGGTCTAGAAGCAATATTTTTCTTGCATAATTGACTCCTTGACATCCTTCCTTTTGTCCTGCTCACTGAAACTAACTCTTGACATCAATGACAAAAAATCCTACTCATATTTCCAACAATATTCCCCTTTGTCATTGATGGCAACCCACTTTATTTTTACCATTCCTTTTACCTTTTCCTAATTTTCTCCCCTTGAGAAATAGCTCCCCTTGAGTGATTGATACTCAATTATTTCCAACAATGCTTATCAAACAATCTCACATAACAATGATACTCATGATCTTGCACAAACCCTAGTTTCAAGATAGTTCTCAACTTCACATAACAATGATACTCATGATCTTTCACAAACCCTAGTTATGCATATGAAGGTTTTTTTAATATTTCCAACAATGCTTATCAAATAAGGTTTTTATCAACAACTCCCACTCAGAAAAACCTTTAACAATAAAACTCAATAATGCTTATCAAACAAGGTTTTTATCAATAAATCTCACTCAAAAAAGCCTTTAACAATCAAAATCAATAATGTTTATCAAACAACCCTTTTCTCTCCAACTTAGCATTCACAACATCCAACAGTCACTCACAAGGAAGATGTTCCCATACCTTTTGTTTGTTGAAGAATTGACCTCAAAAACTATCTCAAACACAATTTCTTTCTTTACCAATTTCAAATGTTAGATGACAAAAATATCACTCTAACACTCCCTCAAGATATTTTACAATTACAAAAATAATTAAACTCAAATACACCTTATTACTCCTTCTTTGAAATAAGAATTCACCAAAACATAAATCTTTTAATAAACCTTATAACTCCACTCTTTAACAACTCAAACCACCAAATAATTAAATAAAAAATGATTTAATTTCATCAACCTTATATCTCCCTAAGCTCAAAAATACACCATACAACCTTAGAAGCACAAATAAATTTATAACAAAATTTTATTACCTCACAAAGTCCTCCCAACGGGATTCAATCCCACAACACAATGCCTACAGTGCCTTAGCTACGATTGCCAAGTCGTGTGAGCTAAGCGCTCACATGGAAGGTAAAAGCGCTCATGGTGCTTTATCTTCTACTTCGACACCCAAAGCCAAAAGGTTTTGGCATCGTTGGCACCCAAAAACACTACACAACCAACCCTTTTATGAGTCAAATGTGGAACCTCGCATTCCCAAGGTGCTTCCACTTACCGCTAGCCCACCTGGCTAGGTGGTGACAAGGCCTACGTACCTTGTGCCTCTTATTCCTTCACTACCTACCGAAAGGGTCAAACAAAGACTTCTTCCCTCTCTTGCTTATGAAAATTGTGCACATGATTTTTTGCTTAGGAGATTATTAAAATCATGGATGGGTTTGAAGCCTTTTAGGCTTAGGGTATTTATACCCATTATTTGGAAATTGTTGACGTCGGTGGAGGAGATAGAATATGATGTCGGCGCTTTGCATATGCCCTTTATAATCCTAACTCTAGGTTTTATTAAATTAAGTTATAAACTAACTTATAATTAAATTATAATTAATTTATAATTAATTTAATAACTCTTTAGAGTTAATCAAGGTAAATTATAAATTAATTTGTAATGAATTTATTATAATTAATTTAATCTTTAGGTCTCAACCTTAAACCTCTAATATTATAATAAAATATTATAATATTATTTTTCTCAAGCCTTCCTGTTGCTCTTTAAACCTCATTTGAACACCTTGAATATTATAATTTAGGGCATTATAATATTATTTTCCTTAGGTCTAGAAATAATATTTTTCTTGCATAATTGACTCCTTGACATCCTTCCTTTTGTCTTACTCACTGAAACTGAATCTTGACATCAATGACAACAAATCATGCTCATATTTCCAACAATGAGGAGATCATTTCTCTCTTCAGATCCTCCAACATATTTCCTATCTCCTTATTCATGACCGAAGCGGTTGCTTTCACGGTCCTGTAAGTTGGTTTACCTCTTCTTCATGAGTATTTTTGACACAATTGTTAGATATATTTCATTGGGTGCTGGTAAACGTCACCTCCAAATATTAGGTTGAGTGATTCAAGTAATTCGTTATTAATTCCCCTCAAGAAAGTATTCTTGAGGGACTTGTCGCCTAGCTTCACATGAGGGGATCTTTGCAAATTGAAGTTGAATCTCTCCCAATATTCTTCCAGGGATTCATCCTCCTTCTGTGTCATGCTTAGAACCTCTTCCTTGGAGTCTCGTGCCCTACCAAAGTCTAGAACTATTATAGGAATAGCCTCTTCATTTCCTCCCATGTGGCAATCTATTTGTTCCTCAAGCCGATAAACTATTGCAGGGTTGAGTCATCCAATGTTGAAGGGAAGACCTTTAGCTTCTACGCATCTGATTTATAATCGACAGACCTGCACAAGACATCAAACTTGAATAAAAATAGGTCAATATCTTTGGTTGGGTATCCCCTAAAGGTAGTAAGATGGGCAGGGGATCTTTTTTTCATTTTGGTTTCCCCTGCACCTTCTTCTATTAAGAGTTTAAAACCAATCGAAGTCTCTTCATCCACTTTTTAGGAAATATGGTCTCTAATGCAAATTCTATAGCCTTTCAATCATTTTGAACCTTTTGTACAAGATCCTCTAAGTCAGCTAGTGTTATGGTTTGATCCTCTACAACTTTCTATAATAATTCATCTTTGAAAGGTGTCCTTTTGAACAAAGGATTTTGTATAATCTACTCTTTTCCTGGTCGATGGGACAAGGAAGAGCTTTGTGTAAAGATAGGATGTTCACTCCAATGCATTGCTAGTGATGATTTAGGAGAATCTAACTCAAATTCAAAGTTTTTGGCTAAGTCAATTTTTTCTATGGGCTTTGCTTTATGAAATTATCGTTGGGTCCTCTTTTCCTCAATGGACTCATGCAAAATCAGATGGAAGTTTTAAGGTCTTGTAATTAATCTATTAGTGGCACTTCCCCGACAACGGTGCCAAAATGTTGGGGTAAAAACACTGGTTAAATATAATCCTATTTTTGTCACCATCCTATCATTTAATTTGTCAGACTAGGGAACTTGTAAACTTTCAAAGTACCATGCTCAAGATTAATTACAACACCATTCTTGATATGAGTCCACTAAACCTATTTTTGGGGGTAGTGTTTGTGCAATGTCGTTGATTCATCCACACCAATTACACTATGCGTAAATAAAAATATGGGAAAATAAATCACACCACACCATGCTTGGAAAGTAAAAGAAAGCAGTAAATCACACTTACATAAATGAAAGATACAACACACCTAAATAAATAATATAATCTAGAAACAATAAAGACTAGGGGAGGAATACTATCTTGGAGTGGGCCCAGGCTCCAGTAACTCTCACCTAGTTAATTACGAAGATAAAATGCTAATGAAAGAACTCTCAAGCTTTATTAATATTGTAGTGTAATGTTTACATATGCCAACACTCTTAGAAAAAGACTACCTCCCCCTTATTTCAGAGAAGTCTGTGTATTTATATAACACACACAGAACTTCATGTTATAGTGTTTTTACAACAGAAGGCTTGGTTACAATCTAAACTGAGACAGTTTAGTTACTGTAACATGCACACGATAAAAATAGTTTAACTTTTCATATTTTCCT
The DNA here is from genome assembly GCA_028583015.1 of Wollemia nobilis. NCBI lineage: Eukaryota > Viridiplantae > Streptophyta > Pinopsida > Araucariales > Araucariaceae > Wollemia > Wollemia nobilis. Next base: position 14,947,398 of record JAQPPZ010004205.1, read on the forward strand.
GGAGATAGAATATTTTCAGGTTCAATCTCTACGTTGTTCATAGTTTTCTTTGTCGAGTGGTTATGCATTTCTTCCAATACGATTGGTACATCTCATATGTTCGGTGGTCTTTCCAAGGATGGCATGCGTAACGTGAAGTCAAAGGTTTACCACGATCAATAGGATCTTCTTCAGCCACTTGGTCAAAGTGCTTAATGTCAAGGCACCTTCTTATAGAGTAAGGCACCTACCTGTACAGTAAGGCGCTTACCTGAGGAAGAAGGCACCTACCTGAAGAGTAAGGTGCATGCCTCTAAGTAAGGTGCCTACTTGAAGAGTAAGGTGCCTACTTATAGAGTAAGGTGCCTACTTGTAGAGTAAGGTGCCTACTTGTAGAGTAAGGTGCCTACCTAAAGAGTAAGGTGTCTGCCTCTAAGTAAGGTGCCTACTTGAAGAGTAAGGTGCCTACTTGTAGAGTAAGGCACCTACCTGAAGAGTAAGGTGTCTGCCTCTAAAGTGCCTACCTGAGGAGTAAGACACCTACCTCTAGCGTAAGGCACCTTCCTAAAGAGTAAGGCATCTACCTCTAGAGTAATGTGCTTTCCTGATGATCAAGGCACCTTCCAAATATACCTTAGACTCATGAAGCAGAAGCATGCCAGGTCCACATAGGACCTTGACTGATCAAAAGACAACAAAATCAAAAAATATCTACACATAACACACTTCACACACAAATTAGATAATGCACATAATTTTATTATATAGTCACATAATAATTCATAGAAATATGCAACTCTTATTATACTTCTGCACAAAAACCATTAGAACTCATACAAAAATATGAGCATTTCTAATGCTCATCAATACTTGTCTCAAAACCACATTAAAGGGACAAAAGAAAACCAACGAATAGAACCTCATCAAATTAGAAAGTGCTTAAGTTCAATAGGAGTAATAAGGTGCAATAGAAGTTGATTTTTGCTACTTACAAAACATTTGAAAATCAACTCAAAATTGAACTACTATTCTTAAAGAGCACTTTATTGATCATATAGCATATCCAAAATCACTAGGGAGATATATGCATTCTACAAAACTTGATAATAATAGCATTCATCAAATATTATCAAGTACTCCATTCATTTGGGAGTCATAAGGTTTCTACAAAACCTAGAATTTCACCAAGATATCATACTAAGGAATTTAAAAGAGGACCACAAGGATTATCATGGCATCAAACAAATTCTCTCATAGAATCCCAGTTACTCAAAGTCCCCATCTATTTCTATTGGAAAAATAAGGCAAAAGTAATCTTAGTATATGAAAAACATTGGGAGATAGCTCATGGAACAATAAAAATACCAACCACTAGTGAAATTGAAATTCAGAATTTTGAAGAAAATTATGCAAAAGTTCTAATGATAATAACCTTTGCTATCACTGATGAGATACAACCTCATATTGTTTCAGCAAAGATATCTACAAAAGCATGTAAAAGCTTAGATAATATATTCAAAGGGAAATATGAAGCCACTATCATTCATATTCAAACTCAACTACATTCCCTAAAAATGAACGGTGGTGAAAGCATAGACCTATTCCTAAGAAAAGTAGCAAATATCAAAGGAAAATTATTAAGCTTAGAAGAATATATTAAAGATGAATTTCTTACTCAAGTAAACCATGAGAGCACATCCAGATAGCTACAAACATTTGGTTACATATTTACAAGTCCTAAGTAAAGATACTTCCTTTGATGATCTAATCAATATTCTTTAGGAGTATGAGGTGGAGAATATAGTTAAAGATGAAATTACTAACACTGCATTGGCATCAAAAGATAATACACAGGGAAATATTGCTTCATCATCAAAAGTATGAATACCATGGTATAATAGATATTGTCATATATGCAAAAGAAAAGGTCATAGTACTAACTATTGCAGATTCAATCCCAAAAATTAAAATCAAGGAAATTAGATGAACAATGGAAGTAGATTTCAATAAAGGTAATATCAAAACAATTCTCATCAACAGTAAGTTCAACATCCAACCAATTATCCCCAATTGGAGTATCAGAAACGGAATCATAAAGAACGCTTAGATCAAAGGATATAAGAAACTAAAAAACTGGAAGAACCTATAGATGGTTATGAATTCAAATCTCTTTCAACAAGAACAATAGGTTATGAAGACACTAACTACTTGCTTTAACAAGTTACATAAAACAAAGAAAGAGAATACAAACTCCAAGAAAAAGAAGAAGATTCATATTGAAGATTGAAATATTCAATACCAAAATAATGTAATATAGGGGGGTGCTAGAGTTAGAGTATATTACATAATTTGGGTCATGTAAATGTACCACCTTTGGTACATAGTTAGAATAGGAGATTACTTTAGGGGGAAGTTAGCTAGTTACTTCAAGCAATGTAATAAATGCACAAGTGCCAATGTGCAAGGTGTCCACTTGTACAACTAGGTAGAGTGTTGGCCAAGGAATCTATCTTCCTATATAAAGGGCCTCATAGTAACAAGCTCATATCAAGCTTATATCAAGTTCCTATCAAGTGCATAGGAGATAGGAGTAGAACTCTTGTATGGAGTACAATGTAGTTCTCTAGCTGATATTAATGGAGTGACCATTACCTCCATACTGCATTGTATTTTCATCATTTCTATTTATAGTATATTTTAGTCATATTACAGAATCACTTTCTCATATTTACTACATCTTATTAGGACTTGTTTTAGATCTCTCCTACTACATATATCCTCAAAATCTAATATATTAGACTAATCTTATCAATGATCTTAAAAGACCCAAAATAAAGAGGATCCAACTTTGTTAACTTGATAGCACTTTTCATGGGTCTTACTCGCAAGAAAACTATATCCCCAATAGAGAATTCTCTTGGTTATATTTTTAGATCAACATAGCTCTTCTAGCGATTGGCCACTTCCTTGAGACTAAGCCAAATTGCTCTAACCTATTCCTCCATCTCTTAGACAATGTATTTTCCAATTACTACCCAATACTCTAGATTATCCCATGATAGAGGAGTTCTACATATTCTACCATACAAGGCTTCAAACGGGGCCATATCCAAATATGCATGATACCCATTATTATATGTAAATTCTACAATATGCAAAATGTCTTCCCACTTAAAATTTTGTTCCATGCAATACATGCAAAACATATCCTCTAAAACTTGGTTAACCCTCTTTGTTTGACCATCTATATTTGGATGATATGTAAAATTGATATTCAACTTAGTGCTAATTGCACGATGTAGAGCCTACCAAAATTTTGATGTGAGCCTAGAATACTTGTTAGATATGATCACCTCAAGAAACCTATGTAACCTAAAAATTTATTTGTTAAACTTATTTTCCACCACCGATGCATCATCCTTGATGTTCCTCGGCATGAAATGTGCAACCTTAGTCAACTTATCAACCATAACTAGGATCACATCATGTTGGTACCTAGTCTTAGATCAACCCACATTAAAGTCATAGATATTACCTACCATTTTTGTGTAGGTATATCATGTGCATATAATTTCCCTGCTGGGTGTTGATGTTCTACCTTAACCTTTTAGAATTCTAAACATCTTGTAATGATTAGTGATATCCTACTTCATTCCTACCAAATAGAAGGTATTTCTCATGTTTTCCCTCATTTTTACCCTCATGGATGAGCATAATAGGGAGAATTATGTGCCTCTTGCATAATTAATCTCCTTAGTTCACCAATTTTGGGTATAACTACCCTATCCTTGAAGCATAAAAGTCCATATTTATGTTGAAATCCTTATTCTCTTTAGGATTTCTCTCAATTTTATCTTATATTTCTATGCAATATGGATCTTGTAGTTGTATTTCTTTGACTTTATCCATCAGGTCTATATGACTTTGGGTTAGTGTTAGATTTTGATTCCACATACATTGGGAGATACCAAACACAATATGTAAAAAGAAATAAAATAGATTTACGAGATGACTAAAATATGCTACAAATAAAAATGGCAAAAATATTACAATAGTGGCTATGGAGGAAATGGGCACTCCATGCTACTGCTCCATGAGGGAGCTCTGAGCTTATAGCTCACACACACTATCCTACTACCTATTGACTGTGATTCTATATCCTAATGCTATATCTATGGCCATTATATAGGAATATAAGTTCCTTGGCTGACACTCTATCTAGTTGTACAAGTGGACACCTTGCACATTGACACTTGTGCATTTATTACATTGCATGAAGTAACTAGATAACTTCCCCCTAAAGTAACCTAATTTCCTAAGTATGTACCAAGGAAGGTACATTTACATGACCCAAATAATGTAATATGCTCTATTTCTAACATCCCACTGTATTACAATATTTGGGTATTGAAGACTTTTAGTCTTCAATGTGGATCTTCTTCCATCTGAACATTTTTGGGTGTTGGCCATTTTTAAATAATTTTATCATGTTTGGGTCTATTACAATATAGTCATCCAATATAATATTCCCTTAGATAATGTACACTTTTATGAAAGAAAGAGAAATTAGATAAATTTCCATAAAGCTAATGCTCTCTTAACCTTTGCATAACCATTCAAATATGCTCATGATTATCTTCTTCATTATAGGATTCATCAAGAAATATCAGCATGAACCAATCAATATAATACTTAAGGACATTATTCATGAGGGTCATCAAATCTACTATTACATTTGTGATCCCAAAAGGGACCCTGTTGAACTTGTAATTCCCATAACAAGTTCTAAATATTATGTTCATTTTTTTCTCTTTTTTAAATACTTGGTTGATGATTTCCATTTCAAAGGTCGATTTTTAAAAATATCGTTATCTCTTGCATCTAATCAAATAAATCATCCATCCTTGGAAGAGGATATTGGCTCTTGATAGTTTTATTATTCATCATTCAATAATCAATGTAAATACTTAGTGTATCAACATTCTTCTTCACAAACATCATTATTGTTCCCCAAGTCAATACACTAGGTTGAATTAATCCCTTAAATAACAATTTTTACAATTGAGACTTGATTTTAAAATTTTTTATTGTTTTTATTTGATAAGGAACCTTGGATTATCGATCTTTTCCTAGAAGAAAATTTATCAAGAAATCAAATTTCCATTAAGGGGGAAGTCATGGTAACTCTGTAAGAAACACAACCTAATATTCAAAGGGATATTCCTAAAAAGTTCTCTTTTTCTATTATACTACTCATCAATGTTGCATAAAGTGTCTACCCTTTCCTTTGGGATTTTCTCAATTGTATCATTGACATTTATCTCAAATTGATAAGTTTATGTAAACCTAGAATGGAGGTATCATATCTTAGATCATAGAGACACTCCAGTACTTTGATAAAATAGTCAACCTTGGATCTATGTTTCCATAACCAATTGACTCCAATAATTGTTGGACATTTTGAGTCCTCTAAGTCAAAGTTGTCATTGATGTCACCTGATAGAGTTATCACTCTTATCAAAAAATTCAACAAGAAATAAAGTCATTCAAGGTTGTCACATTCATCCAGGAAAAAGCTTCATGAGTGCAAAAGTAAAAGGAAAAAGGCTCCATAATATTTTAATATTAATGGGAGCACAGGTTAAGCGATTGGTCCATAAAAACCCAAGATGGGTTATTGCAAAAGTTAAAAAGGAGGTTTAATAATTATTTATAAATTATTTAAATTCACAAGGAATTTAAATTTTATAAATAATATTTGATTTCACCAAGGTTGTGCATTAAGACAAGGCTCCAAGGTTTATTTAAACTAAAACCTAAGGTTGGTTTGTTTTAATTTATAATATTTAAATTTTAATTTAAATTTAAATATATTATAAATTAAAACCATACCGACGTCGAATTTATTCGAAGCATCGACGCGATTGCATAAGAAGACAAGGGCATTATATATAATGCCATCAAAGACATTAATCACTTACCCTTGCATTTTCGTTGAGCGCATGCGAAAAGGCTTGTGATTCTTAAAGGCTTGACGATTTACGAAAAGTGGAAGCAGAGAACATGCGGAGTTGTTGAGCACATAGGCTAGCGTGGCTTAGTGGTGTGTTGGCTTGGCAAGAGAGAGGAGGTCTCATGTTCGATTTGCTTGAGGTTTGCTTGCAAGGACAAAGCGCTCGAAGCACATTTTGATTATTTTGGAAAGCGTTGGTTTGTGAGGTATTTGATGTTGGTCGTGCCTTTTTAGGCATGTGAGGGCGCGTGGCCCAATGGCGGCTTGGCTGCGGCTAAGGCATTGGGAAGGAGGACATCGGGGGATCGAATCCCTCTGAGAGGCAAAGGCAAGTTAATTTTTTATGTTTTAATTTTTGTTAAATAGCCTTAAGGAGAAATAAGGGTTATGATATGCCCTAGAAAATTGGGAAATTTTTGATGGTTTTATTTTTGGAAGGGTAGCATATTATATATCGTTGGAAAGCATTTTTCAAGGGCTATTTTATTAACTTGCTTAGAAGGAGAAATAAGGTGTGTGTAAAGAGATATTTTTGGTTTTGTAAAAGAGGTTCAAAAGTGAGTTTGATTTATTCTTTTTCAAAGGGGATTATTTCTTTCATGAGAGGACATGGTGAATTTTATTGAGTAGGAGTAATAAGGTGTTATTGGGATATTATTTTTATTGTTGTGATATTACTCAAGTCCTCTAACCTCCTTGTGGTTGATAAGGAAATATTTGAAAGTGTGTTGAGTTTGACAAATTTTGTGGACAACTACTTGGCATCAAAAAAGGTATGGGCAATCTTCTCCATTGACTTGTTTGGGTGATTGATTTCTAAAAATATCATTGGAGAGAAAAGGATTGATTGTGGTTTCCTTTTCGAAAGTGGTTGGTTTAATGCTTCAAGGTTTTTTGGATTGAGAGTTGTGATTAAACCTTATTTTATAAGCATTGTTGTTGAAGCCAATTGGTTAGAAAGAACTGAACGAGAGAAAAAAAAAGGCGGAGGGGGAAAGTGTGAGAAAGGGTTGTTCCTTGAGGTGATTGGTTGAGTAGAGTTGATTGAGCCTAGTCAAGTGGATGCATATGGTTGTTCAAGTTCCATGAAACAAACTATTCTATATTCTGATTGAGTTGATATTGAGCTTTGAGAATAGAACATATTGAGTCTCTAACAATTCTCTTTATGCTTCTATGAGATTGATTTGAGTTGAGATTGGGATTTGAGTATAGAACATATTGAGTCTCTAACAATTCTCTCTATGCTTCTATGAGATTGATTTGAGTTGAGATTGGGATTTGAGTATAGAACATATTGAGTCTCTAACAATTCTCTTTATGCTTCTATGAGATTGATTTGAGTTGAGATTGAGCTTTGAGTATAGAACATATTGAGTCTCTAACAATTCTCTTTATGATTCTATGAGATTGAACAAGTTATGTGTGGACTTGTTGAGCAGATTTGAGGTAAGTCTTTGAGAAGGCTTGTGGACTGATTTTGTGTAAGCTTTTGTGGAAGCTTGCAATGCAGATTTGAGCAAGTCCTAGAGAGGACTTATTGAGCAGATTTGGACAAGTTCTGAGTGAGCTTGTTGAGCAGATTTGGACAGGTTCTATGTGGACCTATTGAGCAGATTTGAGCAGGTTTTGAGTGGACTTGTTGAGCAGATTTGAGTAGGTTCTAAGTGGACCTGTTGAGCAAATTTGAGCAGGTTTTGAGTGGACCTATTGAGAAGATTTGAGAAGGTTCTGTGTGGACCTATTGAGCATATTTGAGCAGGTTCTAAGTGAACCTATTGAGCATATTTAAGAAGGTTCTGAGTGAACCTATTGATAGAGCTTTGGAGGTGACAGAGTATAGAGGACAGAGTCTCAGTGGATAGAGATCTAGCAACCAGGACAATTGAAGACAAATATTCTGAGTGAGGAGTCTTCAAGTGGAGAGAGATCCACCAATCAGTGCAGCAGAGAGACAGAGTCTTCTAGAAGATCACTAGCTAGAGTTGAAGGGGAAAGAGTTCTCCTATGGAAGAGATCCACGAACTTGAGATTTAGGGGATCAACATCTCCTTTGGACTGAGGTCCATAAACATTTTAATATGGAAAGGATTCCCATGAGATTATTTGAGAAATATTTAGAAGAAATATTTTCTCTATGGAGGTAGCCCACATTGGGTGAACCACATTAAAATTGGTGTCTCTATTGTGTGTGATGATTTGTGCATTGCTTTTGTTATTGCTATTGATATTGTCATTGATTATATTGATTAATACTATTTGGGAAAGAAAAGTAAAAAGTGGTCTTATACTATTCACCCCCCCTCTCAGTATAATCTTGTGTTCTTCAATTGGTATCAGAGCCGGTTCCTTCGAAAGAAGTTTAACAGCTTGAAGGAAGATCCTACAAGAACACAAATGGAAAAGAAAGGCAAGAGTAGAAGCATGAGACACAAGAAGAAAAGAACACCTATGGTCATGAAAGAAAATAAATATGAGTTTAATATTATTGTGTTGGGAGGACAAATGGAAATAGATTCAAGAGATGAATCAATTAATGGAGAAATATCTAGACTGATAAAGTTTTGTACCAGATGTGGGAACACAGGTCACCATACAACTTATTATCCACAAGAATGCTTTGTTTGTGGTCAACTTGGCCATGATGCAAGATATTGTAATGGGTTTAGTAGTAGTGAAGATGAAGATGATATTCTCAGAAATAAAATTCTAGAGATTGGTTCAAGAAAGGATAACAGGGACAATCAAAACAGGTATGAAGAAGAAACTCTACTTTCAGTAATAGAAGTAAAAGAAGATGCTTCAAAAAAAGAAAAAGGGAAAGCCACTCTTAAGGAGCTTATTGAATTGAAAAGAGAGAATTTAGAATTGAAGGCTCAAATACAAGAATATGAGAAATGTAAGACAAAGCTTCTACAAGATATCTCTGACTTGAGAGATAAGGTTGAAAAAGCAAGAAGAGTTGAAGAAGGTATGATTAAACAGTCAAAGGTAAAAGAGATAGAATGTGAAAGGCTTATGATTACTCTTGGAGAATTAAAAAGGGAGAACTCGGGATTAAGGGTTCAAGCTCAAGAAGATGAGAAAGAAAAAGCAAGGTTTCTACAGGAACTCACTAACTTCAAAATCAAAGTTGAAGAGACAAGAAAAATTGAAGAAGGTATGGTCAAAAAATTAAAAACAAAAGATCTAGAGTGTGAAATATTAGAGCATGAGATAGTTTCACTAAGGATGGAAGTAAAAGGTTCTAAGGATAAGCTACACAAGTTTGAGGAAAATTCAAAGACCTTGGAAAGGACTATCAATGCACAAAAGTCATCAGTCACCTTAACAGGACTCGGTTCTAAATAAGGACAAGGGAAGAAGTTCTTCCAAAGGCAAAAGAGAAGCTACTATGCGGATAATGCAAGTAAGTACTCAAATGATAGTGATGCTAGTTTTTTAGACAATGATAGAGATGAAGTCCTATTTATGGTTGAAGAGAAAGAACAAGTTAAGAGAAAGACTCCAGTTATTCTCAAGTGTTTTAGATGTGGTAGATTTGGACATCTTGAAGATGATTGCACAAGGGATGGTTATAGTTTCAGTGATGATGATTTTGAAGATGCACTTGATAGACCAGATGAAAATATTCTAATGGCATTAGAAGATGAAGTGAGTGATCCTATAGAAGACAAGCCAAAAGAAAGAAATGATATGGACAAAGGAAAACAAATAGAGGATTATTCAACAGAGAATGGCTATGATCTCAAGGGAGAACTTATCTATGCCCTTGACACAGTAAAGAAGGTAAGAAAGCAACACTCTAAGCTTGAAAATCAGTTTCAAGAATGTGATGAAGAAAGATTATTGCTCATAGAGGATTTAGAAAAGTCAAAGGCTAAGGCAAGCAAGTTCAAAGATAAGTTAGAAGCAAAGATCTTGGAATGTGAAAAGTTAACACAAGAAGTGGCCCTACTAAAGGAAGATTTAGAGGATTCCAATAATAAGCTATACAAGTATGTAAACAGTGCAAAGAGTGTGGATAAAATAGTCAAGATACAAAGAAGAGCAACAAACAAGATAGGTCTTGGAAGCAAACAAGTTCAAGAAGATAAGTTAACTACCAGTTTCGAAGACACTTTAGAAGAAGAGGATACTTCAGAAGAGGGTTTCTCAGATGAGAGTGGAAGTGAAAGTGAAACTCCTAAGGATGAGTCAGATTGCAGTGAGTCCAACAGGAACAGGGACAATGGGTAAAGAAGATTCAGATGGAACAACAATCAGAACAGGTCAAGAGGAACTAGAAGACCAATGGGGTCTAGGCAAGGTTTCTTCAATGGAAGATGTTTTTCATGTCATAGGTTTGGGCACATGGCTTCATAGTGTAGGACACATGAAAGACAAGATTATGGGAAAGGACAACTTTTCCAAGGATATTGCTACTCATGCAATGAGTTTGGTCACAAGGCAATGAATTGCAGGGTTCATGACAGAAGAGGATATGGCCTCACTAGAAGAAGTCCTAAGACAGTTGCACCTCCAAGGAATAATAACATTAAGTGTTATAAGTGCAATAATGATGGTCACATAGCAAGATGGTGTAGAGCAAATATTCTAGAAACAAGCATGAACAGGAACAGGAATATGAATAAGAACAAGAATATGAACAGAAGTAAGAAGATGAATAGGAATAGAGACTCAAAAAATAATAGGAATAGAGACTCAAAAAATAATAAGAACAATGACTTCGATAAGAATAGGAACAGGAATATGGATGAGAACAAGAACAGGAACAAGAAAAGGAACATGGATGAGAACAAGAACAGGAATAGGAACAGAAGTGATGATAGGAACATGGATGATGACTTGGAAAGAAACAATGAGAGGATTCAGAAGACTCAAAAAAGAAGAGAGAAAGATAAAGACAAAGAGCAGTGCTTTCGGGGAGTAGAAATACTCCCACCCTAGAATTAACCACCCCATGAGGTGGTGGGGGAGGGGCTAAGCTAAGAGGCTCATTCTTAGCCCCAAGCCCCAAAGGTGACCCTTTGCCATTGATGTCAAAGGGGGAGAGATTTGTGTATGTTGGGGAGAGATTTGATATGGGGAGAGACTTGATATTTGAGAGAGCATTGAGCCAGGGGGAGCAAAGTCCCAGGGGGAGCAGAAAAGAAGGTCAGGTTTCAGTAAAAGGATATGGGTTGCCATCAATGACAAAGGGGGAGATTGTTGGACATTTTGAGTCCTCTAAGTCAAAGTTGTCATTGATGTCACCTGATAGAGTTATCACTCTTATCAAAGAATTCAGCAAGAAATAAAGTCATTCAAGGTTGTCACATTCATCCAGGAAAAAGCTTCATTAGTGCAAAAGTGAAAGGAAAAAGGCTCCATAATATTTTAATATTAATGGGAGCACAAGTTAAGCGATTGGTCCATAAAAACCCAAGATGGGTTATTGCAAAAGTTAAAAAGGAGGTTTAATAATTATTTATAAATTATTTAAATTCACAAGGAATTTAAATTTTATAAATAATATTTGATTTCGCCAAGGTTGTGCATTAAGACAAGGCTCCAAGGTTTATTTAAACTAAAACCTAAGGTTGGTTTGTTTTAATTTATAATATTTAAATTTAAATTTAAATTTAAATATATTATAAATTAAAACCACGCCGACGTCAAATTTATTCGAAGCATCGATGTGATTGCATAAGAAGACAAGGGCATTATATATAATGCCATCAAAGACATTAATCACTTACCCTTGCATTTTCGTTGAGCGCATGCGAAAAGGCTTGTGATTCTTAAAGGCTTGACGATTTACGAAAAGTGGAAGCAGAGAACGTGCGGAGTTGTTGAGCACATAGGCCAGCGTGGCTTAGTGGTGTGTTGGCTTGGCAAGAGAGAGGAGGTCTTGCATTCGATTCACTTGAGGTTTGCTTGCAAGGACAAAGCGCTCGAAGCGTGTTTTGATTATTTTGAAAAGCACTGGTTTGTGAGGTATTTGATGTTGGTCATGCCTTTTTAGGCACGTGAGGGCACGTGGCCCAATGGTGGCTTGGCTGCGGCTAAGGCATTGGGAAGGAGGATGTCGGGGGATCGAATCCCTCCGAGAGGCAAAGGCAAGTTAATTTTTTATGTTTTAATTTTTGTTAAATAGCCTTAAGGAGAAATAAGGGTTATGTTATGCCCTAGAAAATTGGGAAATTTTTGATGGTTTTATTTTTGGAAGGGTAGCATATTATATATCGTTGGAAAGAATTTTTCAAGGGCTATTTGATTAACTTGCTTAGAAGGAGAAATAAGGTGTGTGTAAAGAGATATTTTTGGTTTTGTAAAAGGGGTTCAAAAGTGAGTTTGATTTATTCTTTTTCAAAGGGGATTATTTCTTTCATGAGAGGACATGGTGAATTTTATTGAGTAGGAGTAATAAGGTGTTATTGGGATATTATTTTTATTGTTGTGATATTACTCAAGTCCTCTAACCTCCTTGTGGTTGATAAGGAAATATTTGAAAGTGTGTTGAGTTTGACAGATTTTGTGGACAACTACTTGGCATCAAAAAAGGTATGGGCAATCTTCTCCATTGACTTGTTTGGGTGATTGATTTCTAAAAATATCATTGGAGAGAAAAGGATTGATTGTGGTTTCCATTTCGAAAGTGGTTGGTTTAATGCTTCAAGGTTTTCTGGATTGAGAGTTGTGATTAAACCTTGTTTTATAAGCATTGTTGTTGAAGCCAATTGGTTATGCAAAGAACTTGAACTTGAGTTAGAAAAGAACATGAGTATCATTGTTATGTGAGATTTGTGGTTGAGCATTGTTGGAAACATTTTGAGTTGGTTGGTACATGCTTGGACTAGGGTTTGTGAGAAAGGGTTGTTCCTTGAGGTGATTGGTTGAGTAGAGTTGATTGAGCCTAGTCAAGTGGTTGCATAGTGGTTGTTCAAGTTCCATGAAACAAACTATTCTATATTCTGATTGAGTTGAGATTGAGCTTTGATAATAGAACATATTGAGTCTCTAACAATTCTCTTTATGCTTCTATGAGATTGATTTGAGTTGAGATTGGGATTTGAGTATAGAACATATTGAGTCTCTAACAATTCTCTCTATGCTTCTATGAGATTGATTTGAGTTGAGATTGGGATTTGAGTATAGAACATATTGAGTCTCTAACAATTCTCTTTATGCTTCTATGAGATTGATTTGAGTTGAGATTGAGCTTTGAGTATAGAACATATTGAGTCTCTAACAATTCTCTTTATGATTCTATGAGATTGAACAAGTTCTGTGTGGACTTGTTAAGTAGATTTGAGGTAAGTCTTTGAGAAGGCTTGTGGACTGATTTTGTGTAAGCTTTTGTGGAAGCTTGCAATGCAGATTTGAGCAAGTCCTAGAGAGGACTTATTGAGCAGATTTGGACAAGTTCTGAGTGAGCTTGTTGAGCATATTTGGACAGGTTCTGTGTGGACCTGTTGAGAAGATTTGAGCAGGTTCTGAGTGGACCTGTTGAGCATATTTGAGTAGGTTTTGAGTGGACCTATTGAGCAGATTTGAGTAGGTTCTGAGTGGACCTATTGAGAATATTTGAGCAGGTTCTGTGTGGACCTATTGAGCAGATTTGAGCAGGTTCTGAGTGAACCTATTGAGCAGATTTAAGAAGGTTCTGAGTGAACCTATTGATAGAGCTTTGGAGGTGACAGAGTATAGAGGACAGAGTCTCAGTGGATAGAGATCTAGTAGCCAGGACAATTGAAGACAAATATTTTGAGTGAGGAGTCTTCAAGTGGAGAGAGATCCACCGGTCAATGCAGTAGAGAGACAGAGTCTTCTAGAAGATCACTAGCCAGAGTTGAAGGGGAAAGAGTTCTCCTATGGAAGAGATCCACGAACTTGAGATTTAGGGGATCAACATCTCCTTTGGACTGAGGTCCATAAACATTGTAATAGGGAAAGGATTCCCATGAGATTATTTGAGAAATATTTAGAAGAAATATTTTCTCTGTGGAGGTAGCCCACATTGGGTGAACCACGTTAAAATTGGTGTCTCTATTGTGTGTGATGATTTGTGCATTGCTTTGGTTATTGCTATTGATATTGCCATTGATTATATTGATTAATACTATTTGGGAAAGAAAAGTAAAAAGTGGTCTTATACTGTTCACCCCCCTCTCAGTATAAGCTTGTGTTCTTCAATAATTACGTCATAGGATCCTAAAGGGGACACATAAAGGTTAACTTTAGTGGATAATTTAGAAACTTCTAACTTGTATTTAGACAGATGTTCTACCCTCCTCTCTACTCCTTTTCTATATTGAGCATTCCAAGTATTCCTCATTTAAAAATATCTTATAGGTATTTGGCTTAAAACATGTGGAGCTACAAAATACTTAACTATTCTAGTAACAAACAAAATACTAATAGGGAATCCAATAATTTTTAAGATACCTTTATCTAAGCATTTTGATGGTTTTCCTAATGGTTATCTACTATGACATGAATATAGTGTTTCTAGTTTAGTTATGTTCAAGGTCCTGCATTTGATCCTACACTATGTTAAAATTGATTGGCATAATGGTCTTTGCCATAATTGTAGCACCATCCTTAGGTCTTTTCTTGATATTCTTTTTATCTCTTCTATTGAAATATCTTTTTTGTTGAGGATTCTATTGATTTGGATCCCCATTCTTGGGATTCCTTTTATCAAATTTCTCCTTGTTTCTACTATAGAGTTTACCTTATAAGTATTTTATCTTAAAGGAAGGCTTTGTCTACTATCGAGTCTTGCTTTTCTCCCTTAATTCCTTGTGATAAGAAGTTATAGATTGCAACTTTTGCTTTCTCAAAAACTAGTTCTATAGTCAAAGGGATATGAGTGTCCATGTTAGTACCGATCTAAGGGTTCAACCTCATGATGAAAATTTTGATCCTGAATCATTTATCTTTCTCATACTATAGAGAATACTTGAGGGTTTGATGAAAGTATCATGATACTAAGTTATAGTCAATTTTCGTTGAGGTTTTGAAACTTAATCATCCTCTTGTTAAAGTATAATTGTAGTAACCATCATTGATGGAAGAGTGTAACAAACTATTCCCAAGTAATATTTTCAAAACTTAATTTACTCTTGGCTTTTAGGTTGCCCCACCATGATGATGCTTCTCTGTTAAGCTAATATGCACCCCAACCTACCTTGATTTTCTCATCAAAGTCACATATTTCAAATTGTACCATCGTTATGAGCCATGACTCAGATCCATATCCAAGTGGTGTACCATCATATTTAGATAGTGTAGTCCATTTTAGGTCCTTATATAACTCAACTTCAAAATGATCCTTCTATTCCACTTGTTATTCATGGTTCTACTCCACTTATGTGGACTCGTGGTTATTATTGTACTTATTTTAATTAGTCATGGGGCTTTCCCTCTCATAAGGAGGTTTCTTATCCTCTTTCATCTATTCTTAATATTTCTACTCTAAGTTTAGCCACTTTGTCCCATGTTCTCTTCAATAAGTTTATAATTTATCTAGTTTGTCTGAAATGTGGCCATTGTGACCTTCACTAGTCAAATAATTAACATTGCTTATCCTAACTATTTTCCTACTTATACAAACAATTTATATAGTTTGACACTAGTGAGCTAAATAAGCCTTAATGTTGAATCTAGGATTGATACCACATGTAACAAACCCCCCTTCTTGAGATTTCTAAATATAACATGGATTTTGTTTTTAATTCTCATTATTGTTGTTAGCAATTCCTTTTTCTAAAATTTTAAGCAATCCAACCTAAATGTAATCTATTATGCAAATTTAAAATCATTTATTTTTAAATAAATTAATTAAACTTAATTAAAAATATTCACTCATTATAAATCTTTAGTGTCATCATTTCATTTATTTTCATGTAATCAATCAATCCTAATCAATATGGAATATAATACAAACAACATAAATAATTTCTATTTACCTAGTAACCAAAACAAAGCATCTTTCCATTATTTTATGACTATTAATTTTTTTTTTTAAATTAATTATAAAATAAAAAGTTGTATATATGATTGATTGTCAACACACTACAACAAATTCCTTTCATATATTAATTGTCAATGCATAAGTCCCACTATTTTTTTGAGTAATACTTCTTATATACATCCACCATAGGGATTGAACCCGGGTCACATCATCCATAATGCAAGTGTCATCCTTGCCGGTAGACCACACTCACGGGGATAAATCTAATAATTTTACAATGGGATAATAAGTTTAAAGGTGCAAAGTTCTTAGTCTTATTCACGTGGGATTCATCAACCTTATTAACATTGAGCATGGGCATATGTGTGAGTACGGACCTTTTTACATTCTAACCTATTTATATAATGTTGTAAATCTAATTATTTATTTCATAATTGATATTTTTTAATAACATTTTTTGTGATGTCGAATTGTATGCGTAACGTTTAAACAATGAAGGATACAAGTGCACCGACGAAGTAGGCGGAGATTTTGCGTATCGCGTGGGGCCATCTTAACAAATGATTGAACACCCACAAAGTTCAGGGGTATACACTATAAAATCCAAAGTCCTGGCGAAAGTTTCTTTTCTGTTCATTTTTGTAACTTGACTAACCATTTGGCGAAAGTTTCTTTTCTGTTCATTTTTATAACTTGACATGGTTGTTTACTTTAGTTTGTCTAACGATAGATAAAATGTAATCCTAAATCTTACATCTTTAAATTATTTAATATTTAAGTTTATTGAAATTTAAGTTATAATATATATTATTAATATAAGTTTTAATTAAATGATATTAGTTTAATTTAATATAATATAGGTGTTTGTTTAGATATAATGTAGTGGAGTTGTTTTTAGTTGATTAAACAATTCAAAAAGGATAGAATAAGTTTGTTGGTAGAGGTTGATTGTTTATAGATGAATTGTTTTAATAATCTTATAGAAACTTGGGGTCATGATCAATCAAGGCAATATTTTTGTCATTCATCTTGTTTCAGTTTTTTTGATTAATTGTTGTTGGTTTTGTATCGTTGATGATAGTCTCTTTTAGATCTCTTTCTACAAGGAGATATTTCATTTTCAGCTTCCACAAGTTGAAATTCTTTTCACTGAACTTTTCAATGACAGATTTGTTGTGATCCATTCTCTGCTCCAACGGGTTACTACAGGAATACCCAAACAAGATTCGTCATACCTATAGAGTTTATTCAATAGAGCAATACTTCCAATGTTGCTCTGAAACCAATTGTTAAATAACAATAACAATTGAAACAAAGAAATGAAAACAAGCATATAACTGAAAAAAGATGATTAAACGCAAATAGGGATGTTTAGCTCTATATTTTTATGTGTTATGTTATACAACTGAATTGTTTACAATGCATGGTTGTTACAATACATCACTCAACCAATGGTTGTTACAATGTAATACCCAGACCTGGGCTTTCAACCTGTTACATAGTAGAGTAGTTGCCTTCTCTCTGCATTACCATAGGCTCAATAAAACTATAGTTGACACAGGTTTTCTTCTCTATTTCCTACAACAACAAAACACTACAGAGTAAAGCAAAATTCTAAACAACACCTCAATACATAGAAATCAAGGAAAATATTATATTCTCCAACACAACCTAGAACTGGGCTTAGTGGACTCTAACCTCTGCCACTGCAGACACAAAAGGTGGACTCTCACCTCTACCATTGTAGACTAAAAAGGTGAGTTCTGACCTTTGTCACTGCAGCCTAAAAAAGTTGGCTCTGACCTCTGCCACTGTAACCTAAAAAAGTAAGCTCTGACTTCTACCACTACAACCCTTCATAAACCACCAATTAAACAGTATAATGACCACTGATTGAACATTATTGCATCTTCGTCTAAATTAAAAATTCCCTATCAAAAAACAATGATTGAATACCATGAACATTTGTTGATAGATTTCAGAGTTTGTTTGTAAGTTTGAAAAGAAAATCACAAAAATAAATCTGTAATTATATATATATATAGATGGTGTGTTTTGAAGATGAAATGGGACAACTGTAGATATTTATTGTATAGACGCTCTCTTCAACAAATCGGGGACATTCGATGGTCGTGATTATTTAAAGCTTCTTCATTCTATTTTATTGTTTTTTCTTGTCTCTATAGGGGCAATGATTTTATAAGATAATACCTGGTTTTAGAGTAAGATGCACTATATAAAATATATTTATATAGAAAAGCAATTATAGTGTTTCAAACTTTAACGGCATAATTAAAGAAAATTAGACAAACACAGAGAAGACAACGATTTTAACGTGGTTCACCCAATGTGGGTTACATCCATCGAGAATTTTCAGTCTTCATTTTCTCAATCCAAGCAATAGAGGGTTACAACCTAGACAACATCTGCTGTAATTTCCTCTCTATTTTCCAAGGAATCAACAGGTAATTTTCTTTGTCATCATACTCATCTCTGTTTTTCTTCACAACTATATATAAGAAAAAAACAGAAAAACAAACTGCTTTTCTTAATACATTTCAAGATTAACATTGAGTTCCCAACATCTAATTTTGGGATAAAAACAAAAAAAACTTTCCCTAGTTGTCCTGTTGTAAATCCGAAAACTTTCTCTGGTAGACTAACGATGTAAATCTGAAATTTTCCTCCCGATCTGAGAAATCCGAAACTTTCTCTGTTTAGCCTCCTCATAATTAGGCTCCATTCCTAACAATCTCCCACTTGGAGACTAATTCCATTGCACCATCGCAACCAAGGATGAAAAATTCTCATCATGGCCTCTTATTCCTTAAGGCCAAGCGAAGTTGAGCAAAAGCTCAACTTTTCTCTTGACACCACTTTTGTAAGCATATCAACAAGATTTTGTGATGTGTGAACTTTCCCCAATTTTAAAGATCCATCTTCCACTACGTATCTAATGAAATGATCCCTGAGTTTGATGTGTTTAGTTTTTGAATGGAATGCTGAATTCTTTGCAAGGTGTATAGCTCTCTGGCTATCACTCCACAACCTATTATCCTCTTGCTTCTTCCCCAGTTCTTCCATTAGTCTTTGCAACCAAACCATCTCTTTGTTCTTCTCCACCCACCACGACCCAGGCACCAGACACTCATCCGTCAAGAAGTCGCACGACTTGTTCACGAGCGCCACGCTACGATTCACCCGGAGCTCAAAGGGTTTCTCGGGGCCCTCCCACCCGAACACGATGTGCAGCTGCGCCTATAGGTTGTGCCAGTCGCTTGAATTCTTTGAATCCTGCAGGTACCGCGACTTCCGCGTGTCGATCTCCAGCCTCTCCCCGACATGTTCGTAATGCATGAGCTTGTCGGGGTAGTGAGGGATCACATCAATCACATTCACGAATGCGCACCCGGCTCCGAAGCGCCCGGCGCGCTGACCCGGTTGCCCAGCACGGCACCCCACCACAAACACCGCCACCGACACGGCCGGTCTCCCGGCACGAGAGGTCATCCCGTCTCACGACCCCAGCACCCCCCGTGGCCACCAGGTTAGCTCACCTCCCGTCCTGTACACCATAGTCAACGCCTTTACCGGGTAGTCAACCAAACCCAAGTTGGTTGTGGAAAAAAGCCATTCTTCACAGCAAGCCCCACTACCTACCAAAAGCCAAACACCGCTCACCAAACGAACAAAAAAACGAACGTTGAGGAATTTAATATCCGTAGAACGCAACGACCGGAATGAGGTGCTGTTGTGTTGTTGAACATTTATCTTCTACCACCTGAGTACCTTCTAGTGTCCACAAGCAGACAAAACCCCGTCTCCCAACCATACAAGCATAAAAACACCCTACCAAACGGACAAAACAACAAACAAACAACAAAAAAAGCACGGGCCTAGCACAACAAGCCCAAGAAAGCCAACCAAAAAAGAAAAAAACCCAAAGAACCTCATCCAAGACAACGGCCTAACGAACGCAGACAACAACAAGCCCAAAAAAAAGGTAGCCTACAGTATCCAGCTCCTAGACGCTCCAAGGTTCTACACTTTCGCAACCCCATCTTGAGGGCTTGACACGACTTCTAATCCATAGAAAAACAAACCATGCAAACTCCACCAACCACAACATAAACCCACAAAAGCTTCCAACAAGGAAAAAACACACTAAGCAAAAAGGGCACATCAAAAAAGATAAAAAACTCAAGTACAGCCCAAAAGAGGCCAAGCTAACTCCCCGCCACCTGAACTAATCGCACCAAAAAAACACCAAACAACCTAAACAGAAAACCTGAAGAAACAACCCACCAAGGCCAAGCGGGCCAAAAACTCCGAGAAAAACAGGCGGAGAAACAAAAAAAACCAAAACCCAGCTAAAAAAAAACCAAGACCGAACAACGACCCACACAAGCACCGAATAAACTAAACGGAGCCACCTCTAAGCAGAATCCAGGGGAAAAAAACTCAACGACAGGGCACCGCAAACCCGAAAAACTAGAGTACCCTAGGAGTAAGAAAAGACCACATCAATACCCAAACAACTACAAGAATAAAGCACTGTAGAAGCAAAGAAGGACCATATACATACCTTCATCACCTTTCTTGCCACCCTGAGATTTGCCACACCAACACAGCTTCCTTCCCGTTGGTTCAAGAAGCTTCCCCTCTCCTCTATCTCAAAGTTAAGCAGAACCGGTTCTCTCAGTCCTCAAGAGACAACAAAACATCAACAATTTATAACCGACTCAACAAATGCAACTTTGAGGGAAAGATTAAAAGGCCAAGCTCATCATCAAAACAACCAAGCAGATTAGTGAAACAACATAAAGACACAACTCCACCATTTCAGTAAAAACCTTCATTAAAACCATACAGTTCCAACACTTGGCCAACACCACACCCTGAGTCACAAGAAAGCTAGCTCCCAAAAGCACACCCAAGCTTCATCAAGACCCTCACACAAAAACCGCCCTCAGAGTATACGGACAAACACACCAAAAGCAGAAAAACCCATCCCACAAACCCACACACAACAAAAGAAACCAAAAAAAAGAAACAAAAGCAAAAAAAAAAAAATAAAAAGAAAAAAAAAGTCACAGGTAAAACCCACAAAAAAAAACCTAAAAAAAAAAACAAAAAAAAAAATAAACATAAAAAAAAAAATTTCAAAACTTTCCTAACAAATACCTGGTTTTTAAGATGCACTTACAATCTATTTTTAGTTATGAAACGTTAAGATATACAATTTCAAGTTTAAGATTTCAACATGAAAGGTATAAGTTTGAATTAAAAAAATTGAATTTCGCTACTAGGGTAGTTGTCCTAGTGGCTAAGATGGTAGTTGTTTCTTAAGTGATTTTGTGTTTAAAACTCGAGTGATTGTTGATGTAATTTGTAAACGTTCTTTTAAAAAAAATTGAATTAAATAAAATTTTAAACAAATTAAATTGAATTAAAGTAATTATCAAAAATCTGATTTTTTGAATAATGGTTTAAATCTTTATCTTTCTAAATTAAATTGTTTAAACGATGAAGTAGGGAGAGAAGAATAAGACGTGATCCTTAATTCTTTTGAGTTGTTTGGAGAATGAAGATCCTGATAAATTGACCTTTAAGGAGCGGCATCCGATGGCTTGAGATTTTATGCGGATTTTTAGTGAAAGTGTTCTTTTTGGTTCCCCTACTTTTCTTTCTTTCTTGTATATTGTCTATTACAATTATTCAAAGTGAACTTTGACAATATTAAGTGTGGTGCTAAAAGGCTTCCTCTCAAAAGTTATAAACTTTTTATAAAATTATTATTATAAATTATGATCGGTACTAAATCTTTAATTATTAGGATTCATGTTGTCCTTCATTCACCACATAAGCTATTCTCTTCAAATCAAACATGGAACTTTTTATTTATAGTTAAATCCTTTAATTTTAAGTCCATTTATGTCATAACTTTGGCGTTTTTTATCTAAATCACTAAAAGATATTAAAAATTTAACATTATAAAAGTTAAGAGTTAATAATTTGCTTATTTTTAATTTTATTTTATACATATATAGAATGTAAACTCAGTTTAATCATAGGTATTTTTTGATTTAGGGGATGAAGTCTCTTGAAAGACATATTCTAAATGTGGTTAGTAGATCGATCATCACTATGTCTTGGTGCACCATTAGGTCGAGGCATGCTTGGAATACTAAAGGAAGGTCTCATGTTAATCCGAAAATTAGCACTAGAGTGTCTTCTAACTAAACTACCCAACTGCTAGCCTGCTCATAGGTTAAGCCAAGCGTCTTTGCTACCCTTTTAGGCATGACTAACGTGCTTGACCTCAAGTCCACCAGGAAATTGTGTATCAGCTTATCTCCACAAATCAAGATCAAGTAGAATATCATAGGCTTGGGCTAGTAGGGCTTTAAGCTAGAGATTTGTAGCACAATGGGTATCCCTTATTTGCTTAACTCTTTCTACTTCCTTAGGACCTCTTCTAAATTATTTATTTGTTTAGGAATCTAGAGGACATCCCAAAGACGTATGGCTGCAATTGACTTCCTCAGGTGCTCCACCACATTGAAGGGTCCAACTAAAGGAGCCTTCAAAATGGTATTCCATGATGTCAGAGGTTTGGACCTTTCTACTATTGGAGGGGGTTCGACTAAGAAGGATGTACAATACTATGGTCAAAAGGAGTTATCTCTACTACTTAAAATTTGGATCTAACTTAATAGTCAAAAGGATGATAGTTGGGAGTAGGATAGTACCATCTACTAAGATCTTAAACATAATTATTTTGTGTGGTGACTATGTCCCTGATTGGACTTGTAGATGTTTATGGTACTAGGATTGACATGGGTACTATTTGCTGAGTTGGAGCTTGTGATTAACCATAATTTGTATTAGTCAAAAATGAAAGCTTATGATATCCATTTGGAGGCAACCAGACACTTGGGTTTCCCTATTGGAAAGGAGGATTCGAGTAACTTTGGTAGGGAAACCTTTGGACCTTATGTTGCCTCTTCAAGGTTGTGATATCATTAGAGAAGGTCCTCATCATATTATGCAATTCATAAATCTTAGTAGCAAAAGGGGTAAAAATCTAAGCTTACTCTGGGCTTGTGGATGGGATAATTAGATTGGTGGCTGATTGTACAATTAGAGAGGAGTGATATACGATCTAAATGAAATGAAACAATGGTGGAGGTGGTCTAAGAGATAGCCTTCCTATCTAGATTAGATCCTTTTAAGCCTGGATGGCTATCTCATAGGCCCTTGGTAATGAGTTCCCTCCTTTAGACTTAACCATCAAGGCAATATTAGAATTGAAAGCTTTCAAATAGTAAATCAATGTCATACCCAGAGGTGGTCAAATGTCATTGGGGATCCTTTGCTAAGTCTTGTCGAACTAGACGTTGAAATTATTTTTTGTTTCTTTAGGCACCCTGTTGATGGTCATGATTTGCTTTAAGAAATAATCTTTGTCCATCTTCTCTCTAAATCTGTTTATCAAGAGTTTTACCAATTGGTCCTAACTTTTAACTAATTATAGATTGAGCCTAAGACACCATTCACAAACCCTTTCTCTAAAAGAGACTACCAACAACCTTACGGCTATATCTTGCTTCTTAAGGAAGTGCACAATGCATAAGGTCACCAGATGATGTAAATATTCCATTGGGATAGCATCCTCTTCCAAGAATAGGGTAGGTACTTGAGCTCTAAGGTGGGAGTTGGATCTCACACATCAAGTGGATTCGGTGGGATCAAAGGAAATCTATCACTCCATGACAAAAATGATCAAGGAGGGTGTTTCAATGGGACTGTCATGTTCCACCATCAATTCCTCCTCCTTCTATTCAATGGCGGTACCAACTCTTGTTGATTACCTCAAGCAAAGGCTCTGGTTATAGGTCTTTTGCTACAATAATTCTAGATAATTTCCTTGAGGATAGAGTCACTAGGTAGGGATGCTTCAACAAGCTTATGAGATAGAGACCTACATCAGAATCGTAGAATGACTTTTATCAAACAACTTCTTCAAAGTCTTTTTTTAGCAGTCATTAAGTGAAACTCTCGATGCTTCTCTACAAATAGATTGACTTATGATCTTCATCAAGATTAAAGTTAGGAGTCTTTTTCAACATTGTGGAGAAAACATAGAAGCTCGTCCCATCGGGTATGTTAGACAAAATCTTGTTATCTTAGAATGTACCAACTCATTGGGGTAGAAACCTGATGCCTAGGGAACTCATGCCTTCGGTAGATCCACATAATAAGAAGCATCATGGGTGAAGGAATTGCTTGTGAAAGAATATGCTAGTTCTTAATGCAACATTTAAGGTTTTCCCAAGCTAGAAGTGATCCTAGTGTCCCTATAAATTATGATTCTTTTTGGCATACCATGCAATCTAAAATTATCTTGCACAAACATTATAGCAAAACTATAAAATCATTCTTTAGATTTATCAAAATAAAAGGATCCATATCACTCAAATTATTGAATACGACAAGGATGACATAATACCTAATTTTGGACATTGAAAATCCTTGCACAAAATCCATATTGATCATTTACCACTTTGGCTCATTATTATGATGAGGATACAATAAATTTTACTAGATGTATTTGTTTAGTATTTATTTGTTGCCACTCAAATCATTTTGCCACAAATATTGTTGCATCCTTCCTAATGCCTAGCCATAAATACAACTAAATTAGGTCTTCCACCAACTTAGCCACACATAGATGACCTAAATATAGAGCACAATGTGTTTCCTCCAAAATAGTGGCTTTCAAATTATCTAGATTAGGTGGATAGATGTGTCGCTTCTATCATGAGAGACCCTTTATCTTTGGTTGTTACCCTTCAAATTAATCATCCTAGGCATTAATATATAGGGAATACTTTACTCTTTAATAGTATTCATCATCATTTAAGTGGATTAACATTCTCTTTAAATATTGATCTAAAGGTAGTGATTACAATTATGTGTCTTCTATGACCAACAACATCATACACGTAGTTTTTTTTTTCATTTAACGTAGTTGATGTGAAAGCCATATTCACATAAATTTTAATCATTTCCTCTACCAAGCATTTAGATTGAGCTAAGTAAAAATGGACTTGATACCTTGATTGTAATCCTTCAGTTTAAATGAATTATCCATTAGATAATGTCTTCACATTTGTAGTGTATGTACAAATGCTACCAACTCCAAGTCATGTGGCACATCTTTCTATTTATGAGGATTGATTTTGTGGGATTCATAGGCTACCACTTAGACATCCCACATATAAATCCCTCATAGCCCTTTTCCAAATACATTAGTTATGATTGTAAACTTATCACTAGCGTCTAACACTTTGACTATAAAGGTTATTGTTAACTTTGATTTCAATTGTTGCAAATATTTTTCACACTTTTCTATACATTGAAACTTCTTTCCCTTCCTTTGGAGAGGAGTTATCATCTTGGCCATTTTAGATAACATTTTCACAAACTTTCTATAATATCCTACAAGTACCATAAAACAATGGAATTTGTGAATATCTTTTAGTGTTGGCCATTTTAAAATAAATTTCATCATGTTTGGGTGTATTACAATATTGTCATACAAGATAATATGCCTTAGATAATATACCCTTTTATGAAAGAAAGAGGACTTAGATAAATTCCCATAAAGCTAATGCTCTCTTAACCTTTGCATAACCATTCAAATATGCTCATGATTCTCTTCTTCATTATAGGAGTAATTTAGGATGTCATCAAGAAATATCAACATGAACCAATCAAGATAATCCTTAAGGACATTATTCATGAGGGTCATAAAATCCACTAGTACATTTGTGATCCCAAAAGGGACCCCATTGAACTTGTAATTCCCATAACAAGTTCTAAATACTATCTTCATTTTTTTCTCTTTTTAAAATACTTGGTTGAAGATATCCATATCAAAGGTTGATTTTTTAAAATATTATTGTCTCTTGCATCTAATCAAACAAATCATCCATCCTTGGAAGATGGTATTGGCTCTTGATAGTTGTATTATTCATCATCTAATAATCAATGTAAATCCTTAGTGTATCATCATTCTTCTTCACAAACATCATTATTGTTCCCCAAGTCAATACACTAGGTTGAATTAATCCCTTAAATAATTTTTACAATTGAGACTCTATTGTTTTTATTTGATAAGGAACCTTGGATTATGGCTCTATTCTTAGAATAACATCTATCAAGAAATCAAACTTCCATTAAGGGGTAAGTCATGGTAACTCAGTAAGAAACACATCCTAATATTCAAGAAGGAATATTCCTAAAAAGTTCTATTTTTTATTATACTACTCATCAATGTGTATTGCACAAAGTGTCTACCCTTTGCGATTTTCTCAATTGTATCATTGACATTGATCTCAAACCGATAGGTTTATGCAAACCTAGAATGGAGGTATCATGTCTTAGACCATCAAGACACTCCTTTACTTTAAAAAAATAGTCAACCTTGGATCTATGTTTCCATAGCCAATGACTCCAATAATTACATCATAGGATCCTAAAGGGAACACATAAAGGTTAAATTTAGTGGATAATTTAGAAACTTCTAACTTGGCTTCAAACAAACGTTGTTCTACCCTCCTCTTTACTCTTTTTCCATATTGAACATTCCAAGTATTCCTCATTTAAAAATATCTTATAGGTATTTGGCTTAAAACATGTGGAGCTATGAAATACTTAACTATTCTATTAACAAACAAAATATTAATAGGGAATCCAATAATTTTATAAGATGCCTATATTATAGCATTTAGATGCTTTTCCTAATGGTTATCTTCTATGACATGAATATAGTGTTGTTGCTAGTTTAGTTATGTTCAAGGTCTTGCATTTGATCCTACACTATGTTGAAATTGGTTGGCATAGTGGTCTTTACCATAATTATAGCACCATCCTTAGGTCTTTTCTTGATATTATTTTTATCTCTTCTATTGAAATATCTCTTTTGTTAAGGATTCTACTGAGTTGGATCCCCATTCTTGGGATTCCTTTTATAAAACTTCTCCTTGTTCCTATTATAGAGTTTACCTTATAAGTATTTTATCTTAAAGGAAGGTGTTGACTACTATTGAGTCTTGTTTTTCTCCCTTAATTCCTTGAGATAGGAAGTTATAGGTTGTAACTTTTGCTTTCTCAAAAACTAGTTTTATAGTCGAAGGGATATGGGTGTCCATGTCGATACCGATCTTAGGGTTCAACCTCATGGTGAAATTTTTTTATCTTAAATCATTTATCTTTCTCATACTATAGAGAATACTAAAGGGTTTGATGAAAGTATCTTGATACTAAGTTATAATCAATCTACCTTGACTGAGGTTTTGAAACTTAATCATCCTCTTGTTAAAGTATAATGCAGTAACCATTATTGATGGAAGTGTGTAACAAACTATTCCCAAGTAATATTTTCAACACTTATCTACTCTTGGCTTTGAGGTTTCCCCACCATAATGATGCTTCTTTGGTAAGCTAATATGCACCCAAACCTACCTTGATTTTCTCATTGAAGTCACATATTTCGAAGTGCATCATCTCTATGAGCCATGACTTAGATCCATCTCCAAGTGTTGTACCATCATATTTAGGTAGTACAGTCCATTTTTGGTCCTTATATAACTCAACTTCAAAATGATCCTTCTTTTCCACTTGTTGCTATTCATGGTTCTACTCCACTTATATGGACTCATGGTTATTACCCTAGTTATTTAAATTACTCAAGAGGTTTCACTCTCAAAGGGAGGATTCTCATCCTATTTCATCTATTCTTGATATTTCTACTCTAAGTTAGCCTCTTTGTCCCATATCCTCTTCAATAGGCCTATAATTTATCTAGTTTGTCTGATATACGACCATTATAACCTTCGCTAATCAAATGATTAGCTTTGCTTGTCCTAACTATTTTCCTAGTTATACTATCAATTTATATAGTTTAGTATTGGTGAGCTGAATAGGCCTTAATATTGAAGCTAGAATTGATACCACATGAAGCAAACCCCCCTTCCTAATATTTTCAAATATAGCATGAATTTTTTTTTAGTTCTCCTTATTGTTGTTAGCAATTTTTATTTCTAATTATTTAAGCAACCTAAACCTGAATGTAGTCTATTATGCAAATTTGAAATTATTTATTTTTAAAAGAATTAGTTACTTATTTAAAAGTCTTCACTCATTATAAATCTTAAGTGTCATCATTTCATTCATTTTCATGTAATCAATCAATCCTAATAAACATGGAATATGTTACAAACAACATAATTAATTTATATTTGTCCAATAACCAAAACAATGTATTTGCTCATTATCTTATGACTATCCTGGCATAAACATAAATCATTTAACTAATATACAAAAATATAAAACACTGTTAAGGATACTTAAAACAATGTATCCTTTTAAAAAAACTTTATTCTCATAAACATAAATCATTTAACTATATGCAAAAATATAAAATCATTCATTTATGCAGTAACAATTCACATAGATAATACCTTTAAAGTAAAAGAACACCATAATAAATACAAGATACATGAAATCCCATGCGAATGAAAATTTTCTTGATGTGTGAGAAAGTTGGGATTAGAAGTAGGTATTGGGATATGAAGTCAAGACAACTGGAATTTTTGGGTGTGTTAAACATCAAAGCCGCTCAAGAACAACGTACAAGTTTACAACGTGCATGCGGAGTTTCATTTCTATTAAATTATTTATTTATTTAGGATGACGGTGACTTGTTAGAGGTATGGAAAGCGTAGACAAGAAGAGAAGGTGAGGATGTGAATGCACCAATAGTGTTTGCTTGGATATAATGTATCAGGTGGGTCATTTTTTGGTTGCTATTCACCATAAAAATGATTGAATAGTTGAAAAATGTTTGTTTGTAGCAGTAAAGTGTTTATAGGTAAGTTGTTTTTGTGAAGGTTGGAGTTCTTGCGATAAATTGACCTTTATAGAGCAACATCAGATGTTATGCGAATTTTTAGGGGAAGTTTGGTATAGCTGTAGTTACACTTTCATGGGTATAGTAATAAGGGCTTCTCTTATTTATAATTTCAACTCAGATCATCCAAATGAAAAGTCAATAACATATTTGACTATGGAAATTTAGTTGTTTGAAGAAGATGGAAAATATAAAGGATAAGTATATTTAATTATGGATATAGTAATAAGGACTTCTCTCTTCCTTATAATTCCAACTCAGATCATCGAAATGAAACACCAATAACATATTTGACTATGGAAATTTAGTTGTTTGAGGAAGATGGAAAATATCTTTTATAGAAAGGAAAATATAAGTATACTTTAATTAACTAATTAACTTGTTAGAAATGTAATGTTTTGTTTTTGTAATGGAAGTAGCCCTAATAAAAACCACACATAGCTTATTAAAAAAAATAATAACATACCATTAAAATGTCCTCCCAAAACTTAAAAATAAACTTCCACAATGATGCTAAAATGCTTCACCTTTCTCTCATTAAAAACATCGTGGTTTTATACTTTTCATAATATTATTTTTTTTGGTAAATTAGATAGATTTCATTAGCGTTCGGGTTTTAAGGATCCCAAAACCTATATACATAAAATAGCAGGATCTATTGAAGGATAACAAAAACACCAATAGGGGACGCAACCCCAAGCCCAACGTTTGCAAAAACTAAAAGGGGATGCAACCCCACACAACAAGCAAGATGAAAAGACAAACATAAGGGTCGCAACCCTAGAAAAACAAGACCACTTCAAGGACTATCAGGCTCCACGTAGGGTAGCCTAAAAAACAAGACAATTCTTGACAAGGAAGTTAATCCTCAGTAACTTCCTCATCACCATCCTTGTCCTCAATCTTCAGCTGATCCTTGGGCTCCTCCTTGACCTTGATCTTGTCCTCGTCCACTGAGTAGGCCTCGGTCTCCTTGGACTCATCTTGTCCTAGCTGCTCATCGAAGAACAACATGTGGAGGGCCTCCCTGAGATCGATGATGGAATTCACCATTGCATTCATCATGTTTGTGGTTGTGGAGATGATGAATTCCTTTAGGATGTTGACGTCAGTATTAGCATCCTCATCGTCAGCCTTGATCTCGATCACTTTATGCTTACCCTTCATGATCTACTCCTAGAGGTGGGGTGATTTTCTGATAGGTCCTTCAAATTTTCCACATTTGATGCACTTCCTCACCATTAAGTTGCAAATAGCTTTGATTGACTTCCTCTTCCTTTCCATTAAGGACATGTAGGTAGGGGGACAACAAATTTTCCAGCAGGACTTGGTTTACTCATGGAGGGACTAGGGTTGACCTGGGGGCTATTAGACAGGATGTGATTGTAGATAACTTTATAGAGCCCTTGGTGAGAAGGAAGGTCGTTTCCCTTTTTCTTCCTACAAGAATTAATGGTATAGTTCATGGAGTTGACAAGGAATTGGGGGATATTAATGGGGTTCACCTCTCGAAAGTGGTTTACAAAGGCCAGGTGGAAGCTACACAAAACCTTTTTTGGGTCATCAACGGTGATGAATTCCATCACTGGTTTCATCACATCATTCCACGGAGAAAGGAGGTCCTTCCTGTAAATGCCCTGCTTTGCCTCTTTGTAAATTTTCTTGTTGTCCTTGAATTCCTTCAGCTCTACTTCCCAATTATGCTTCTCCTGGTGTATGGATCATCCTTTCACCTTCTGGCCTGTGATGGTGGACATGAGGTTCACATCGATAAGGAAACTCCTCCCACAAACCGTTACGTAGCTATTCTCCCATGTTTCCAGGATGGCCATGGTGATGTCGATTTTATCACCAGAGAATTTCTTGAAGAAAGGAACAAAGTCCCTCTCAGTCAAAATTTGTTCAGCAAGGATGTCCCACTCGACCTTGCTTGGCTCGATGAAGCTCATTTTGGGAAAAGTTTCAAGAGCGAGGATGCACACATACGAGTTTAGGAGAGAAACAGAGGGGAGGAATTTCTAGGAGCAATACGATGGTACACTACAACTATGGGCAAAGGGAAAATGCAGAATGGGTAAATTTTTAAGCTCGAGGATGCGTGCAGCTGGGCTTGGGAATTTCCAAACACATGAAGGAGGATATCTGCATATGAGGGCAATGGAGAAAAGCATAGCAATCTTTCCTTTTTGAAGAGAAGCCTAATTCTTTTAGGCGGTTTTTTGAAACTTTAATGTTATCGGGCTCTTCAATGTTTTTTGAATTTGCCAAGGGAAAATTTGGATTTCCAATACCTTTTTGCTCATAATTATCCGGTGAGGGTGTATCCCAAGGGGGATTTTGGTTATCAATATTGATTATCCCATGTCCTTCATGCGTGAGCCTAGGTTTGGTTTGATTATTGGAAGTTGGGCATTAGAATTTACTCCTGGAAGATGAAGAGTCATCGACATTGCTATGGTCCATTAGAACATTTAGCCCAAGGGAGAAGTGTCCGGGAAAAAGCATATATCTGAAGGAGGTAGGATATCCCCGCCCTATGAGGATCCTCCTAATTTTGAATTGCATGACTATAGAGTGTCAGACCTTTGGAAGCCGAGGTGCCTTGGTTTGGTCCATATTTGGAATAAGTCTTGTTTTGTCCAATGGGGGTGCTCCAACTTTGAAAAGAGTTACTTTATATGGACAATGATGAAAAAACTCTTCTTGAATCACTCACCTAGGAAACAGGGATGTGGTTTTTTTTTTGGAAAAGGGGGGGACTGTATTGCTAAACACAAGAAAGGAAACTTGCCATGAGCTAAAAAAATTGTTAGTATAAGTTTTCAAAAAAACTTTTGAATCAAGTCTGACCTTGTTGTATTGGGTGGTGAACCACTCAGCCTGCATGGAAATTTCATCTTGAAAATCGAAGAAAGGCTCTGAGCACCGCATGGGGAAATAATTTTGCTCAAACATTTTGAATCATGTCTTGGTCCATGATCCTTTTGACTTCCTGAGGAAGGTCACCTGTCCACATAATTAGCCTATTGGCTATGACACCTTTGTTGGCTAGGAAATTGGTGACCTTATTAGATTCTCTGAAGGTATGCTGACAAATGATCTGCGAGTGGCTAAGGATGAGGATCCTGGCCTCCTTGATATAGTCCTCAATTCTCCAAGGCAGATTTTTGTTCTTCCTAAGGTAGTTGATGGTGTTTAAAGAATCACCTTCTACAATGATGTTGCCAGGGTAGTTTTTTGCCAACTCAAGACCCCTCCACAAAGCTCTAGCTTCAACAACATTGTTGGTTTGAGATCCTAGGAATTTAGCAAAAGCAAAAATAACTTTCCCATTGTGGTCTCTAAAAATACCTCCTACCCCTGCAATTCCTGGATTACCTTTGGCAGCTCCATCAAATTTCAATTTGAGCCACCCTCTCGGAGGAGGGATCCACTTAGAGGTTGTTCTATGGTTGGGTCTAGGATTAATTGGTCTGTCCTCAATGTGGAGGTTCAAGAATTTTCCTAAGGACAATTCAAAGCTAGCGGTAGCTCTAAGGGAGGGAGGAATTAGCATAGAATTTTCCTTGGAAAAATAGAGGATTATGTTGTTAATGGAGGTAGGATTGGATTTGATATCAGAGAAAACTCTACGGTTTCTTTCAAGCCAAATTTACCACAAGAAAATATGAAGACAAGTAGTCCAAAGAAATTTCAATCGAGGATTGTGAAAAGGATTGGGTCATTGGAGGAATAGGTCGATGATAGAATTAGGCTTCACCCATAAGATGAAGAAGGTCTAAAAGAGCTTACTTAGGACATCCTCAGAGAAAGGATAGGTAAGAAAGAGGTGATGTACTGATTCCCAATCGGATAGGCAAAGGTAGCATCTATTAGGAACAACAATACCTCTCTTGAGAAAATTATCTATAGTCAGGATCTTGTTTTGAAAGACCAACCAAGAGAAAAAGGATATCTTAGGAACAAGGATTTTTGGCCAGATGATGTTGTGAGGGAAATTTTGATCCTCAGGGTTCAAAAGGATTTGATAGGCAGACTTGACTAAAAACTCACCACTATCGGTGGGTTCCCAAAATAGTCGGTCTATCGGATTGCTAGACGGGATGATGGTTAAATTCAATAATGAGTTCAAAGCTTCTGCTTCTGCAGGGTAAGTGTTGTTCTTGATGGGCTTCCAAGTTCTCCTATTGCCATTCCTGTAGAGAAAGTCAGCAACTTTTTTCCCAATGTTGACATCGAGACTATCTTTCAATCTGGACAAGTTCTGATCTTCAATTAGAGGATAATATGTGATCCATTTATCCTTCCAGAAATCAATTTTGTTGTCATATCCAAACCTCCACCTGAGGCCTTTTTTTAGGATAGTCCTAGTGTTCAAAATAGATTTCCAAAAGGTAGACCCTCTAGATGGGGCTTGCTCGTCCAAGAACTCAGTTCTTTGGAGGTATTTCCTTTTGACTATTGAAATCCATTCACAAGCATCTATCATTAGGTGCCAAGCTTGTTTGGCCAATAGGGCTAAATTGAGGAGATGAATCCTCCTTAGGCCTATTCCCCCTTTATCCTTGGGCTTGCAAACCTTATCCCAGGCAACGAGATGAATACGTTGCTTATTTTCTAACCCAGACCAAAGAAATTTTTTTTGAATTTTTTCAATATTTTGATAGACAAGGACCGGAGCTTTGAAAACCAACATAAAATAGACAGTGATGCTTTGAAGGCATGCCATGGTGAGAGTAGCCTTAGCTGCTTGGGATAGGAGGTTGCCTTTCCACCCTACCAATTTTTTTTGAATTCTCTCTAAAACGTTGTTCCACATGGACTCTAAGGGATTACCATGGAAAAGGGGTAATCCTAGATAGGTTTATGGGAGATGAGCCACCGAACATTCCAAAATTTGGGCTATTTTGTTCTGCCTTTGAATTGGAGTATTGAAAAAGTATAACTTGCTTTTGTTGAAATTAACTTTCTGCCCTGTTGCTTCTTCGTATAACAATAAGATATACTTAATTACCTTAGCTTCAAAAACTGAGGCATGAGTGGAAATGAGAGTATCATCCATGAATTACTGGTGAGTGACAGGGGTTGTCTGAGAAGCTACTTTTAACCCTAATATAAGACCTGTCCTACAAGCAGCCTTTATAGTTCTCCCAAGGGCTTCTGCCACAATAATAAAAAGTAAAGGAGATATGGGATCCCCCTACCTCAATCCTCTTTTGCTTTGAAAATAACCAGCTGTAGAACCATTGATAATGATAGAAAACCAGGGTTGAATGATACATCCTTTGATCAACTCCACCTAGTCTGGATGAAAACCAAACTTGAGTAGGATATCAATGAGAAACTCCCAGTTAACACGGTCATAGGCCTTGTTCATATCTAGCTTTAAAGCGAAGGTAGGTTCATTGGTTAGGGATATGGAATGAAAAACCTCATGAATAGTTATGACTCCATCAAGGATGGACCTTCCTTGGACTGAGCTTCCTTGACAAGGATCAATGAAAGTGGGCAAGAATTCCTTCATCCTATTAGCAATGACCTTGGTTAAGATTTTTTAGGTCACGTTGCAGAGGCTAATCGGTCTGAAATCCATCATAGATTTGGCTATAGGGCCTTTAGGAATAAGAGCAAGGAAGGTGGAATTAAAGCTGTGAGGAATAGATTTGGAAATTTGGAAGTCCTTGATGGTAGAGCACACGTCATTCCCAACTATATCCCAAAAATATTGGAAAAAATGGGGATGAAAACCATCAGGGCTAGGAGCCTTGTTAGGGTTCATGGAAAACATGACAGTTTTGATTTCCTCCTTAGTGAAAGGGGCAAGTAATCTGATATTAGCTTCTTTAGGGATAGAAGGGGGAATGTGTTGGAGCAAAGACTCTTTTGCAAAGGAGGTATTAGGATTATCTTCACCTAGAAGGGTGTTGAAATAAGAGACAACTTCTGATCTTATCTCATTTATATCAGTTGTGGAAGTTCCATCTGCTTTTACAAGTTCTTTGATTTTGTTGTTGCTTTGATTTCTCAATGTTGATACATGAAAAAAATTTGTATTTGCATCCCCTTATTTTAGCCAAAGAGCTCTTGATTTTTACCTCCAAAAGGTCTCTTCACAGGCAAGGATGTTATGAAATTTTGCAAGGGATGTTATGAAATTCTGCAAGGGTTGTTCTTTCTTCAAGTCTGGTATGCTCATCATTATGTCCATTTTAGATTATGTCCTCTATTAATGCTAATATTTCTAAAATGGTCTGCTTATTCTCAAAAATATTTCCAAAAATTTCCTTGTTCCAAACTTTGAGATTCTCTTTAACATGTTTAAGCTTTTGAAACAAACTTGAGGCTGGATTTCTATGTCCTAATTTTTTTCGGCAATTTTTGTGTCCTACTTGTTGCCACCACTGGGAAATTTTGTCCCTGAGGTCTGGATGATGAATCCACATAACTTCAAATCTGAAAGGTATTTTGAATTGGTGACCAGTCTCCATTTCCAACAAAAGAGGACTATGATCAGATCCTATCTTGGGTAAGGAGCGGAGGTTGGCATCACCAAAAATCTAAACAACTTCTTGTGAGAAGAAAAATCTATCCAATTTGACCTGAATTAATTGGTCTCCCAATATTCTATTGCTCCAAGTGTATCTTGCATCCTTGATTTTAACATCCATGAGGTTGTTTGCATCCACAAAGTCACTAAACTCTTCCATGCTTCTGATAGGTAGGCCTGATCCTCCCTTCTTGTCTGAGGGGTAAAGGGGAGTGTTGAAATCCCTTGCTACTATCCAAGGAATATTATGTAGAGCCTCTTTGATGCTGCTTAAAGTCTCCCATAATAAGGATCTTCCTTGCAAAGAATTTGGTGCATATACATTTGAAAGTATCCAAGAAAAATTGTTATCTTTGTCAATGAAAAGTACAATAATGATTTTGTCAATAATATTTAGGACTTTTCCTTCAATTTTGCAAGGATCCCATAAACACATTAGGCCTCCCAAGGCCCCTCTTGCCTGATTGAAAGCTATTTCACTTTTGTTCCAAATATTTTTTGCTACTCTTATTGAAGCACCTTCATCAAGTTTTATTTCTTGCATAATGAAGATTGTGGGTTTGAGTTCTCTTCTCAGTGAACTAACTATTCTTTGCTTAGTTAGGCCATTGAGACCTCTCACATTCCATGAGAGGATCTTCATTTTGAATGCTTGGAATTTTTCCTGCCCTCCTTTCCTTGAGGTTGGGGAGGTTTGGTGTTTTTGTTATCCTCTTGGGATTGGCTGATAACTGAAGGAAATAGGGTCTTCTGGATTCCATTGGCTATGTCCTGCTTGACATCCTTTTTCCACTGTTCAATGGCTGAAGTTCTTCCTCTTTTCTTGTCACTTCCATAATATATGGGAGATTTCATTGAACTTCACGTATGCTTGGGACTGAATTTGTGTTGAACAATTTTATCCGAGACAGGTTTATATGGAACCAACTGCTCTAGGACAGGGCTTGAATGTCCATTTTTGGATTGAATTTTAACAGGAATGTTGAAATCAGTTGCAAGGTGGTCTCCTTGAGGAGAAGCTAGAGGAAGCTCTTTAGGAATGTGGGATGGCCCTGATTTAGTTGGGGAATCTAGACTATTGGGAAGAGATGCAACAAGACCTAGATCTTCTTCTATAACCTCTTCTTCTGCAACCTCTTCTTGAGAAACCAATTCATCATCAAGGACTTGAAATTTATTAGTATCAATGAAGGCAGAGCATACCTTATTAGAAATTGAGGGTTGAACGATTTGTTTTCCTTTGTCCTATTGGAGTTGTAATGCTTTGTTCTCTCCCATTTGTTGAGTCCTATTATCTTTAAGAGGATTTTGTTGGTTATTCCTTGGTCTGAAGAATCCTTTTTGCATAGGACATATGTTTCCTTGATTTCTGATGGCCCCTCAAAATTCTATATTTTTTCAGCAAGTTGTTGTTTTAGCTATGGATATTGGCTTCTAATATGGCCTTGGGTATGGTATTTGACACAGAAAGTTGGCTTGTTCTCATACTCAATAGCTTGGCATCTCAGGTAAGAACCATAGCCCAGTTCAATAAAGGTGGGTAGTTCGGATTCAAGATTCGCATTCACGTAGATCCTAGCATGAGTCATCCTAGATCGGGCTAGAGTTGCATGGTCGATGGTGATGAGGTCACCAAAGATTTTTGCTATTCCTTTTAGAATATCCTCATGCCAAAACTGGAATGGTAAGTTTGGTAGTTGAACCCAAATAGGCGCATAATTGATACTTTGAGTTTCAGGATCAAAATCCTCTACTCATTTCCAAAGAAATAGGCTTTGTCATCCTAGGAACCAAGGTCCCTTGATCAGAATATGGTTGGCATCATCTTGATTACTAAGAAATACAATGAAAAATCCTCTAGTGCAAGCGAGGATCTCCATATTACCAAGCATTTTCCACTTGGAGTATGCCCATTTCCTGATGGTCTCAATATCTGGTCTGCCTCCTATGAATTTTCCTATCAAGGAGAATATTTCCATAGCCAGACAATCTGCCATTCTACTTTTAGGGACCATCAATTTGATTCCCTTAGGAGTAAGATTCAAGGAACTATCAACAAGTTTGTTTCTCAAACCCTTGAGGGCCTTAGCAAAAGACTTTTGCTTAGCGGGACCCTCAAATATGGCAAGGTGGGCCTCCTTATCGGGATCTTTGTTGGGAGGTTCATCTCCCCAAAGCCCCTAAATTTGATCATGAGCCTTGTCCTTTTCGATCTGGCCATCCTCTGTAATCTTACCTGCATCTGGATCCTCACCTGCATCCTTGTGACATTCAAATTTTTGAAAACCTACTTTCCCACTCAAACCAGTTTGAAAATCTTGTCTCCCGCATGAGTTGCTCTTCTCCATCCTATTATAAATTATAATGTGTATTACATCTTTAATAATAATAATTATAAATAAAAATGGTTATTACATATTTAATTCTTAGGATTCATGATGTCCTTCACTCACCACATAAGCTATCCTTTTCGAAATAAAACATTGAACTTCCTATTTATATCTAAATCCTTTAATTTTATGTCTATGTACGTTATAATTTAAGCATTTTTTTTATCTAAGCCAATAAAAAATACTAAAAAAAATAATATTATAAAATTTAAGAGTTGATAATTTGAATATTTTGATTTATTTTAATAAATATATAGCATGCGAGTCCAGTTCAATGATAGGTATTCTTTGATTTTGGTAGTGAAGTTTTTTGAAAGACATATTCTAAATGTGGTCAATAGATCAATCATCGCTATGTCTTGGTGCACCGTTAGGTCTAGGTATGCTTGGAGTGCTAGAGGAATATTATGTATTAATCCGAAGATTGGCATTGGAGTACCATCTAATTGAACTATCCTATTGTTGGCCTACTCATAGGTTAAGCCAGGTGCCTTTGTTACCCTTTTAGGCATGATCAATGTTCTTGTCCTCGAGTCCACCAAAAAATTGTGTATTAGCTTATCCCTACAAATTAAGGTTAGGTAGAATGGTGTAGGCTTGAGCTAGTTTGTCTTTGAGCTAGAGATTTGCAACATGATGGGTGTCCTTTATTTACTCAACTCTTTGTACTTCCTTAAGACCTCTTCCAAATTATTCATTTGTTTAGGAATTAAGAGGACATTCCAAAGGTATGGTTATGATTTACTTCCTCAAGTGCTCCACCATATTGAAGGGTTCGACAGAAGAAGACTAGTATCTATCGAACTAGTCTTCCCCTACTCTTCAATGGTCATTCTCTTGGCCTTGGTGATATATTCTAATCGAACTTGTGGCCTCCCAGAGATTAAGAAGCCTACTTCATCCAATATGGCATACACTTCCACTTCATCCCATGTGACAAAATTTTGCTATGGGATTAATGATTTGGCAGCTAATGGCATGGTCAGATACCGTGAGATAGATTCCAAACTTAGTTTCTGGGCTTTTGACCGAGAAGGATGTGCAATACTATGGTCAAAATGAGTCATCCCTACTGCTTGATATTTGGGTCTAACATAATAGTAAAAAGGATTATAGTTGGGAGTAGGATAGTACCATCCACTAGGATCTTCAACATAGTTATTTTTTATGATGATTGTCCCTTATTGGACTTGTAGATGTTTGTGGGACTGATATTGACATGGGTACTATATTTTGAGTTGAAGCCTATCACTAACCATGATTTGTATTATAAAAAACAAAGGCTGATATCCAGTTGGAGGTAACCAAACACTTGGGTTTCCATATTGGAAATGAGGATTCATGTAACTTTAGTAGGGAACCTTGCAAAAGGAGCAAAAATTTGAGTTTACATTGGGCTTGCGATAGGATAATAAAACTTGTGGTGAGTTGTACAGTTAGATAGGGGTGATATAAGGTCTAAATGGAAGGAAATAATGGTGGAGGTGATCTAAGGGATAACCTACCTATCTATATTAGATACTTTTCTACCTGGATTACTATCTCATAGGCCTCCAATAACGAGTTCCCTCCCTTAGACTTGACCATCATGGCAATTTTAGAATTGAAAGCTTTCAAAAAGAAAATAAATTCTATACCTAGAGGTGGTCCAATATTGTTCAGGATCCTTTACCAAGTCTTATGGAACTAGACATTGAAATTATCCATTATTTCTATAGGTACCCTTTTGATGTTTGTGAGTTGCTCTAGGAGAGAATATTTGTCCATATTCTTTCTAAATTTTCCTATAAAGAGTTTTATCAATTGGTCCTAGATTCTGACTGATTATGGATTGAGGATGAGGTAC
Organism: Wollemia nobilis; assembly: GCA_028583015.1. Taxonomy (NCBI): domain Eukaryota; kingdom Viridiplantae; phylum Streptophyta; class Pinopsida; order Araucariales; family Araucariaceae; genus Wollemia; species Wollemia nobilis. The sequence goes on from JAQPPZ010004205.1 coordinate 14,987,113, forward strand.
CATTCCTAATCCCTTCCTCTAAAAGAGGCCACCAACAACCTTAGGGTTATATATTGCTTCTCAATGAATTTCACAACACACAAGCTCACTAGGTGGTGAAAATGCTCTATCGAGGTGACAACATCCTCTCCCAAGAAATTGGATAGGGAATTGAGTGCTAAGGTGGGAATTAGATCCCATAAATTAGGTGGAGTTTATACGATCAAAGGACCTATATCATTCCATACCAAGAATTTTCAAGGAGGGTGGTTCAACGGGACTACCATGTTGCATCATTGGATCCTCCTTCGATTTAGTGGTGGAACCAACTCTTGCTATTTACATAGAAGAATTGAGGATGGATTCACTAGGTAGGGAGATAGTGATTCAACAAGCTTATAAGATAAAGACCCCTATCAAAATATTATTCTAAATTTTTTTGAATGACTTCTTTAAAGTCTTTATTTTTAGTGGAGTTACCAGGTGAAACTCTCAATTCTTCTATGTAAATAGATTGACTTATGATATTCATTGAGATAAAATTTAGGAGTATTTTGGGTGACCATAGAAGCTCGTCTCATCGAGAATGCTAGATGGATTGTTGTTATCTTAGAATCCACCAACCCATTGGGAAAAAACCCAATATACTTAGGGCACCCATGCCTTGCATTGAGAGACACAACAAGAAGCACTATGGGCAAAGGAATTTCCTACGGGAAAACCTTTAGGATTTTTATCCAAGGATGACTCCTTGTTGGATTAATATTTAAGACCTAATTTTCTTGGGGGGTTATAGGGAAAGTAATTGCAATGAAAGCAAAAATATATAAGAAATGTAAAGGAACGGAAAAGTAAAGTTTGTAGAAAATAAACCTAAGCTATAGGGCTAATATACCAATATTAAATTCCTCCTAACCACATGAAATGGCTAGAAATGAATACACTCACCATAGTTTAATAGTTAGAAAGTCAACACACTAAATTTTGCATAACCTAGAACAAAAAACACATTAAAGAAGTGGATAGAACAAAACTAGCCACATCTTCCATTCTTGTGCTAGAATGATTACAAGGCATGTGGCCTAGAGAAGCTCGATGCTCCTTAGTCAAAAAATCAAGGATAAATCTTAGCTCATTACAACCAAGAAGTAAGGGTGAAAGAAATAGTCCATAAGGCCAGATAAGGGGTATGAGTAGAAAACTCCCATTGCCTTTACAATACAAATTTGGGGCTCTTTATAATCTAGGAGGAGGTTTCCTTCCCTTTAAAAATTTATATAGATGGTCACTAAATTCTCCTTTGTTCTATAGCCAAAATCCTTCTACAATACTTATTGGTATCTTTGAGGTCTTTAGATCTAAGGCCATAAATTTTGGAGGCTTTCAAACCTTCAAATGACAAAATATTTTTGACCTAGCTTGTTGTTGTTGTGCTAGGGTGGTTGCACTACTAAGACTTCATTACGTCTTTCTCTGGAGTTTCTCACTTGTTGATGTAGTGAACATGTCCTTCTTGACTGACATAAGCTAGTAGGGTAAGCTAACTTGTATGATGGGTAATTATCATATTGATAGGTGAATGGTCCTCATAGGCTAGGTCGTAAAAGCCAATATCGATGACCAACAATGAATGTCTTCTTAAGTGCCTTCTTAGTCTATATTCTTGTAATTACGGATGGTTTTTGCATGTATTTGGCTAAGGCAATACCTCATCTGACCAATGATAGAATTTTTTGAATGTGCCCTGGATATTTTCTCCTTTGAATTACGATTGGTTGCCACATGTCAAACTTTAAATTATGTTGGGGTATTTTTCCTTTTTTTTGTACTTTTCTCTATTGAAAGCGCCACACGGACCATTGGGTGGAAAATCATTGGCCCACAAGCCTTAGGGCCCTCAAAAATACTAGCTTTAGGTAGAAGATGAGTGTTGACCATTAATGGAAGTTGTAATAGTCAACATGACTTTAGGACTTGTCTGCCTCCATCTCAATGTTCATCCTTTTAATTAAAGGTAGGAGGCACCTTCTAACTAAAGGCAAGATGTGCCTCTCAACTTCCTTCTTTAGCTTGTCTAAGCTTTTTAGTGAGGTGGGGGTTGTAGGGAAATATTCCCTATAATACTATCCCAGTATAATCCACTAAATAATATCTCCTATTCAACGTACTTACAATATCGATCCTCACAGTTCAATTCAACCCCGGCAAAGCCACATCAATCAAAGATGAGAGAAACATCAACATGATATAATTTTAAAAAAGCATGAAAAACATTATGGATTTAAGAGATATCTATGGGTAGGGCAAGTTTATAGAAACCAAGTTGATCACCTATAAAAACTCAAATGGTCCTACATATCTAGGTGTAAGTTTGGTATATTTTATAAACTTGATGAAAATCTTCTATGGCTTCACCATAAAGAACACCTTGTCACCAATAAAAAATTGTCTAAGAATTTTATTTTTGTCAACATAACTCTTGTTCCTATTTGTGGCTTCCTTTAGTGGTTGTCTCACTAGTCTCACTTGCTTCTCCATCTCCCTCGGAATATATAGACTTCTGATAAATTTATCCTCAACTCTATCCCAAGAAAGAGGTGTACAACATGTTTTATCAAAAAGTGATTCAAAAGAATCCATGCCAAGACTAGAATGAAAATATTTACTATAAGCAAGCCTACCAAGGGTAAATATTCATCTTATCAATATTGTTGATCCATGAAGTTATCCTCAATAGGTCCCCTAACTTTTGATTCATCCTCTCAATCTAACCATTGGTATTTAGATGGTTAGATTAAATTATGTTCAACTTAGTTCTTAATGTAGCATTTAAGGATTTCCCAATATGGAAGTGACCCTAGTGTCCTTGTCAAATATGATTCTTTTTGGCATACCATGCAATCTAAAATGATCTTGCACAAACATGATAACAAAACTAGAAAATCATTCTTTAGATTTCTCAAAATAAAATGATCCACCCTAGTCAAATTGTTTAATACGACAAGGATTTAACATAATTCCTAATTTGGTACATTAAAAATCCTTGTACAAAATCCATATTGATCATTTACTACTTTGGCTTATTAGTATGATGAGGATACAATAATTTTATTGGATGTACATGTTTAGTCTTTATTTTTTGCCACCCAAGGTATTTTGCTACAAATTTTGTTGCATCCTTCCTAAGGCCTAGACAAAAATACATTTGACTTAGTTTTTCCACCAGATTAGTCACAAATAATGGCCTAAATATAGAGCACATTATGTTTCCTTCAAAATAGTGGCTTCCAAATCATCTAGATTAGGGAGATAGATATGTTCCTTCTACCATAAGAGGTCCTTTATCTCTGGTTGTTACCCTTTAAACTGGTCATTCTAGGCATCAATGTATAGGGAAGACTTTACTCTCTAATAGTATTCATCCTGATTTAACCGGATCAACATTCTCTCTAAAGATTGATCTAAAGGTAGTTAATGTAATTATGTATCTTCTATGACCAACAACAACATCCACATAGTTTTTTTTTCATTTGTTGTAGTTGATGTCAAAATATTATTCACAAATAAATTTTAATCATTGCCTCTACCAAGCATTTAGATCATGGAATTGATCCCTTGATGGCCATAATTTAGTTTAAATGAATTACCCATCAGATAATGTCTTTACATTTTTAGTGTATGTACAATTGCTACCAATTCCAAGTCATGTGGCACATATTTCTATTTGTGTGGATTGGTTTTTGGGGATTCATAGGCCACCACTCAACCATCCCACATAACCATCCCTCCTAGCCCTTTCCCAAATGCATTAGTTGTGATTGTAAATTTTTCACTAGCATCTAGCACTTTGAGTATAAGGGTTATTGTTAACTTTACTTTCAATAGTTGAAAAGCCTTTTCACACTTTTTTATACATTCAAAATTATTTCCCTTCCTTTGGAGGGCAGTTATCATATTGGCTATTTTAGATAACCCTTCCACAAACTTTCTATAATAGCCTAAAATTCCCATAAAACTATAGAATTTGTAAACGTTTTTGGGTGTTGGCCATTTTTAAATAAATTTTATTATGTTTGGGTCTATTACAATATAGTCATCCAAGATAATATTCCCTTAGATAGTGTACCCTTTAATTATAAAAGAAAGATAACATAGATAAATTCCCATAAATATAATGCTCTTTTAACCTTTGCATAACCATTCAAATATGCTCATGATTCTATTCTTCATTATAGGAGGAGTTTAGGATGTCATCAAGAAATATCAACATGAACCAATCAAGACAATACTTAAAGAAATTATTTATGAGGGTTATCAAATCTACTAGTATATTTATGATCCCATAAAGGACCATGTTGAACTTGTAATTCCCATAACAAGTTCTAAATACTATCTTCATTTTTTGTCTCTTTTTTAATACTTAGTTGATGATATCCATATCAAAGGTTTATTTTTAAAAATATTGTTGCCTTGTGTATCTAATCAAACAAATCATCCATCTTTGGAAGAGAATATTGGCTCTTGATAGTTGCATTATTCACCATCTAATAATTAATGTAAATCCTTAGTGTATCATCATTCTTCTTCACAAACATCATTTTTTCCCCCAAGTCAACACACTAGGTTGAATTAATCCCTTAAATAATATTTTTTACAATTGAGACTTGATTTCAAATAAGTTTATTGTTTTTATTTGATAGAGAACCTTGGATTATGGCTCTATTCCTAGAAGAACATCTATCAAGAAATCAAACTTCCATTAAGGGGGAATTCATGGTAATTTTATAAGAAACACATCATGATATTCAAGAAAGGATATTCCTAAAAAGTTCTCTTTTTATATCATACTAATCATCAATGTGTATTTCATAGAGTGTCTACCCTTTCCTTTGGAATTTTCTCATTTGTATCATTGATATTTATCTCAAATTGATAGGTTTATGCAAACCTAGAATGGAGGTATCATATCTTATATCATCAAGACACTACTACTTTGAAAAAATAGTCAACCTTGGATCTATGTTTCCATAGCCAATTGACTCCAATAATTACATCATAGGACCCTAAAGGGGATACATAAAGATTAAATTTAGTGGATAATTTAGAAACATATAAATTACCTTCAAACAAACGTTGTTCTACCCTCCTCTCCAATATTTTTCCATAATTTTTTAAGCGAAAAACCCCTTGCGGGGCTGCCTTGGTTTGAGAGACCATGAATAGGGGGTTCTACACCATCAAAGTCACCCAAGAGTCATGCCCGGCCCTGCCCATACCAACATTATCAATTGGATTTTGGGTACCCAATTCAACTTTTTGGTAGGGTGGAGATTCGAACCTAGGACCTCCCTTGGAGGATTGCCCTCTCCTCTCCAACTCACCTACAACACCTGGGTGCTCTTTTTCCATATTGAATATTTAAAGTATTCCTCATTTAACAAGATCTTATAGGTATTTGGCTTAAAACATGTGGAGGTACAAAATACTAACTATTCTAGTAAAAAACAAAATACTAATAGGAAATCCATTAATTTTATAAGATACCTCTATTATAGCATTTTGATGCTTTTCCTAATGGTTATCTACTATGATATGAATATAATGTTGTTGCTTTTTTAGTTATGTTCAAGGTCAAGAATTTGATCCTACACTATGTTGACAATGGTTGGCATAGTGGTATTTGCCATAATTGTAACACCATCCTTAGGTATTTTCTTGACATTGTTTCTATCTCTTCTATTGAAATATCCATTTTGTTGAGGATTCTACTGAGTTGGATCCCTATTCTTGGGATTCCTTTTATCAAACTTCTCCTTGTTCCTATTATATATTTGTAGGTCAAATTCATGACCTCATTTGAATTCCAAAGTACCAGGCTTATTTTTGCAAAAAATCAGATGTGTTTCAAAATCTACAAACTTGCATGAAACTGGGATTCTCAAAATTGGGATGATGACATCAAAAATGTCAATGCAAAACTTCGTTTACATAAAACTGCATAAGCCCAAAGCCACAATGTTCCAAAATTGGGTGTCCAAAATAAGCAACATCAACACAACTCAAGTTAGATCTCAAGACCGCATAAAAGGATAGTAAGGATGAGCAAAAAAGCTCCTTGCATGAAGTTGGGCTACTCAAAATGATGATGTCAACCAAAAGAAAAGAAATTTAGGAACACAAGTCAAATTTTGAAGGCTAAGATCGATATCGCAATGCTCAAGATCAAGCTATCTTCGATGATGACGTAAACATATTTGAAATTAAGCACGAAACTGCAAATTGCACGAAATTATGATTTCTTCAGCAAAGGCAAGCACTAAGAAGAAAATTTCTAAAACTGCACAAAGAGGTCCGTGTGCACAAAATCAAGATGTGAGCGAACAAATCTGAACTGCACGAAATTGGGCCGCTTGAGCCAATGATGTCACCACTCTCAAGATTGAGCTCGGGACCACACAAACAAAGAGAACAACACAAAACAAAAGGTGCACAAAGTTGGAATATGTTAAATGATGACATCAATAGACCAAAGCCACTGTTACATTTCATAAGAACTTTGTAAGCAAAATGAAGAGCCTGAAATGTTTTAAGAAATATTATTTTTATACTTGCAACTACCATGGTGCTTGCTAGCTAGTTCTAGTGAATGATAGTAGAGCATGAAAATGATGACTCCATTAATACGGCTACTTGGAGAAAGCAATTGTATTTCAACATGCCAAAATCAAACCAAATTAAAATCAATTGTAAAATGAAATCTAAACTAACTACATCAACTTCTAGAACACTTTTTCCAATTTGTTTGTAATATTTTTCTCTAACTAAATGTAAATCTTATCTTACAAGATTCAATATGTAGCCTATAAATATATAGAGAGACCTCATTACAAGGGTGGGCTTTGTAGTCCTTGTCTTGTATTATTTTGTAATATTGCTACTATTCAATGAAGTGATAGTTGTTTAGCCTCCATTACTATGTGATTTTAGGTTTTTATATGTCTGCCTTGCTTTAAGTTATTTATGTTACACTTAGTTGTTAGTCTATTTTGTTAAAGTAATTTTGCTATTTGTATTTCCTATTGGATTGCTAGAAATTGAAGTCCTTGGAATGATTAGAGCATTTGTATTCATTACTTTAAGTCATTTCTATTACATTCAACACTTAGTCTATTATGTTAAAGCAAGTTTGAATCACCTATTGGATTGATAATTGTTTGAATTTTTGGAATGATTAAAGTGAATATTATGAGTTAAATGTGTTGAGCAAGGTGCAGCGACAATATTGTCATTATTGTCAACACAGTCAGATAGATCTGTTGATGCAGTGGACAGGAGTTCAAAGGTTACTCAGAGTATGTACAGTGATTCTCCAAGAAGACTGAAGTAGACCACTTGCAAAAGATCAAAGAAAAAGACAAGTAAGAAAAGTGTCGTGATATCACGACATATACAGCAGGCAAGAAAAACTGTCATGATTTCGTGACATGTTAGAAGAGAGAGAATAAGAAAGAAAAACTATCATGATTTCACGACATGTTGGAAGAGAGAGAGAAAAAAAGAAAAACTGTCACGATTTCGCGACATGTTGGAGGAGAGAGAAGAGGAAAGAAAAAGTGTCACGATTTCGTGACATATTGCAAGAGAGATTGTACGGATGAAAAAGTGTCGTGATTTCACGACATATTGCAAGGAAGGTTGTACGAACGAAAAAGTGTCACGATTTTGCGACATATTGCAAGGAAGGTTGTACGGACAAAAAAGTGTCACGATTTCGTGACATATTGCAAGGAAGGTTGTACGGACAAAAAAATGTCACGATTTCATGACATATTGCAAGGAAGGTTGTATGGATGAAAAAGTGTCACGATTTCGTGACATATTGCAAGGAAGGTTGTACGGACGAAAAAGTGTCACGATTTTGTGACATATTGCAAGGAAGGTTGTACAGACAAAAAAGTGTCATGATTTTGTGACATGTTGTAGGAGATAGAGTAGGAGAGAAAAAGTGTCGCGATATCACGATATGTCGAGTTTTCACGACCCGAAAGCAAGAAAAAGCGCTAAGGAGAAAAAGTGTCGCGATATCACGAAATGTCGGGTTTTCGCGACCCGAAAGCAAGAAAAAGCGCTAAGGAGAAAAAGTGTCGCAATATTGTGACATGTCGCATTTTTACGACCCAAAGGCAAGTAAAAGTGCTAAGGAGAAAAAGTGTCATGATATCACGACATGTCGCGTTTTCGTGACCCAAATTCAAGATAAAGCGCTAAGGAGAAAAAGTGTCGTGATATCGCGACATGTTGCATTTTCGCGACTAAAAGAGGAGAGAGAAAGTAAGAAGGCAAAAGTGTCACGATATCACATGTTATGTTCTCGTAGGCCAAAGCTAAGAGAAAGCGTACGGAGGCGAAAGTGTCGCGATGTCGTGACATGTGTTTTCGTGACAACAACAACAAAAGAGTTACAGGGGCAGTTGAAGCCGATGAAGACCAATGTTAGCTGATGAAGATTAGGGTTTACAATCGACAAAGTTTAGGGTTTGCAACCAACTATGATTAGGGTTACAGCCGACTAAGATTAGAGTTTTTGATCTTAAAAAATTTGTTATAAAAGGAAGGCTGTTTGAAGAGTTGTTTATGTTGAAGTGTGCAAAATTCGGTGAGAGTGCATAGAGTGCAAATTTCGGTCATAGATTATAGTGTGCAAGTCGTCGAATCATTCTAAGTGCAAATATCGCAAAGGAAGCAGAGTGCGCAGAGTGCAAAGTTCGGTCGTAGTGTGCAGCATGCAAGTTGACACCATAGTATGCTCATGGAGGTACATTTTTCCTTGGGGACACCATAGTCTAGGTATCCCCATGCACCATCTCTCCCTCTTTTCTTCCCTTTCTTCCCTTTATATCATCCTTTTTTCTTCTACTCGCTTGAAAATTGTTCCATCAACTCCGTATCCCACGTCATGTTTGGTTTCTATTTTTCCCATTTCATATAAATATTATCACATAAAATATCTTATCCCTTTTTTTCTTTTGTAATTCCCCTCATTCTTTCTTCTTCCATCTCCCTATATATCTCTTCATCATCTTCTATATTTCACTTTCTATGATCCCTACCTTTCTTTTTCTTACGATATCTACTATACATTGTGTCATCTTCATTCCCTCTTCTCCCGTCAATTTATTTTCCTAGATCCTTCAGTTCCTACTCTTATTCACAATTTTATGATCCAGAGATAAGGCTATCTAGGTTCTTTTTTTATGAGCAAAAAATCCTAGGAGGCGCCAAGAATGTAGGTCAAATTCATGATCTCATTTGAATTCCAAAGTATTGGGCTTCTTTTTACAAAAAATTAGATGAGTATTTCAAAATCTAGAAGGTTGCATGAAACTAGGATGCTCAAAATAGAGATGACGACATTAGCAATATCAACACAAAGCTTGTTTTTCCTAAAATTGTGTAAATCCTAAATTCGCGATGTTCCAAAATTGGGTGCCCAAAATAAGTGATATCAACACATCTCAAGTCAGATCTCGGGACTGCACAAAATAAAAGTAAGGATGAGAAAAAAACACCTTACACGAATTTGGGCCACTCAAAATGATAATGTCAACCAAAATAAAAGAAGCCTAGGATTACGCAAATCAAATTTTGAAGACTGATATTGATATCGCGATGCTTAAGACCAAGCCATCTTCGATGATTATGTAAAAATACTTGAAACTAAGTGCGAAACCACAAATTGTATTTCTTTAGCAAAGGCAAGAACTAAGAAGAAATTTTTTGAAAATGTGCAAATAGGTTTGAGTGCATGAAATATTGAAAACGTGCAAATAGATTTGACTTGGGATTCCTTTTGATTCTATCTAAGGCCATCAATGTTGGAGGCTTTCAAACCTTCAAATGACAAAATATTTTTGACCTAGCTTGTTGATGTAGTGAGCATGGCCTTCTTGACTAGCATAAGCTAGTAGGGTAAGCTAACTTGTATGATGGATAATTATCATATTGATAGGTGAATGGTCCTCATAGGCCAGGCCATAAAAGTCAATATCGATGACCAACAATGAATGTCTTCTTAAGTACCTTCTTGGTCTATATTCTTGTAAGGACGGATGATTTTCACATGTCTTTGGCTAAGGCAATACCTCATCCGACCAATGATGGAATTTTTTGAATGTGCCCTAGATATTTTCTCCTTTGACTTACGATTGGATGCCACATGTCAAACTTTAAATTGTGTTGGGGTATTTTTCCTTTTTTTTTGCACTTTTATCTATTGAAAGGACCACACGAACCATTGGATGGAAAATTATTGGCCCACAAGCCTTAGCGCCCTCAACAATACTAGCTTTAGGTAGAATATGAGTGTTCACTATTAATGGAATTTGTAATAGTCAACATGAATTTAGGACTTTTCTGCCTCCCTCTCAATGCTCCTCCTTTTAAGTAAAGGTAGGAGACACCTTCTAACTAAAGGCAAGAGGTGCCTCTCAACTTCCTTCTTTAGCTTATCTCATCTTTGTAGTGAGGTGGGGGTTGTAGGGAAATATTCCCTACAATACTATCCTTAGTATATTGATTCCACTAGAATTATATTAGGATATCTTTCTATTGCACAAGTGTAGCTTACATATATCTAGTATCCTCATTAGTTCAATTACAACCACACTTGGGTTATAAGCCTATAATGATCATCAATAAAATATGAGAGAAACATCAACATGATATAATTTTAAAAAAGCATGAAAAACATTATGGATTTAAGAGAGATCTAGGGGTAGGACAAGTTTATAGCAACCAATTTGATCACCTATAAAAACTTAAATGGTCCTACATATGTGTAAGTTTGGTATATTTTCTAAACTTGATTAAACTCTTCTATGGTTTCACCATAAAGAAAACCTTGTCACCAATAACAAATTGTATAAGAATTTTATTTTTTTCAACATAACTCTTGTTCCTATTTGTGGCTTCCTTTAGTGGTTGTCTCACTAGTCTCACTTTCTTCTCCATATCCCTTGGAATATAAATACTTCTAATAAATTTATCCTCAACTCTATCCCAAGAAAGATGTGTACAACATGTTTTATCAAAAAGTGATTCAAAAGAATCCATGCCAAGACTAGAATGGAAATATTTAGTATAAGAAATCCTACGAAGGGTAAATATTCATCTTATCAATATTGTTGATCCATGAAGTTATCCTCAATAGGTCCCCTAACTTTTGATTCATCCTCTCACTCTAACCATTGGTCTTTAGATGGTTAGATTAAATGATGTTCAACTTAGTTCTTAATGTAGCATTTAAGGATTTCCCAATATGGAAGTGACCCTAGTGTCCTTGTCAAATATGATTCTTTTTGGAATACCATGCAATCTAAAATGATCTTGCACAAACATGATAACAAAACTAGAAAATCATTCTTTAGATTTCTCAAAATAAAATGATCCACCCTAGTCAAATTGTTGAATACGACAAGGATATAACATAATTCCTAATTTGGTACATTAAAATTCCTTGTACAAAATCCATATTGATCATTTACTACTTTTGCTTATTAGTATGATGAGGATACAATAATTTTATTGGATGTACATGTTTAGTCTTTATTTGTTGCCACCCAAGGTATTTTTCTACAAATTTTGTTGCATCCTTCCTAAGGCCTAGATAAAAATACAATTGACTTAGGTTTTCCACCAGATTAGTCACGAATAATGGCCTAAATATAGAGCACATTGTGTTTCCTTCAAAATAGTGGCTTACAAATCATCTAGATTAGGGAGATAGATATGTTCCTTCTACCATAAGAGGTCCTTTATCTCTGGTTGTTACCCTTTAAATTGGTCATCCTAGGCATCAATATCTAGGGAAGACTTTACTCTCTAATAGTAATCATCCTGATTTAACTAGCTCAACATTCTCTCTAAAGATTGATCTAAAGGTAGTTAATGTAATTATTTGTCGTCTATGACCAACAACATCACCCACATAGTTTTTTTTTTCATTTGTTGTAGTTGATGTGAAAGTCTTATTCACAAATAAATTTTAATCATTGCCTCTACCAAGCATTTAGATCATGGAATTAATCCCTTGATGGCCATTATTTATTTTAAATGAATTACCCATTAGATAATGTCTTCACATTTTTAGTGTATGTACAATTGCTACCAATTCCAAGTCATGTGGCACATATTTTTATTTGTGTGGATTGGTTTTGGGGGATTCATAGGCCACCACTCAACCATCCCACATAACCATCCCTCCTAGTCCTTTCTCAAATGCATTAGTTGTGATTGTAAATTTTTCACTAACATCTAGCACTTTGAGTATAAGGGTTATTATTAACTTTACTTTCAATAGTTGAAAAGCCTTTTCACACTTTTTTATCCATTAAAACTTCTTCCCCTTCCTTTGGAGAGCAATTATCATATTGGCTATTTTAGATAAACCTTCCACAAACTTTCTATAATAGATTAAAAGTCCCATAAAACTATGGAATTTGTGAACATTTTTGGGTGTTGGACATTTTAAATAAATTTTATCATGTTTGGGTCTATTACAATATAGTCATCCAAGATAATATTCCCTTAGATAGTGTACCCTTTAATTATGAAAGAAAGAGAATATAGATAAATTCCCATAAATATAATGCTCTCTTAACCTTTGCATAACCATTCAAATATGCTCATGATTCTATTCTTCATTATAGGAGTAGTTTAGGATGTCATCAAGAAATATCAACATGAACCAATCAAGGCAATACTTAAAGACATTATTCATGAGGGTTATCAAATCTACTAGTATATTTATGATCCCAAAAGAGACATGTTGAACTTGTAATTCCCATAACAAGTTCTAAATACTATCTCATTTTTTTCTCTTTTTTAATACTTAGTTGATGATATCCATATCAAAGGTCTATTTTTAAAAATATTGTTGCCTTGTGTATCTAATCAAACAAATCATCCATATTTGGAAAAGAATATTGGCTCTTGATAGTTGCATTATTCACCATCTAATAATTAATGTAAATACTTAGTGTATCATCATTCTTCTTCACAAACATCATTTTTTTCCCCAAGTCAACACACTAGGTTGAATTAATCCCTTAAATAATATTTTTTACAATTGAGACTTGATTTCAAATAAGTTTATTGTTTTTATTTGATAGAGAACCTTGGATTATGGCTCTATTCCTAGAAGAACATCTATCAAGAAATCAAATTTCCATTAAGGGGGAATTCATGGTAATTTTATAACAAACACATCCTCATATTCAAGAAGGAATATTCCTAAAAAGTTCTCTTTTTATATCATACTAATCATCAATGTGTATTTCATAGAGTGTCTACCATTTCCTTTGGAATTTTCTCATTTGTATCATTGATATTTATCTCAAATTGATAGGTTTATGCAAACCTATAATGGAGGTATCATACCTTAGATCATCGAGACACTACTACTTTGAAAAAATAATCAACCTTGGATCTATGTTTCCATAGCCAATTGACTCCAATAATTACATCGTAGGACCCTAAAGGGGATACATAAAGGTTAAATTTAGTGGATAATTTAGAAACATATAACTTACCTTCAAATAGACGTTGTTCTACCCTCCTCTCTAATATTTTTTTGAGCAAAAAACCCTTTGTGGGGCCACCTTGGTTTGATAGACCATGAACAGGGGGTTCTACACCATCAAAGTCACCTAGGAGTCATGCCCGGTCTTTCCCATACCAACATTATCAATTGGATTTTGGGTACCCAATTCAAATTTATGGTAGGGTGGAGATTCGAACCTAGGACCTCCCTTGGAGGATTGCCCTCTCCTCTCCAACTCACCTACAACACCTGGGTGCTCTTTTTCCATATTGAACATTTAAATTATTCCTCATATAACAAGATCTTATAGGTATTTGGCTTAAAACATGTGGAGGTACAAAACACTAATAGGAAATCCAATAATTTTATAAGATACCTCTATTATAGCATTTTGATGCTTTTCCTAATGGTTATCTACTATGATGTGAATATAATGTTGTTGCTTTTTTAGTTATGTTCAAGGTCACGCATTTGATACTACACTATGTTGACAATGGTTGGCATAGTGGTCTTTGCCATAATTGTAACACCATCCTTAGGTATTTTCTTGACATTGTTTCTATCTCTTCTATTGAAATATCCCTTTTGTTGAGGATTCTACTGAGTTGGATCCCTATTCTTGGGATTCCTTTTATCAAACTTCTCCTTGTTCCTATTATATATTTGTACGTCAAATTCATGACCTCATTTGAATTCCAAAGTACTAGGCTTCATTTTGCAAAAAATCAGTTGTGTTTCAAAATCTACAAAGTTGCATGAAACTGGGATGCTCAAAACTGGGATGATGACATCAACAATGTCAACGTAAAGCTTCGTTTACCTGAAACTGCATAAGCCCAAAGCCACAATTTTCTACAATTAGGTGTCCAGAATAAGTGACATCAACACAACTCAAGTTAGATCTCAGGACCGCATAAAAGGATAGTATGGATGAGCAAAAAATATCCTTGCATGAAGTTGGGCTACTCAAAATGATGATGTCAACCAAAAGAAAAAAAATTTAGGAACACAAGTCAAATTTTGAAGGCTAAGATCGATATCACAATGCTCAAGATCGAGCTATCTTCGACGATGACGTAAAAATATTTGAAATTAAGCACGAAACTACAAATTACATGAAATTATGATTTCTTCAGCAAAGGCAAGCACTAAGAAGAAAATTTCTAAAACTGCACAAAGAGGTCTGTGTGCACAAAATCAATATGTGAGCGAACAAAGCCAGAATGCATGAAATTGGGCTGCTTGAGCCAATGATGTTACCACTCTCAAGCTTGAGCTTGAGACCACACAAACAAAGAGAACAACACAAAAAAAAAGGTGCACAAAGTTGGAATATGTTAAATGATAACATCAATAGACCAAAGCCACTGTTACATTCCATAAGAAATTTGTAAGCAAAATGAAGAGCCTAATTTTGTGTAATGTTTTAAGAAATATTATTTTTATACTTGCAACTACAATGGTGCTTGCTAGCTAGTTCTAGTGAATGATAGTAGAGCATGAAAATGATGACTCCATTAATACGGCTACTTGGAGAATGCAATTGTATTTCAACATGCCAAAATCAAACCAAATTCAAATCAATTGCAAAATGAAATCTAAACTAACTACATCAACTTCTAGAACACTTTTTCCAATCTTTTTGTAACCGTTTTCTCTAACTAAATGTAAATATTATCTTACAAGATTCAATATGTAGCCTATAAATATATAGAGAGACCTCATTACAAGGGTGGGCTTTGTAGTCCTTTGCCTTGTATTATTTTGTAATATTGCTACTATTCAATGAAGTAATAGTTGTTTAGCCTCCATTATTGTGTGATTTTAGGTTTTTATATGTCTACCTTGCTTTAAGTCATTTATGTTACACTTAGTTGTTAGTCTATTCTGTTAAAGTAATTTTGCTATTTGGATTGCTAGAAATTGAAGTCCTTGGAATGATTAGAGCATTTGTATTCATTACTTTAAGTCATTTTTGTTACATTCAACACTTAGTCTATTATGTTAAAGCAAGTTTGAATCACCTATTGGATTGCTAATTGTTTGAATTTTTTGAATGATTAAAGTGAATATTATGAGTTAAATGAACCTGTAATTGTAATCGATAATGGTTGGTATGATAAGTGTCATGTAATTGATTTGATAGCATATTGCCTAGTGAGATCCAATATTGTTACACTATATCCTATCCACCTTTCAATACCCTTCTCTAACCCTTACTCTTTTATAATCCTTTTCTCTCAAAATATAATCAATTAAATGAGTCAACCTTCTTTGAAGGTTGATACAAAGAGAAATATATTTTTATCCAATTCTATACTTTGGCTAAAGTCTAGGGCTCAACGCTTATCCGTAAGTATAACAAGTTTTAGTCTAATAATATAGTATTTTTTGGCAAGCCCGATGGGAAAAAATGATCAAATTCATCTCACCTTACCAAAGAATTTAATATTTGATGAAAAATATTGACCTCATTTGCAAACAATGTATGTTCATCTAACGACTCCCCTGAAGATCAAACTTAGAATTTGCTAGGAATAGGTTTGGACCCATAATTATGGCTGAACAATTTTACCTAGCCTGGTATGATACCAATCCTCTTAACATCCTAATCCTTCATGAAATATCAAAAATTATTCTTAAAGTCCTTTCTAGTTATGACAGTAATCAAAGAACAACTTATGAGCACTATCAAGATGTAGCTTCTTTAGCTACTATGTATAATATTATCTTTGAAGATGTAATGATTGGGCTACTCATCCAATTATTTGTGGGTAAAGTATTATTATGGTACATATCATTAGAAGGTAAGAGCATTATTACTTGTATTGAATTATATGAAGCTCTTATTATTGAATTTGATGATCCTAGAGACCTATCTTTGTTGCCCACTCATTTTTCATCCATATAAAGAGTCTCCGATGATAGTATATTTGATTTTAACATATGGTTTAAAATAACTTGGGATAGGATTCCTTAAGAATTTCAACCCTCTCATGCCCAAGATTATCTCTATTATATTCATACTTTCTATCCAAACCTAAATTTACTAATCAAGCAATCTAAAGAGAGAATATTCTCATAGGTTTTTCAAGAAGCCATACTAGCCAAAAATATGCTTATCACAACAAGAAAATTTTCTCCTATAAATATCATATACCCACCGATCCTTCCCTAAGTATGTTTTGTGCACCATATTATAAATATTCTAGGTCATATCCATCCCAAATTCCCATAGTTGTTAGCATTCCCACTATACATGAGGATCGATTCCAAACAAAATGATAATTGAAGGCAATGATCCAAAAATTGATTAAAGATGTCAGAAAATGGAGAAGTTAATTTCACTGTCCAATATTGATGACTCCACTAGTGTGAAGTGTACCATGGAGGGGGAGACAAAGTGATGTCTTGTTGATGATATACAAGAAGTAGTTGAAATCCTAGCTATGTGTAAATATTCATCGTGTATAGAGATTTGTGTCAAATAAAGAAGATTGCATCTTATGTCTATGAAAACCTCAATTGATGGAATATGTGGTATCTTTTACATCAGTGTTGGATCAATCATGCTCAGGAAGAACAATTGTCATTTACGGATAGTAATAAGTGATATATGATTCTAAGCATATTTGGAATCTAGTCGCACAAAGTGAGAAGAAGGTAATGTAGTATCATGCCTTGGTATCAATTTTAGAGAAGAAACCACTGAGTTAGGATTGAACATATAAGAAGTTATATTTTCTAGCTATGAATTTGAAACAAAGGATAGAAGCAATTAGTCAATTTTAAGGATTATGTAAGGCCTCTACATAAACATAAGAAGTTTTATAAGAAATTGAAAATATCCCTGCAATATCAATTCTTGATCTGAGAAAAGACCTATTAGTGGCTGAAGAAGTAGACCTGGTAGAATTATCCCTTGAAGAATCAAAGAAATATGGTAACTCAGCAAGTACAACAACAATGAGAACATCTCTAGGTATGCAAAAAAGTTAATCCCCTCAATTTTATCTATCTTGCTCCCTAGAAAGGTGCATACTATATAATTGTGTAGTAGGTTCAAAAGCCAAGGACACAATATGCCATTAGAAATTTGCAAAAGCATGGGATTGATCCGTATTCCATTGGAAGCCAAGTGTTTTCTATTTAAAAGGAGACTTGTAAAAGCAATTGGTCTCTTAAAAAATATTCCAATTTTGATACATGGATGCCCAAATATTATGGTGGTACAAGATATATTGATTGCTGATATGTCTCCCACGTTTGGTATGTGTTTATTTAAGAATTTCTTGGAACAAATCGAAGGACATTTTAACTAGGACCAAAGTCACATGATTATTCCCTACAATAGAAAAATATCCATAATATCTAATCAGGGCCTACACCCCTTCTACATTGAAGAATATGGAGAGCTAAAAACAACAAGAAAATGTGTCTAGGATGTAAAGTTAGAAATAAGTGACTTACTATAAGAAGAATTAGATCTAACATGGCAAAGGCTATGACACTATGATCATGGTTCACAAAGATTTTATTTAAAATAATATTCATACTCAGCAACCAACTACTTATCTTCCCAAAACATGGAAAGTCACGAGTCCCAACACTTCTGGTCATTTGATCAAAAAAATCTATGAGAAATAGGTACAAGTTGAGAAGAGAAAATCAAACAGAAAGTGACTTGATGATAGATATGTTTTTGGACTCTCTATAGAAGAAATTGGGAAGATCAACATTCAAAAATATGGAACTTAACCTAGGACAATTATCTATGGCTACCACACATGTTCAAAAATAGAAATTCCTTGAGAATAGAGCAAAATCATATTGGCATCTATAAGTGTCTAAATATAATTATGGAACCTTGAGATTTATCACAAAGAAAATCTCAATTTGGGTATCATATGGTCAGGATATTGTGGTTTTAAAGGATAGACAACAAAAAGTCACTCCTGCCAGGCATGGGCAAGCATGCTATATTTTTGTGTAAATTATCTAAAAGTAAATAAAAAGTTGACTACAGCTTGGGTAAATAGGTTAATTAGACAATGAGTGAATGGCCTTCAAGATTGATAAAAATAGCAAAGCACATCAAAGCATGTAGAAAATAATCTGAATAAACTTGATAAAAGGAGTGAAGAGTTAAATCCAAAGTAGAAAGATTCACAAAGCTTAGAAAATTATCCCTTCTAGCATTTTCTCTGCCCATAACACAACTCACACACTTAACTATCATTATCACCACTCCATACACCCCTTCCATATCTTTATTCCCCTCCATAGGATATAGTCTGTCAGTTCCCCTCCATTATACTTTCCTCGACTCCATAGCCCAATGGACAAGAAAAGAGAAGTGGACGAATGGCATAAAATGTACTCAAAATCATGGTATGGCATGAGCAAAGGTGACAAAATGATGCAAGATACACATCCCAAGATACTCTGTCATAGCATGATGTAAGAAAAATATAAGACAACCGAGCCAAAGGAGCTTAGTTGACATGAAGACATTAAATAAAGCATGCAAACAAATAGTTCGCACAAGCTCTAGAATTTTTGAAAAAAATACCAAATGGGAAGACATAAGTGTGCAATCATTATGGAAAGGCTAGCTGATAAAGCTCCCAATTGAGATTCATATAAAGCTACCTTAACCCTAGAATTCAAGATGAATTACTCTTCGATGTAGTCATGAGTTTTGAGATGGAATTAAAGCATCACATTGTTGCAAGTGATAAATAGAGGAATTTAGTATGCAATTACATGAAGAAAAGGAGAAAGTACAATAATGATAGATTTTGGCCTGCAAGCACCTAGAATATTTGCCTAAGGCACTTGGCTTGGACCTAAAGCAACTTTTGGCTGCAACAGAGTATTCTCATGGAGGTACATTTTTCCTTAGGGACACCATAGTCTAGGTATCCCCATGCACCATCTCTCCATATTTTCTTCCATTTCTTCCCTTTATATCATCCCTTTTTCTTCTACTTGCCTGAACATTGTTCCATCAAATCCTTATCCCACATATTCTTCGATTTCTATTTTTCCCATTTCATATAAATATTATCACATAAAATATCTTATCCCTTCTTTTCTTTTGTAATTTCCCTCATTGTTTCTTCTTCCATCTCCCTATATATCTCTTCATCATCTTCTATCTTTCACTTTATATGATCCCTACCTTTCTTTTTCTTACGATATCTACTATATGTTGTGTCATCTTCATTCCCTCTTCTCCCGTCAACTTATTTTCCTAGCTCCTTCAGTTCCTACTCTTCTTCACAATATTATGATCCAAAGATAAGGCTATCTAGGTTCTTTTTTTACGAGCAAAAAATCCTAGGATGCGCCAAGAATGAAGGTCAAATTCATGATCTCATTTGAATTCTAAAGTATTGGGCTTCTTTTTACAAAAAATTAGATGAGTGTTTCAAAATCTACAAGGTTGCATGAAACTAGGATGCTCAAAACAAAGATGACAACATTAGCAATATCAACACAAAGCTTGTTTTTCCTAAAATTGTGTAACTCCTAAATTCACGATGTTCCAAAATTGGGTGCCCAAAATAAGTGATATTAGCACATCTCAAGTCAGATCTCGGGACTGCACAAAAGAAGGACTGCACAAAAGAAAAGTAAGGATGAGAAAAAAAGCACCTTGCACAAATCTGGGCCACTCAAAATGATGATGTCAACCAAAAAAAAATAAGCCTAGGATTATGTAAGTCAAATTTTGAAGACTGAGCTCGATATCGCGATGCTTAATACCGAACCATCTTCGATGATTATGTAAACATATTTGAAACTAAGTGCGAAACCACAAATTGTATTTCTTTAGCAAAGGCAAGCACTAAGAAGAAAAATCTTGAAAACGTGCAAATAGGTTTGAGTGCATGAAACCTAGATGTAAGCGAACAAAGCCAAAATACATGAAACTAGGATGCTCAAGTTGATGATTTCACCACTCTCAAGCTTGAGCCTGGGATCATGTAAACAAAGAGAAAAACACAAAATAAAAGGTACACAAATTTAAAATATATTAAATGATGACGTTAATAAACCAAAGTCATGGTTTTTTTCCAGAAGAGATTCGAAATCAAAATGAAGAGCTCAATTTTGTGCAGTCATTCAAGAAACGTCATTTTTAGACCTACAACTGCCATGGTGCTTGCCAGCTGGTTCTAGTAAATGACAGTAGAGATTAAAAATGATAACTCCAATAATACGGTTACTTGTAGAAGGCAATTGCAGATCAACATGCCAAAATTAAACCAAATTAAAATTCAATTACAGAGTGAAATCTAAGTTGATCACATCAACTTCTAGAACACTTGTGTCAATTTTTTTGTAACAGTTTTCTCTAACTGAATGTAAATCTTACGTTGCAAGATTCAATATGTAGCCTATAAATATATAGAGAGACCTCATTACTCTAGTCCTTACCTGGTATTACTTTGTAATATTATCGTTTATTAATGAAGTGATAGTTTTTTGGCCTCCATTATTGTGTTATTGTAGGTTTTATATGTGTGCTTTATTTTAAGTTATTTTGTTACACTTAGTTGTTAGTCTGTTCTATTAAAGTAATTTTGCTATTTGGATTACTAGCAATTGAAGTCCTTGGAATGATTAGAGCATTTATATTCATTACTTTAAGACTTTTCCGTTACATTCAACACTTAGTCTATTTTGTTAAAGTGAGTTTGAATCACCTATTAGATTGCTAATTGTTTGAATCCTTGGAATGATTAAAGTGAATTTTATGAGTTAAATGAACTTGTAATTATAATTGATAATGGTTGGTATGTTAAGTGTCATGTAATTGATTTGATAACATATTGTCTAGTGAGATCCAATGTTGTTAATCTATATCTTGTCCACCTTTCAATACCCTTATTTAACCCTTACTCTTTTCTAACCCTTTTCCCTAAAATATAATCAATTGAAGGAGTCAGTCATCTTTGGAGGTTGAAACAAAGATCAATATCTTTTCATACAATTCTATACTTTGGCAAAAGTATAGGGCGCAACGACTATCTATAAGTATGGAAGATTTTAGTTCAACAAGAGTTTACCTTATAAGTAATTTATCTTAAAGGGAGGTGTTGTAAGATTATTTCCAAAGTGATGGCAAATAGATTAAGGTCATTGTTAGACAAAATCATTTCATAAGAGCAAGGAAGTTTTGTGAAAGGGAGACAAATTTTGGATGGAATCATAGTAGCTCATGAAGTTATACATTCAACAACTTCAAGAAAAGAGAAAGCTATAATCTTAAAACTTGATATGAGTAAAGTCTATGATAGGGTTAAATGGAATTTTCTTTTTGCAGTTTATATAAGTTTGGTTTTGGGAAGAAATGGGTTAGATGGATTAAAGTTTGTGTCTCTACAGTTTCTTATTTAGTGTTGGTCAATGGGTTAGTGACATAGTCATTTAAAGCCAAGAGAGGCCTTAGACAAGGAGATCCTCTATCTCCTTATTTTTTTTATTATTATGGTAGAATTTTTGAGTAGGAACTTAAAGAAGGTTTACAAAGATGGGTTTATAAGTGGACTTAAGGTTAGTAATAACATCGATAACATCACCCATCAACAATTTGTAGATGATACAACCATTTTTGGAAGGGCAAGATAAATGAGGTCAAAGATTTGAATAACTTTTTAAAAGAGTACGAAAGAGATTTAGGGCAAAAAATTAATAGGACTAAATCCAATATTTAATTTCTTAACACTTGCTAATATTAAAGTAAGAATTTATAGGTTGCTTCAAATGGAGGAGGTAAATTTACCAACAACTTATCTAGGGATGTCTTTATTTGAGGGGAGAATGAGGATAGATTTATGGAATCCAATTATTAGGAAAGTTCAAAATAAACTTCCAGTGGAAAGGTAGATGGTTATGATTAGCAATAAGAGCAGTTAATTAAGTCAGTATTACAAGCCATTCCAACATATTATGTCTTTGTATTCTATGCCAAAATCAGTCGAAATTTTTTAATATTTATTAAGCGATCCTTTTTATGGTCAGGTTTACATGATAAAAATAAAATTTCTTTCGTGAAATGGAGCAAGTTGTGTGATGATAAAACTAGGGGAGATCTTGGTTTAAGAGCTCTTACAGATGCAAACTTAGCTCTTAGGGGAAAAGTTATCTGGAGATTGTACAAATAGAGTCAAAGACAATGGGCAAAAATTCTTTTAAGTATGTTGATCCCAATGACCCAAGTTTAATATTTACTGCATTCTCTCTTCCAAATGGTTTTGCTCTTTGGAATGGTTTAAAAACATCTATTGATCTTATGATTAAAGGTTTAATATGGGTGGTGGGAACTAGAGAAAAAATTTCTATTTGGATGGATACTTGGTGTGATAAAAAACCACTCAATTTAGATCCAGTTTTGAAACCTTGGATGATATTGCTTCAAGATAAATATGGTGATAGGGTTTCAAACATTTTGTACAAGGATCAAGAAGGAAGATACAAATGGAAAGAAGATTTTTTACAAGTATACAAGATATTGATGCTAGGAGGCAATTGAGTAGAAAGATAACAACTGTAATTATTCCGAGGGGTGCCAAGGATAAATTGATTTGGGAGTTGAATAGCTCTGGAGAATACACAACAAGAAGTGGATATAATATTCAACACCAACATAATAATAATATCACTAGAATTTGAAGAGATATTTGGGATAGCCCAAGCATTCCTAAAGTTAAAATGTTTGTTTGGCTAGTAGGTCATAGAAGAATTTTATCCTATGATAACCTTATGAAAAGGGATTTTCATGGCCCCTTTGAATATGTTTTTTGTAATAAGGAGGAGAGTATTGGCCATCTCTTGGGACATTGCTCGCAATTGTCTGGAATCTATGACAATGGATTCTTAATATGTTTGGTAAATGCATGGTGATGAATATCAGAATTGAAGATTAGTTAAAGCAATGGCAAAGCACTTATAAAAGTGAGGCTTTACAAACAATATGAGATATATCAAAAACTACAATACTTTGGACTATATGGCTAGAAAGGAATAGAAGAATATTTAAAGGAAAGGAAAGCAGTTTAGACATAATTAAAAAGAAGATATGTTTAGCCATAGAGGAGTCTAAACCAACCCTATCCACTCAACCAATCCCTAATTTGGAAGCAGAGAGTCTTCATAGATGGAGTCAAGTCATTAAATGGAACTATGATATTGGGTACAAGAGAAGCAAAAATAAGGTAAAGAATATATAGTGGAAAACACTAGATGTGGAGTGGGTTAAATTGAATTTTGATGGAGCATCTAAAGGAAACCCAAGACCAGGAGGAGGAGAAATAATTAGAGATAATAGATGAGATATTTTGTCTCAGTATGCTTTCAATTGTGGATTTAAGACAAATAATGAAGTTGAAGCTTGGGTAGCTTTATAAGGGTTAAAAATATGTAAACGAATGAAACTGAATAGATTTTGGATGGAAGGTGATTCTCTCATAGTAATAAATGCAATTTGAGGAAAGCAAAGGCTCCATGGAATAGATGAGATAATTGTGGAAATTCAAGATCTTGCTAAAGAGTTTGAAGAAATCAGGTTTACACATATATTAAGGGAAGGAAACAAATGTGCAGATAAGTTATCCAATAGAGGGGTTTTGGTTGAGGATCGTGAAGTTTACATCTCCTTTCCATGGTTAGAGAAAGTAGAAAGTTTAGTTGAAGCTGACAAAAATTGTTGATTGCCTAAATCAATTAATGATAAAAATTTACTTTAATGTTTTCCATTGGTAATATCTATTTTATTTTGTAACAATAATGTGTGTTCATTTAGATAATTTTTTATAATTTTTGTGGTTGCAGTTGTGTTTCAAGAAGGAAATTAGAAATCCAGATTTGGTAAAGCGGACTATGTTAATGCGATATTTTGGAAATATTACTCTACTAAGATGCAATGCATAGATAGTAGAGGTGAAGTTTTGGCATTGTGAAGGCTACTATAGGAAAATGTCAAGAAAGATGCTAAATTTTGGAGTAATTGTATTCATACATAGATTTGAAAATATCCAGGAAATGAAAATCAAGAATTCATACATTTTATGTAAAATGATGTAGGTTTCTAACTATAGCATCTCAATTGAGATGAGAAGTTTATCTATTTGTAAACTCTCAAGCTCTAAAGAAGAGATGTAATTTGTTAAGGGTGGGAGACCCAAGTACAACCCATTTTTATCAAGCAAAAAAAAAATGGATAGAAGCCACCTGAGCTTGCTTGGTTTAATTTGTCTGAAGTTGGTCTCTTTTTCCCTTGGGTGGGTCAGACCTTCTTCTGTTTTGCCTTGGTTTCTCTTTGGATGTTTTTGTTGTTAGATCTTAGGTTTGGGGACCCTTTCAAAACCCTTTCTGTAAAAGGCTTGGAGAACCCTTTCAAACCCCTTCTTATACCTAATAAAAAAATATTTAAATTTTAATTAAACGATGTTAGTTTAATAGGTTATATTCTTCCATTCTTAAAGAGAACATTTAAACTAAAATATTTTCAAACAATACTATATATAATTATTAAACTATTATTATACCATTATATAATTATAAAACATGTTCGAAAAAAGTATTTTAAATTTAAACAATATATAACTATTTTCAATAATTTGCTTTGCATATTTATTTCATTAAAAATCTTCAAAACAACTGTCCTTTTATTCTAAACATTTTATAGTTCATGGTTGTAGTTAAACATCAAAACCCGCTCTAAAACCTGCTCAGAGTATTTGGAAAGCTTGGGAGGCCTTCAAACCCTGGCTTAGTTGGAAAGGGAGTTTCCACAAAGTAGGTGCTTCTTTGCCTTCCATGAATATTTGGTGGTCTCATGTTATCACTTGGCAAGGCTCTCCCCTAGCTCTAGTGCAGTAAGTCAGAGCGCAGAGGTTCTATAAGCATGGTATTGCTTCCATTTTTTATTTCTTCTCCCGACATACCAGGATTTGGATACCCTAAGAATTTTTTTGTCAAATTCACAATTTAAATCGTGGTGATAGAGATACTTACGAGGTGGTTATTGATAGTATTCCATTTTCTATTTGGAGCAACTGCATAAGCATTTTCAAAAACCTTGGTGTTCAGATTGGTGTTGGCCTAGGGAGCTTCCTGTTTTGTAATATAAAGCTCATCTCAATTACAAATGGCTCACCCTGCAAGTTCCAATGGTTGATAAGCTCACTCTGAGATGGGACTTAGTCTCTCTTCCCTCCCGATGGAATAAGAGGTTTCGGATTGCTTGGGCTACTTATATTGAACCTAAACAGAGTTTTTTTGCTTGGATCCTCATGCACCAGGGATTGTCTGTTGGCAGTAGGCTCAAGCATCTGGGTGTTCATAATTCCATTTGCCCTGTTTTTGGACAGGTGAAAGATTTACTGCATGTTTTTTGGTTTTGTGATCGGGCTCAATCGGCCTGGGAGTGGCTTCTTGAAATTTTCAGATCTTTTATGCAAGAGGATTTTACCTGGGTGCATGCTATTTTGGGTGACCCTATTGCTTTTTCCTTCAAATTGGGTGTTGTTTGGAATATTTTTAGAATTGGTACCCTGTTTTATCTATGGAAGTCTCGGAATAGAGTTATTTTTTCTCAGCAAGATGTCGGGTGTGTCTTCTCTATTGTTGATAAATATGATATATTCTTTGATTTTTGGTTACAGATTCAAGTAGAGGTTGAAAAATTACATGTGAAGCTACAATACTTACGTACCCTCATGGATCATTGGGGGAATGCGCCCTGCGCTATGAGTCGTGTGCCTCTTCCTTCCCCTTCCAAGGGAGGTTCCAGGTCCCGGTTGTCAACTCACCGGGGGACCCGTCGTCGGTCGCGACCCTCTGTTGGTCCCAGCCCCCATCTGTAGTACAAATATGGAGAATCTGGAGCTGGAGGCCCGCCTCGCTCGGCCTCTGGTTGGGATGTTCGACCTCTTGAGCAAGATGATGCCCCTGGTTGAGGTGAAATTGTATTAAATGCACATACCCGTACTATGAGTGATACTACTGTTGATGGTTGGGGGGCTCCAACTTCTTCAACCGTTGGATGGACTTATGACCATATGGAGGAAAACTTTAGGCCTTCCACCTGACAGTAATTTCTGGGCTCCTTTCTTTCTGAATTCATATTTGACATTGTTTTGATGGTTGTTATCTGATTTTTTGTGAACTCTTTCTGACACTCTTGTGTACTCCTACCCACGATGATTAATGTGTTGGTTTTTGAAATATGCTAATCTCACTTGCCTTTTTATATAAATAAACATTATTTAATTAATATAATGACTTTTTCTTAAATAATAATTATATATATATATATATATATATATATATATATATATAAATAAGTCAGAATTTCAGAATTTCTTTTTTATATAAGAAACCTTTTATAAAGTTAATGGAATTTTAACTATTCACGGTATTTAGTTGAAGTAATTCACGTGAATGCACGGACAGTGTTTGCTTAGACATCATGTATCAAGTGGGGGGTCGCCTTTTTCGTTGCCATTTACCATAACAATGATTGAACACCATCTTTATTTGTTGGAAGATTCCAAAGAAAAATAAGTCTGCAATTATATATATGTGTGGGTGTTTTCAAGACGGAATGGAACAACTGTAGGCATTTATTCGATGGAAAGCCATGATTATTGTCGCTCTCTCCAACAAATCGGGGACATTCTTTGGAAATGGACTTGCCCACCCACAGACGGTGGTGATTATTTAAAGCTTGTTCAGTTTATTTTATTTATTTATCCTTGTCTATGTAGACAAGGATTTTCCATCTACAATACCTGTTTTTAAGATAAGATTCCGATCAATTCTCATTTAAATAAGATGTTGAAAGGATAAGTTAGTTGCAATTTGATTTTTTTTGGTAATAGGTTAAAATTTTTGACAACAAAAAAAATAAAGAATATATTTAACTGTTAAGATGT
This sequence comes from Wollemia nobilis, assembly GCA_028583015.1. NCBI lineage: Eukaryota > Viridiplantae > Streptophyta > Pinopsida > Araucariales > Araucariaceae > Wollemia > Wollemia nobilis. The sequence goes on from JAQPPZ010004205.1 coordinate 15,014,641, forward strand.
ATAATTTCAAGAAGTTGTGAAATTCAAATAAAAAGATTCAAGATTTCAAAAAGCACAAAAATTATATATATACACTATATTCAAGAATAGGTGCATAAGTACTCAAATAAATTTATTAATTAAAAATTATTTATTTTATTTTTAATATTAAAGAAAACTTTAACTTATTTATAATCAATAATCTTGCTGACCATTTTATATTAGATCTGACAATCTTGTTTGATATTTTTTTTTTGATGAGGAACCTTTTATATACAACATATTCGCAACATGTGAGGGAGAGATTTGAACCTGGGCTTCTTCATAACTAGAAAGTTTTAACTACCCACTTGTTCTCCAACTCCTTTACATGAGAGGATTTGTTTGATATTTTCTTATTAATTAATACAATCTCTTGTCTTAGGAATATTCAAATATATTTTACTTTTATAATAAATTAAAAAAATATATTTAAATTTTTTATAAATATTAATTTTAATTTTATATTTTATTATATAAATAAAATTTATATTTATATATTTAATTTCAATAAATTAGGAGAGAAGAATAAGATGTGACCCTTATTTCCTTTTGAGTTGTTTGGAGAATGAAGATTTTGTGATAAATTGACCTTTACGGAGCGGCATCGGATGGCTTGAGATTTTATGCAGATTTTTAGGGGAAGTTTTTTTTTTTTTGTTTTCTCTACTTTACTTCCTTTCCTGTATATTGTCTGTTACACTTGTTGAAAGTGAACTTTGACAATAATACGTGTGGTGCTAAAAGCCTTCACCTTCCTCTCATTAGAAATTGCGTAGAGATAAAATTATTATGATTATTATAAACTATGATGGGTATTGCATCTTTAATTCTTAGGATTCTTGATGTTCTTCAGTTACAATTCTTTACAATTAATGTCCTTTACTCACCACATATGCTATCCTTTTCAAAATAAAAGTTATCTATACCCAAAGCCTTTAATCTTTAGTCCATTTATGTTATAACTTAGGTATTTTTTTAACTAAGCCAATAAAAAATATTAAAAAATTATCATTATAAAAGTTAAGGAGTTGATAACTTATTAAAAAAATAAAAGAGTTGATAATTTGATCATTTTTAATTTTATTTTATTCATAAATATCATGAGTTCAGTCTAATAACATGTATCTTCTGATTTTAGTGGTAAAGTCTCGCAAAAGACATATTCTAAATGTGGTTGGTAGATTGATCATCACAATGTCTTGGTGTATTGTTAGGTTGGAGCATGCTTGGAGTGCTAGAGAAAAGTCCCATATTAATCCGAAGATTGGCATTGCAGTGCCATCTAACTAAATTACCCTATTGCTAGCTTGCTCACAGGTTAAGCCAAATGCCTCTATTACCCTTTTAGGCATGATCGATGTGCTTGACCCCGAGTCCACCAGACAATTGTATATCAACTTGTCCCTATGGGTCAAGATCAGGTAGAATGGCATAGGCTTAGGCTAGTTAGGCTATAGGCTAAAGATTTGTAGCATGGTGGGTGTTCCTTATTCACTCAACTCTTTCTACTTCCTTAGGGCCTCTTCCAAATTCTTCATCTATTCAAGAATTGAGAGGACATCCCAAAGAGTTATGGCTACGAGTGGCTTCCTTAGGTGCTCCACCATATTAAAGGGTTTGATAGGAGCCTTCAAAATGGTATTGCATGATGTCAAAGATTTTGGACCTTTCTACCATTGGAGGAGGGCTCGATGGATCTATAACAAGTTTCCTTAAAGGCTCAAAGACTACTCTTGTGAATGCCAAGATTGCTTGAGTCTAACTGTTTGGTGTAGCTTGTGTTGGAGCATTCTTTTAATATCCAATTCTCTTATTTGGGGTCTAGTATTTGTCAGACTAGATTTTCTTTGTTCTTCAATAACCCTTCTCTTCGCCTCGATGATATATTTTGATTGGACTTATGACCTCCTAGAATTTGAGGGGCCTACTTCATCTGATACAACATACACTTTTGCTTCATCCCATGTGATAAAAAATTGCGATAGGACTAATGAGTTGGTAACTGATGGCATGGTTAGAGGTTGTAAGGCAACTTCCAAACTTAGTTTTTGGGCTTTTGACTAAGAAGGATGTGCAATACTATGGTCAAAAGAAGTCATCCCTACTGCTTGAGATTCGGGTCTGACGTAATAGTCAAAAGGATGATAGTTGGGAGTAAATTAGTACCATCCATTAGGATCTTCAACATAGTTAATTTGTGTGGTGACTATATCCCTAACTATATTTATAGATGTTTGTGGGATTGAGACTAACATAGGTAGTATTTTTTGAGTTGGAGCCTATGATTTACCATGATTTGTATTAGTCGTAAACAAAGGCTTATAATATCTAGTTAGAGGTAACCAGACACTTAGGTCTCCCCATTGGAAAGGAGGATTTGGGTAAATTTTGTAGGGAAACCTTTAGGTATTATGTTGTCTCTTCAGGGTTGTGATATCATTAGAGAAGGTCCTCATCATATTATACAATTAATCAATTTTAGCAACAAAAGGAGCAAAAATTTAAGCTTGTTATGGTTTTGCAACAAGGATAATTAGACTAGTGGTTGGTTGCACAATTAGAGAGGGTTGATATAAGGTCTAAATGGAAGGAAACAATGATGGAGGTTGTTTAAGGGATAGCCTCCCTATCTGGATTAGATCATTTTTAGCATGGATGGTTCTCATAGGCCTTCGATAATGAGTTCCCTCTCCTAGACTTAACCATCATGGCAAGTTTAGAATCGAAAGCTTTCAAATAGTAAATAAATACCATACCTGGACGTGGTCGAATCTTGTTGGGGATCCTTTACCAAGTCTTGTGGAACTAGAAATTGAAATCATTCATTATTTCTGTAGGTACCCTTTTGATGTTTGTGAGTTGCTTTAAGAGAGATGCTATGTTTATATTCTCTCTGACTCTACTTATCAGGAGTTTCACCAATTGAACCTAGTTTCTAACTGATTATACATTGAGGTTGAGGTATCATTCACAAACCCTTCCTATAAAAGAGGCTACCAAAAACCTTAGGGTTATATCTTGCTTCTCAATAAAGTGCACATCACACAAGCTCACTAGGTGGTGCAAATGCTCCATCAGGGTGACAAAATCCTCTTCGAAGAAATAGGGTAGGGACTTGAGTGCTAAGGTGGGAATTGGATCCCATACATTAGGTGGAGTTGACAGGATCAAAGGACCTCTATCATTCCATACCAAAAATTTTCAAGGAAGGTGGTTTAGCGAGACTACCATGTTGCACCGTTGGTTCCTCCTTTGATTCTATGGTGGCATAAGATCTTGCTAATTAGCTCAAACAAAGGCTCTAGTTATAAGCCTTTCACTCATATAAATCTAGGCCATTTCCTTGAGGGCAAAGTTACCAAGTGGTGAAATGGTGGTTCAACAAGCTTATGAGACAAAGACCTCCATAAAAATATCAGTCTAAATTTTGTCAGACAACTTCTTCAAAGTTTTTCTTTTTAACAAAGTCGACAAGTGAAACTTCCAATGCTTCTCTACAAATAGATTGACTTATGAACTTCACCAGAATCAAACTCAAGAGTCTTTTTCAACTTCATGGGATAAACATAAAATCTCATCCCATAGGGCATGCTAGATGAATTGTTATCTCAAAATTCAACTCATTGGGGCAAAAACCCAATGTGCTTGGGGTACCCATGCCTTGCATAGAGATACATAAAAAGAAGCAATGTGGATGAATGAATTGACTATGGAGAAACCTCTAGGATTTTTATTTAAGGTCGACTCCTCGTTGGATTAATCTTTGGTGCATTAAGACCTTCACAAGCTAAGGTTTGTTTTTCTTGGGGGGTTGTAGGGAAAGGAATTGCAATGAAAGTAAAAAATGTAGGAAATGTAAAGGAATAGGAAAGTAAAAAATAAACCTAATCTATGGGGGTGATGCACTAAAATTAAAGTCCCCCTTCCAACTACATGAAATGGATAGAAATGAACACACTCACCATAGTCTAATAGCTAGAAAGTTAACATGTTATATTATGCATAACCTAGAATTGAAAACACATTAAAGAAGTAGGATAGAGAAAAATTAGTCACAAATTCCATTCATGTGCCAAAATGATTACAAGGCATGTGGCCTAGAGAGGCTCAATACTCCTTAGGCAACATTTCGAGGCTTGAACTCTGCTTGTTACAACTGAGAAGGGAGGGTGAAAGGAAGATCCCACAAGTCCAAATAAGAGATATGAGTAGAAAGCTCCTAATACCTTTACAATAAAATTTTAGGCCTATTTATAATATAAGAGGAGGATTCTTTCCCTTTGAAACTCTTCGTAATGTATCACCAAATTCTCCTATGCATTGTAGCAAAAATCCTTCTACAACCCTAATTGGTAGCTTCAAGGTCTTTGGATCTAAGGTCATCAATGCTAGAGGATTTCAAACCTTTGGATGATAAATCATTGCCAACTTATCTCATTGTTGCTACGCTAGGGTGGTTGCACATTTAAGACTTCACCAGGTCTTCCTCTAGAGTCTCCCGCTTGTTAATGTAACGGGTATGGCCTTCCTAATTGACATAGGCTAGTAGGGTAGGCTAACTTGTATGATGGATAATCATCATATTGACATGTGGATGGTCCTAATTGGCCAACTTGCAAAAGTCAATATCGGTAGCCAATGATGAATGTCCTCTTAAATGACTTATTGGTCTACCTTCTTCTAAGTGCAGGTGTTTATCATGTGTCTTTGGCTAAGGTAAGACCTCATATAGCTAATGGTGAGTCTTTTTCGAATGTGCCTCGACTCTTTTGTCCTTTGGATTTTGATCAATTTTCATGTATCCAACTTCAAATTTTGTTGCAACCTTTTTTATTTTTTTATGCTTTCCTTTGTTGAAAGGACCACATGGACCATTGGATGGAAAATCATTGGCTTATGAGCCTTGGTGCCCTCAATGCTACTGTCTTTAGGCAGAAGATGAACATTGCTCATTGATAGAAGATCTAATGGTCGACATGAATTTAGGACTTGTTCACCTTTCTCTCAACATCTCTCCTTTCGATTGAAGGTAAGAGGTACCTTTTGACTAAAGGTAATGTGCCTCCCAATTGCCTCCTTTAGCTTGTTCCACTTTTAATTGAACTTTGCAGTGAAGCAGGGTCTGTAGGAAAAATTTCCCTATAATACTATCCTCAGTATATTGATTCTACTAGACTTATATTAGGATACCTATCTATTTCACAAGTGCAACTTACATGTATCTAGTATCCTCACTAGTTTAATTACAACCACACTTGGGTCCTAAGCCTATAATGATCATCAATCAAAGATAAGAGAAACATCAACAATAAATGGTTTGAAAAATAACATGAAAAATATTATGGATTTGAGAGAGAGTTAGGGCTAGGCAAGTTGATAACAACCAAGTTGATCACCTATAAAACCTCAAATGGTCCTACATATCTAGGTACAAGTTTGGTATATTTTTTAAATGTGATGACTCTTCTATGACTTCACCATAAAGAACACCTTGACGCCAATAATAGATTATATAAGAGTTATATTTTTATCAATATAACTCTTGTTCCTATTTGTGGCTTCCTTTAGTGGTTTCCTCACTAATCTCACTTGCTTCTCCATCTCCCATGGAATATGTAGACCTATGACAAATTTTTCCTCAACTTTATTCTAAGAAAGAGGTGTACAACATTTTTTTATTATTAAAAATTGACTTAAAAGAAGCTCTGCCAAGACTAGAATGGCAAGAGTTTTTATAAGAAAAACTACCAAGGGTAAATATTCATCTTATCAATATTTTTGATCCATTAAGTTATCCTTAATAGGTCCCCTAACGTCTGATTCATCCTCTCACTCTAACCATTGGTCTCTAGATGGTAGGATTAACTAATATTCAACTTAGTTCTTAATGTAGAATTTAATGTTTTCTAAGTTAAGAACTAATATTCAACTTAGTTCTTAACTTATAAAATCATTCTTTAGATTCTTTAAAATAAAATGATCCACCTTAGTCAAATTGTTAAATACAACAAGGATGATATAATACCTATATTGGGACATTGAAAATCCTTGCACAAAATCCATATATATCATTTACCACTTTGGCTAATTAATATGATGAGGATATAATAATTTTATTGGGTGTACGTGTTTAATATTTATTTGTTGCCACTCAAGTCATTTTGCCATAAATTTTGTTGCATCCTTTCTAAGGCCTAGCCAAAAATACAACTGACTTAGGTCTTCCACCAACTTAGTCACACATAGATGGCCTAAATATAGAACATAATGTGTTTCCTTCAAATAATGGCTTGTAAATCATCTATATTAGGTAGATAGATGTGTTCCTTCTACCATAAGAGGTCATTTATCTCTAGTTGTTACCATTCAAACCAATCATCCTAGGCATAAATATCCATGGAAGAATTTACTCTCTAATAGTATTCATCCCCATTTAACTGGTTCAACATTCTCTCTAAAGGTTGATCGAAAGGTAGTAATCACAATTGTGTGTCTTATATGACCAACAATATCATCCACATAGTTTTTTCATTTGATTTCAAAGTCATATTCATAAAGAAATCATAATCATTGCCTCTACCAAGAATTTAGATCGAGTTAAGTAACAATGGACTTGATCCCTTGATGATCATTCTTTAGTTTAAATGAATTACCCATTAGATAATGTCTTCACATTTTTAGTGTATGTAAAATTTCTACCAATTCCAAATCTTGTGGCACATATTTTTATTTAAGAGGATTCATTTTATGGGATTCATAGGCCACCACTTAGCCATCCCACATATACATCCCTCCTATCCCTTTGCCAAATGCATTAGTTATGATTGTAAAATTGTTGCTAGCATCTAACACTTTTACTATAAGGGTTATTGTTAACTTTGCTTTCAATAATTGGAAAGCCTTTTCACATTTTTCTATCCATTCAAACTCCTCCCCCTTCCCTTGGATAGGAGTTATCATATTGGCAATTTTAGAGAACCCTTCCACAAAATTTATATAATAGCCTACAAGTCCCATAAAACTATGGAATTTATGAATATTTTTTGGTGTTGGTCATTTTTAAATAGATTTTATCATGTTTGGGTCTATTATAATACATTCATCCAAGAAAATATACCCCTAAATAGTGTACCATTTTATGAAAGAAAGAGCACTTAGATAAATTCCCATAAAGCTATTGCTCTCTTAACCTTTGCATAACCATTCAAATATGCTCATGATTCTCTTCTTCATTATAGAAGTAGTTTAGGATGTCATCAAGAAATATCAACATGAACCACTCAAGATAATCCTTACAAACATTATTCATGAGGGTCATTGAATCTACTAGTTTGAATTAATCCCTTAAATAACAATTGTTATAATTGAGACTTGATTTCAAATAAGTTTATTGTTTTTATTGGATAGGGAACCTTGGATTATGGTTTTATTCCTAGAAGAACATATATCAAGAAATCAAACTTCCATTAAGGGGGAAGTCATGGTAACTTTGTAAGAAACATATCCTGATATTCAAGAAGGGATATTCCTAAAAAAATATATTTTTTATCATACTACTCATCGATGTGTATTGCATAATTTACCATTTTCTTTTTTATTTTCTTAGTTATATCACTGACATTTATATCAAATTGATAGGTTTATGCAAACCTAGAATGGAGGCATTATATATCAAATCATCAAGACACTCCTCTACTTTGACAAAATAGTCAACCTTGGATCTATGTTTCCATAGCAAATTGACTCCAATAATTACATCATAGGCCCCTAAATGTGACTTATAAAAGTTAAATCTAGTGGGTAATTTAGAAACTTTTAACTTGGCTTCAAACAAACGTTGTTGTACCCTCCTCTCTACTCTTTTTTCATATTAAACATTCTAGGTATTCCTCATTTAACAAAATCTTATAGTTATTTGGCTTAAAATTTTTGGAGCTACAAAATACTTAACTATTATAGTAATAAACAAAATATTAATAGGGAATCCAATAATTTTGTAAGATGCCTCCATTATAACATTTTGATGCTTTTCCTAATGGTTATCTTCTATTGCATGAATATAATGTTGTTGTTAGTTTAGTTATGTTCAAGGTTTGGCATTTGATCCTACACTATGTTGACACTTGTTGGCATAGTGGTATTTGCCACAATTGTAGCACCATCCTTAGGTCTTTTCTTGATATTGTTTCTATCTCTTCTATTGAAATATCCCTTTTGTTGAGGATTATATCAAGTTGGATCCCCATTCTTGGGATTCCTTTTATCAAAGTTCTTGTTCCTATTATAGAGTTTACCTTCTAAGTATATTATCTTAAAGGAAGGTGTTGACTACTATTGAGTCTTGTTTTCTCCTTTAATTCCTTATGATAAGAAGTTATAGGTTGCAACTTTTGCTTTCTCAAAAACTAGCTCTATAGTCAAAGGGATATGGGTGTCCATATCAGTACCGATCTAAGGGTTCAACCTCATGATGAAATTTTTGATCCTAAATCATTTATCTTTCTCATACTATAGAGAATACTTAAGGGTTTGATGAAAGTATCCTAATACTAAGTTATAGTCAATTTGCCTTGATTGAGGTTTTGAAACTTAATCGTCCTCTTGTTAAAGTATAATTGTACTAACCATCGTTGATGGAATTGTGTAACAAACTATTCCCAAGTAATATTTTCAACACTTAATCTATTCTTGGATTTTTCATTGCTCCACCATGATGATGCTTCTTTGGTAAGCTAACATGCACCCCAACCTACCTTGATTTTCTCATCGAAGTCACATATTTGAAAATACATCATCTCTATGAGTCATGACTCATATCCATCTTCAAGTGTTGTACCATCATATTTAGGTAGTGCAATCCATTTTAGGTCCTTGGATAACTTAACTTCAAAATGAGCTTTCTTTTCCACTTTTCGCTATTAATGGTTTTACTCCACTTATGTGGACTTGTGGTTACTATCCTAGTTATTTTAATTACTCAGGGGGCTTTCACTCTCAAAGGGAATATTCTCATCCTCTTTCATATATTCTTAATATTTCTACTCTATATTAGCCATTTTGTCCCATTTCTTCTTCAATAGGTCTATAATTTATCTAGTTTGTCTGATATGCAACCACTGTGACCTTCACTAGTCAAATGATCATCATCGTTTGTCCTAACTATTTTTCTGGTTATATAAACAATTTATGTAGTTTAGCACTGGTGAGCTAAATATACCTTAATGTTGAAGCTAGGATTGAAACCACATATAACAAACCCCCCTTCTTGAGATTTCCAAATATAGCATGAATTTTATTTTTTATTCTCGTTATTGTTGCTAGAAATTTTTATTTCTAACTATTTAAGCAACCTAACGTAAATGTAGTCTATTATGCAAATATAAAATCAATTACTTTTAAATGAGTTTGTTATACTTAATTAAAATTATTCATCAATTCTGAATCTTAAGTGTTATCATTTCATTCATTTTCATGCAATCAATCAACCCTAATCATTGCGGAAAATAATACAAACAACATAAATAATTTTTATTTGGACAATAACCAAAACAAAGCATCCTTCCATTATATTATGACGATGTTAAGTACTAATTGTTAAGAAAATTTATTCTTACAAAAATAAATCATTTAACTATATGTAGAAATATCAAAACATTCATCCACAAATAATTATCCATAATAACAATCCACACAATAAGATAGAGGAAAATAATGCCCTTAGGATAGGAAAACTGCAATGATACTCCTTAAGAAAAAAATTACTTCACAAAATCTCCCAAGATAAGAGTGTCACTTAGAAACAACAAAGTCTCATAAGCCACTTTATGTGCAAAGATGATTATAAGTGAACGCTTGATATGAATGATGATCATTACAATGACAATACCCCTTATTAATATACTCATTTTCTAATGCTCTTTTGGGAAAGACTCCTAAACCTTATCCCAATCATTATTATAATATAATAATATATTATAATCAACCTTTGGATTATGTGTGATCCATGGTAACTATCCATAATACACATATACTATATAACATCATATTCCCATGTACTTATCCCATATCATTCCACCTTCCTTACAAATGTTTCATTCTTAAAATATGAAAAGAAACTAAATAATATAATCTTCAAAAGAATGTTGACAACTAATACCAATCTTGATCATGTGAAGGCAGGGTTGTACACCATGCTTTAGTAAGTAACCAGAGTATAGTTGGATAACCATATATTGGATAAACAACATCCTTATTGAAGATTGTCTTATACAATCTATAACCTTGTGAATTTTTTTTTTTAATCCATAAGGGAGTTGGTTACATCCACATTCCTTTTCTACAACCAAGTAGGGTTCAAATCTTGGGACTGCCTCCAACAACACCTATTCCACCTTGTTGTTATTTAACCTGACATAAGGAGGAGCACTAGAGACTAAGGATTGATACTGTCATTGTCAAGTTGACATGCACTTAATGGACACAGGTCAAACTACGTTTACACAAATAAGATTGCCCCAAGAATTTGAACCTAAATCTCTTCTTAGTAAAGACTAAAACTTACTAATAAGTGCACTGACAAAGTAGGCGGAGATTTTGCGTATCGCGTGGGGCCATCATAACAAATGATTGAACACCCACAAAGTTCAGTTCAGTTGAGGGTATACACACTGAAAAATCTGAAGTTCTTAATGGGAAAAGTGGACATAAATGGTGAAAGTTTCTTTTCTGGTTCATATTTGTAACTTGACATGGTACCACTATAGATATTTATTTGGTAGTGGTAATTTTTCATTTTTAATAATAATAAAAGTTTTTTTTTATGGGTTAGTGGATTGATGAGTTATGATTTTTATTAAGAAGGGACTTATTCAAATTCTAGGGCATGTCTGTTTGCAAAGGTAGTTGAATATTTTGAGTGCATGTCAGCCCGACAGTCCGTATAAATCTTGAGCTCCGTATAAATCTTGAACTACCGATGGTCCACTTCATGTTCATGTCGGATTAAACAACAATAAAGTGGAATAAGAATTATAGGGCCCACCCTAATATTTGAACCTTGGATGATAGTAACTGTTTCTTCTATGTATCAATAACAACTAATAATAATAAAAGTGATAAAGTCTTGGGGACAATGCAAAGAGCTTTGGCTTTGACTTTTTTTGATAGTTCCAAGGTTCAAAATGCAACGTGTGTGTGACTGTGTGTTAATATTCTATTGATAAACTTAACTCTCCACCTTATTAGATGTCTGCTCAACCTTATGTATAAGTTTATTACACTACCCAATTCTTAAAAAAAACCCAAGAGTGAGCAGAACCCACCCCTCAACCCCCCCCCGTTGTTATAAACTCAAAAAAAAAAAAAAAATAATAAATAATAAAAATGATAAAAAAAATATGTATAAGGTTATTACACTACCTAATTCTTAAAAAAAATTAATAAATAATAAAAATGATATAAAAAAAAATTGAAAATTGTTGTAAAATTATACTATTAGCAAGGATGTCACTTACATTATCGATGATGTGACCCGTGTTCAATCTCCATGGTGAATGTGTATAAGAAGTATTACTCAATTAAAAAAAATTATACTACTAGCATGAATTTATTGAATTCCTGGATTTTAATTAAAAAAATTATTTTTAAATTTAAAAATAAAAAATTGTGTATACCCAGTGATTGTCAATAAACATTGGAAGACTTCCTCTCAAGGTAAATAGTGGATGCTTATATATATATATATATATATATATATATATATATATATATATATATATATATATATTTATTTATTTATTTATTTATTTGTACATAAGTTTATTCATATATCATATATTTTATATTTTGTTATGGTTTGAATTTAGGTTTATGGAAAAAGAACCAAAACTTTAATATAAAGTGTTATATTATTTGATGGAAGTTTTATTAATTAATTGTTTTATGTAACCATTGTGGGGTGTATCCATATTAAAATATCACTTCATATAACATATGACTATACAAACATTAAAAACTACTTTAATTTTTTATCTTTTTCTTTTTAATAATTAAATTAATTTTAATTTTAATATATTTTATTATAATTTTAAGACTTTTAATTTTAATAATAAAATAATAAAAATAAACTACAAATCTTCAAAACAATATATTTACATACATAAAACCCTACTATATCTGAACTTTCTTCCAGTTGAATCTGACTTAATATATGCATGGTTGTGTGCTTTAGTTTGTCTATGTAACCATAGATAAAATGTAGAGTGCATCGAGCATCTTATATCTTTAAAATATTTAAAATTTAAGTTCATCGTAATTTAAATTATAATTATTTTAAAATTTTAAGTTCATCCAGATTTAAATTATAATTTCATTCTCAAACAAAAAAATTTAAATTAAAATATTTCCAAACATTATTAAATTATTATAATCACTACATTAAAAACCTATTTTAATTTATTTAATATATTTTATTCTAATTTTAATACTTTTAGGTTTTAATTATAAAATAATAAATAACTACAAATCTTCAAACAATATATTTACAACAAACCCACTAACAACCCCCAGCAACAAAAAAAATTGATATTAGTTTAATAGATTATATTTTTCATTCTCAAACAAAAAAATTTAAATTAAAATATTTCCAAACATTATTAAATTATTATAATATCACTACATTATAAAACCTATTTTAAATTTTAATCATTTATAACTCCTTTAATACTTTTTTCAAATATTTCATTTCATAAAATTCTTCAAAACAACAATCATATTCTAAACATTTTATATTTCATCCTTATAGTTTTCCATAGTGCACACAATTGAGATCTGAAGGCAAGACAACTCGATTGTTTGACCACGATCTACAAAGGCTAAACTAATTTTTCCTTAAAATTGGTTACAATCACATTATTTTTAATAACTTATAAGCAATGGGTTCAAACCAAAACATAGGAGCTGCTCCCAACAAGCCTATTTCAACTTGTTAACCAACGTGAGGGGGAAACCACCAGTCGTCGAGATTCGTATCATTATCGACATGATGGGCACTCAGAGGATTCAAAGTAGACTACTACCTTTACAAATCAACACCTCCAAGGTTTAGACCCTGGTTTCTTCTTTGTAAGTGCTTGGTCAAACAAACACTTACCAATCATTGGTCTAACATGTACTCAGAGGATTAAGAGTAGCCTACTACCTTTGCAAATTGACACCTCCAAGGTTTGGACCTAGGTCTCTTTTTACTAAGTGCCTAGTCAAACAAGCACTTACCAATCCACTAGTCCCTATACTAAATCTCATTCAATGTCTCTATTTAATTTAATGTTTTTTTTTCTTTAGTTACATAGGAGAGTTGGTCACAACCACACTATTTTTAGAAATTGACAAGCACAAGATTCAAACCAGGGGCTACTTCCACCAAACCTATTCCATTTCGTTATTGTTGACCTGACGTGAAACTATGACATACCTAGAAGGGGATAGGTTGGATGGTCGGGAGTTTGTTGGTTGGTTGCCCTAGTTTGATATCTTGGAGGGTCAAGATCACGTTGATTTCATCTATACCAATAAGCTAGGATTTATAGTGGCAACATCCAATGGTGTTACCTATTCCCTTATGTATATAAAAAAAGAAATTGAAATTATGTATTAATAAAAGTTGAATTTTGGTAGTTTTCTATAAGCTAAATATTTTCATAAGTGATATTTAAATTTTATAGACCAAAGTGTTAACGTTCATCTATGGAATTAAAACCCTATCTTATGATATAAAACTCTTTACTTATCATTTATCCCAAGCCTTCTAAATAGCTTTTTCAAATATTTTAAAATATAATAGATTTGTGAATTAAAAAAATTAAAATTTCAAGCATTTTTTATATTTTTAATTAAATAAATATTACTAAAATCTAAAATATAGTTAAAAATATATAGTTCAAATCAATTTGACTCACATAAATAACAAGAAAAGACATCTACAGAAATAAGTACATCAAAATCAAGTGGCATTAGCTCAACTAGTTAGATTCCTTGATATTGAAAGAGGAGACCAATGTTCAAATCTTGCCCAACGATACATGGATAATATCAAAGATTTGTTGTAATACCACTATGTAGTGATGATGTAATACACATGAGTCCTGTTTCAATCCCATATAACCAATTAAAAAAAAGTACATTAAAATCATAGAACACATAAACAAACATTGTAAAATATGGGAACTCACATACAAGGAACACATGGGAGATGCTTTATAAAAAAATATTGAATTTTAGGAAGGTGGATGTTTTATAAAAATATTACTCAAGGTTAGGAAGATACTACATCCTTGACTATAGAAAACACTAGTACAAGCTAATATCATATAAAAATAAATAAAAATCATGAAAATGGGGAAGGTTAGGTTAGAGCAAGGTGTAAATCCTAGGGACCCCAACATTGACATTAAGGATGGAAACACTTGTAAGCATAGCAACCAAAGAAAATAGAAAAGCAAGTATGACAAAATTCAATACCAAACTTGTGATAATACCTTAATGGGACAAGTAATAGTAGTAAAATAAAATTATTATTCTTCTAGGTATTCTCCTTGGATGATATGAAAGAAGGAAGGTAACTATTCCAGGTGGATTATAAAAGGAGTGTAGAAGATTTATTGCTAATGTGAATTATTCATGCACTTCATGTTTAGAAGTCAGTTGAAATATGGTTTGTGATACTCAATTTATACAATTTTTTTGGTTTGATTTTATCTTAATAAAAGCATTGATTGACCAAATGTATTTTTATCAATCCATAAACAAATAATACATGAGGTGAAATGAAAAAAGAGGTTCTAAGAGGATAATGTAAGAATTTTGAGGTCGGTCTATATTTCAATAAGAACATTACATGGATGTTTTTGCTGTTAGAAAAATGACTTTGGTAGTGTTTTTAGAAAGAATTATTATTCTAAAAAAATGAAAAAGAAGAAAACATAGATTAGGACAAACCCTAAGAGCAATAAAAGGTTGATCCTTACATTAGGGCCTATCCACCACCTATTCCAAGGGCCATAAGTCAAGACATTTTCTAGAAAGACTTACCTTAGACTCTTTCTTGGTATACATATGGCTCTCACTAAGGTGCCTACTTTGCTATGAAGTTATCAAGAATGGACAACCTTATGTAAAAAATATACTCAACATAAAAAATCCTCTAAAATATAAACAAAAAAATATACCAAAGGTTTCATAGGGAACAATGTCACTATACCTAAGATAATAAATCATGCAAAATTTAAACAAGCTTTAGCTTCACGGTTTTGAAAAATAAAATCAAATTATAGGAAAGACAACTAAAGCTAGAGTGGTTAGGTGGAAAATATAGAACCAAGGTAGACATGTAGAGGTACCCCAAGTGGACAAGCCAAGGAATCATAGGAAAATTATTAGAGATAATAGGATATAGGATTATTTCCATCGGGCTATAAAGGTAAGATATAAAGGATAAAGATACTCATATATTGGCATAGACAAAGCTCCATGTTGATTATACTTCTATGCATGGTGAAAATACTAGACTTGTTTTAATTTTATAAAGGTAAAGGTAAACTAGTTTTTAAATATCAATAAGACCATAGTCCATATGAGACGACCCTCATAGAGGATGTTATTTACCCAATATATGTTTATCCAACCAAACTTTGATTACCAAAGTATGGTGTACAACTCTACCCCCCATTGGATTTGAACCTTAAACCTTCTAAATATCTTATTTCTAAAGGTCTTGCTACTAGTATTACTCCTAATATTCCTTTTGATGTTATTTCACTTTATTCACTTTTAGACTTTTTCTTAGTGATTAGTAGACATGTATAGGTGTTTGCTTTTGATTATAATATATTTCATCTTTAAAGTATGAGGAGGGGATAACAAGAATGTCGATACTATGGTAGTCAAGATAGCTCATATAAGAGAGAAGCTAGCATGGAAAAGAGATAGAAATGAGCTAAAAGAGAGGTATAATAAGGAGAAAAAAAATAGAATGAAAAAAATGGTCCACTTGGAGGATCTCATATATACACAAGAGAAGATATTTAGGTTGGATACAAGATCAAAGAGGCATAAGAACAAGATTAAACATTTAAGGTCAACTTCATAAGGGATGATAATAACCTCCTATGAGTATGGGATAGATCATGATTTATTTACATGTTTTTTTGGTATATGTAAGTGATGTATATGATAGAATTTGGTGATGCCACTTTGTATATTTTATATCATCTTTTGAGATATATGTACATAAACATATATGATCATTTTAGGTCTCATATTACTGTCTTATGTAAATTTTTAGTACACATTTTCCTTTATTTATTATGACAAGTAAGCCTCAAAAAGATAAAAATGATATAACCTTTAATTAAGTACATAGGTCATGATCAAGGATTAAAGGACTAATTGAGATAAATAAATGAATGGAATGGTAACACCTTATGTATATTAGAGCGGTATGCAAAAAGAATTTCTAAAACTAATTATGATACAATTAAAGAGAATTACAACCCATTTCATGATAGGTTCTCATCAAGAAAAACACCAAGATTGTAGAAATAATTTAATACTTAGGTTATTATAAGAAAGTGAACTTTAGATTAGGATCACTTTCTTAGTTTCCCTTTTTATAATTTATCAACTTCTTCAAAATTTAGTTGATCCATAAGTTAATGATAATTTAGTTGCAATCTCTACCTTATATAATACAAGGAATGATATTAACAATGATGATTTATCAAGTGGGCTTTCCATAATATTTTTGAAATACAATAGATAAAGTAAATGATCTCCTCAAATTTTTAAAATAAGAAGTCTCATGATGATAAAAACATGACTACATGATGTGGTTAATGAATGATTTTTTCTCATGACACGTTAAGAATCCATGTGTTACATTCCACATAGGTTTTCTATCTCTTTCCTTTCACATGAAGTTTTTAATGATTATATAAAACTTCTAACTTTTAGGCTAAGGCCCTTGGATATCTCTATTATTAGTGCTTGAGAGTATCGTAGCTGCTATCAAAGTGATGGAATTATTTGGAGTATGTTACTAGCCTTTGACAAGATATCTATTTTTCAAAAGGAGACTTATGGAAAAAACACATAAATTAAAATCATTTTTTACTTTGCTAAATTTAGAGATGCTATGTATTTGGTATTTTATGGAAAGAATTCTTTTGGGAGTAATATGGACTTGTAAAATCTTGTAATTTTGTTCACGTGCTTACATGTACAAAAGAGATAATATCTTTTGTAGATAACGAAGGACCTAATAAGTTTATCTTGAATCTAAAATGTCCTCTATCATAGTATGAAATAGAAATATTAAACTATTACAAGGGATACAATATATATATAGAAAATAGTGATGGTAATATGATAGGCAAATGATACTTGGTAGTTTTTTATACTCTATAAAGTTCTTACACTTGGTTTTAGTAAAGCCTATTATATATAGAATGAACCAAAGGGACAAAATAAAAAATGGAATAACTCAAAGAAAATTTGGTTATACTTGAATTATCCCCTATAATATAGGAGGTTGGGATGTCCCTAAGGGGATTATCTATGTATAGCGATTTCAAAGGATATTCCTTGAATTTAGTTTCAATAAGTGAACATATTTTTGTAAATATTAGATTTGATGGACATATAATGATATAAAGTGTATGTTGTTTTTGAGAGAGAATATCCTTCTTGTCTCGAATAACACCTTGCATCATATCATTTTATATATTAAAATATGATCTATTACTATATTTATATTTATATAGGGATCATACATTTTCGTTCCTTCTTGTCATGAGTAAGAGCTTGTATAACAAGAATTTTTATATAGGGATCATGGTGTTCAATCAATATATTTTTTCAATATTAATATTTTGATTTATGATATGTTGAGAAACTTGCAACCATGTGTTCTTTAGCAAATCAAATTCGAAGTTAAAATTTTATCCAAACATGATATTGTACATGTATTTTTAAATTGTCTATAAATATTAAAATAATGTCTTTGAGTTTCATGTCTTTGTATTTTTAAATTGTTTATTTAGACCATTTTGAACTAGGTCTACTTTCATGGAATTTTATAGGCTTTATTTTTTCTCCTAGGAGTTGTTTTATTTATTTTTCATTGGTTATTGAGAGAATTAAACCAACTATATGTTGTTATACTTTAGGTTGTTATTTTTATTATTCTTGGTTTTTTCATAAAATAGATAGATGGATCTCTTTTCCATTAGTATTAGTAACATTTACATTGTAAAAAAGCTTAACATTCATCACTCCATCCATGGTAACTTCTTAATTAGGGTTAATTGATGAGTTTGTGCTAACCACTTAAATTGTCAACCAGGTTTGATTTAAAAGGGGTATTGCTCTATATGAGCCAATATATTTTCTTGCATTTACTAAGTGGTTCCTTCCCTAAGAAAGTAGAAAAACTTGAAACAAACTGAAAATAAAACATGCGCTATGAAAGAAAATTTTGAAACTACACAGGCTTGTAGCTAATTTAACAACTTTTTGGGTTGACTATAGTCATATTACTACTAACTAATGTTTGAAAAGACAACAAACTAACTTCTACTTAATAGCTGAAAAGAATTCATTCAAAATAAACTAACTTTTTAACTACCTATTTTAATCTAAGTCTAACAAGAGAGAGGTTTTATGGTTGTCCAAGTTTAGTGGGCCCTTGCTAAACTTGGAACAACATAAAATATCTTCCTTAACAGTTCCTAAGTCTACTTCAGAGCATTAAATTTAATTAAACATCATAATACAAAAATTAAAGACATCAAATGGACAAAAAAATAACTTTTATTGCTTCAAAAATTTAGATTTTGCCATTACTGGAAATACACAATCATGACAATCAAGGATTGTCAATTAGAAAAAAAACAAGAATCATAATGAAAGACTAAGAAATGTTGATTATTATTCTCCAACTCTTGAATACAATACTTGAGCTAGTATTTATACAGCGCCATGCTCTTTATTTTAGAACAAACTCTCCTAAATGTAAAAACTAAATTACAAATTAAAGGTAGGAATAAAGGTCCTACTGTTGTCAGATTTAGAAATAAAATCATGACTGTTGCTAGTCAATAGGAGAGACAAAACTTTTTCCATTGACCATTGCTAGTCAATATGAGATGTAAGATATCCTAAACATTCTTTACTATTTCCTATCCAACTAAGCTATCATGTTATCATTACACAAATTCTACCTTATTGTATTTTTATTGATGTCAATAGGTCACTTTTGGCTGTGTTGCTCAACTTGTATAACCTCCTTAATTTTAAAAATAGTTTCCTAAAATTTAGGAGGCTTTAGCTCCATTTTTCTAGGAAATACATTCCATGCTTTTGAGATGGTTCCTTGCCTATCCGGATTTGTAGGAGTCCCTATTTTTTAGGAATAAGCCTGTAGTTGTAGGTCTTTTCGTAGTAAACTAGAAATGCCTTATTTAAAATAATAAAACTCCAAACCAAAAAAATGCATGGAAATATAGCAAGTAACAACCATAATCATCACATTTACCTTTTACATCTACTCCATTAGCATTCAAATGTAAAACACTTCATTTAAGCAAAACTATTAAAAATATCCATAAAGTTCTTAAAAAATAATCAGTTTGGGTGTAAAAATAAGGCTAATGAATGTAAACTCCTAGCCTATTTTTCTAACTCATCATTCCCCCCAACTGACTCAATTGCATGTCCTCATTCAATTTTATTCATCCTATCAATCACTAATGTCAGTTTTCTTTTTCTTGATTGTTTTATTAATATTCGTTGTAGAGGTTGTTGGTGCTATTTTGGATGGAGGAGGTGTTGGAGTAGAAACCTACTTTTCTATACCAATTTTGGCTGGAGACTTTTCTTTTGATGAAATTCTCTCATTTTTGGGAGTGTCTTTACCTGCATTTGAATTTTCAACCCATCTCTATGTTAGTGCCTTTAATTCCTTTGGGGCATAGTTATTTTTAGCTATCTTTTTGGGCCTCATTTTGACACCTCTTGTTTGGGATGATACTAATGCTATGGCCTTTTATTCCTTTTGTTGTATCTTTATAAATGTAGGAATTTTTTGTTGTTGCCCAAGAGTTTTTTGCTTCTTCTTTGTTGGAGTTTTCTTAGCAGTCTCTATACTATCTTGTTTATTTTCTCCAATGTTTTCTTATTTTTCTTCTCCTTCTCACTATCTTTTGTGTGTTTAATAATAGGCGAGGGAATGTTGACTTCTTTGGTAGCAATATCATTTTTCCACTTATCAAAAGCTACATGCTTTGTGCTCATTGTTTGCAAGGTCTTTGTTGTCTCTAGATCCAACAACCGTTTCTCTATATCAACAATCTTTTCACAAATTTTTTTCTTTAGCTCCATTAATTCTTCCTTAATCTGTTGCACCAGGATTGTTGTATTTTCTTTTTTATCCCCTATTCTTGTTTTTTTCCTTTTCCATCTTATTCCTTTTGATCAAAGGCTCTAATTCTGCCTCACTAGAGTAAACAATATCTATTAGGGAAGTTATTTTCTTTGGGATTTCTTGGGATATTTATTTCCTAACTGAAGCCCTAGTTTGAGGAGGAGAAAGTCTTGTAACTAGAGCTTTAGACTTAGGGGATATCTTGGATCTGGATATTGTTTTAGGATATGCTTTTTTTTGCACTTAGAGTTTCTTTCTTACCCTGCATTCTTCTTCTCCTAGTAGCCAATATCTCATGGTTGTCCTCCTTATCTAATTTATCTATAGATAAGTTTGTAGGAGTGGCAACCTTAGGTGTTGAATGTAAGGATTACAAAGGGGTTAAGGGAGTAACATATTATTTTGAAGAAGAAAGTGTTGCTTTTTGCTTCCATTTTTCTCTTATTTCTTCTTCATCACTATTATCCCTTAAATTTTCTTTTGCCCCTATCTCTTCTTCATCTTGATATTCCTTCTCATTTTTTATCTCAATTGCTTCTTCATCAAACCCTTCTTCTTAATTCTACTCTTCCTCTTCATTTTTTGCCTCTTTTGGCTCCTCTTGGTCTCCTTCTTCATATTCTTGTTGAGTTTTGTCCTTTTAATTTGACACACAAGGTACAATTATAATTTTGGCCCAAGTTATCTTAGGTCTATTCACTATTTAGTTTAAAATGAGCAACTTGATCAGGCTTGGATGAGTGATGGCTTGTGTGTTACCATTTTTACCTTCCTGACCATAGTCTTGATAGATTGCTTTAAATAATAGGGAACATCAATGCAAAATTCCATATTTACATAATTTTTTAGGGCCAATAAAAATTCTATATGGTGTCTATAAATTAAATTAAACCTCTCCTCTAATGTAAAATATCACATTATGGATATAATTATGTCCTGCCAAACAGGTGGTAGGGAGGTCAAATAAATATCTTTTACTAAGCCATCTCTTGATCTATTATATTGCATTGAAACACCCAAATATTTTACGACCTTGGTGATATTGATATTGGTTGTCCTTTACCACTTCTTTCATTTGAATAGGAGCTCTACAAATCTTGAAATATTCTTTGTAGATACCTCCAATGTTATCCCATAACTCAAATGGGTCACCATATTCCTTAAAACCAGTTTTTACACAGGTCACAAATAAACTATAGTTCTACTTGCTGAATCACTTGCTTAATGAAATTTGATTTTGATAGAGGTTTGTGATATAGTTTCAATCAATGGCCATTGACAAGTAAGCCATGAGAGCAATCATTCATGTTTACTAACTTGACTGTATCATTACCATAGACTTCTTCAATATCATAGGGGCCCAACCATATTGTACATAATTTACCTTAAAAATATTTAAACTTGGAGTCATAGAGTAAGGTCCAATCACCTATTTGGAAAGTCCTTGGAATGATATGTTTATCATGCTATTACTTTCATCGTGCTTGCAATAGTTTAGTATGTTGAAGAGCATCATGATGAGTTTCATATAATGCATTCAACTGTAAGAGTCTCTCTTGTTGAGCAATGATGATATTAATTCTAAACTTCAAGGTAATGCATAAATTTTAAATATCAAACTTAATTGACATGATAATTGTCTTCCCATAGACCATTTCATAGGTTGTGAGTCTTTTTGTTGATTTTCAAGTAGTGTTATAGGCCCATACTACCTCCTTAAGGCTTTGCACCCAATCTACCTTGTGTGAAGCAACTATCTTTGTCAAAATATTCTCAAGCTCTTTGTTGGTAACCTCCACCTGACTATTAGACTGAGGATGGTATGGTTAATATTTTATGTGATTCACTTGATATTTATGCACAAAAGTAGCTATTACATCAGACATAAATTATGGTCTCTGATCTGATACAATCTCCTTGGGTGCTCCAAAATATTGAAATATGTTGTCATATAAGAAACCAATAATTTTTTTTTTGTGCATGTTGTAATGCCTTCACTTCTACCCATTTGGTGACATAATATGTGCACACTATTATGTACTCATTGAATTCACTTAGAGGACTGATAGGTCCAATAAAGTCTAATCCCCACTTCTCAAATGGTTCCAAAACCACTTGAGGGTGAAGGGGTATATTTGTTGAAGGAGTTAGTTTACTCATTATTTTTTATGGATCACATTGAGATATATATACCTTAGCATCATAGTGCATTAAAGGCCAATAGTACCCCGTTTGCAAGATTTTGTACATGGTTATTTTGGCAACATTATGTCCTCCACATGGTTCATCATGAGTTGCACACAAGATGTCAAAGGTGTCCTCTTCCTGCACACATCTTCAAATTACATGATCAGGGCATAACTTAAACAAAATACCATCTAGCCAAATGTATGGAGCACTTTCATGGATAATATTTTGTTTTTCATATGATGAAAAGTGAGATGGTACTTTTATTGTCACAAAATAGTTAGCAATATCCGCATACCAAGGTGAGTGTACTGAAATGATAAATAAATGCTCATTAGGAAAGGAATATTGCATAAGTTTCGGATCATTTGCCAATTGTAATCTAGAAATATGGTCAGCCACTACATTCATTTTACCAAGTTTGTCCAAAATAGTAATGTCAAATTCTTGTAAAAGTAACAACCATCAAACAATCCTACCACTTACTACAACTTTATTCATAAGATATTTAATGGCAAAATTATTTGTATGGATTAATATAATGTCTAAACTTGTTTATGACATAAACAACAAGAAGAAATTATTTTTTAGTAATAGTGTAGTTCAGTTCAACTTCATTTAGGTTCTTGCTAACATAAGAGATGGCATAGGGTTACTTTTCTTCATTTTGGGTGAGAACCGCATCTAATGCCTGATCTGATACATCAGTGTGAATATGAAAAGGTAAGGCCAATTTTGTCCTCTTAGTATTGGTTTTATGGTAAGCTTTGTCTTAAGTTTTTTGAAAGCTTCTTGACAGTCATCATTCCAATAAAATTTATTAATTTTGGTTAACAATTGAAATAATGGAGCAACAATCTTGTTGAAGTCTTGGATGAACCTTCTATAGTAGCTTGCATGTCCTAAGAAGCTTCTAACCTCTATTTGACTTTTGGAAGATGGAAGGGAGTTTATAACCTGAATTTTGGATTTGATGAGATATAGTGACTTAAGACAATTCCTTTGGTCATCATTAAGTAGCATTTTTTATAGTTGAGAGATAGATTATTTTCCTGACATCTTTCAAGGACCTGTTTTAACTTGCTTAGAGTTTGTTCAAATGTATCACCATACATAGTAAAATCATCCATATAAATATCTAAACAATCATGATTAAGATAAGAAAAAATAGATATTATAGCTCTTGAAAAGGTAGGAGATGCAATGCATAGCCCATAAGATAAGACATGATATGCATAGGTTCCCTAAGGGCATGTAAAGGTGGTTTTTTCTTAATATTCTTTAGCTACCCTTATTTTATTGTAACCATTGAAACCATCTAAGAAGAAAAAATACTTCTTTCTAGCGAGAGTATCGAGAACTTTATCAATAAAAGGCAAAGGGAAATAATATTTCTTGATAGCCTTGTTAAGTTCTCTATAATCTACGTAGACTCACCATTTTTCATTCTTTATAGGTACTATATCTAATGAGGACACCCATTAATTGTATGATATGGGATAGATAAAGTCAACATCTAATAATTTTTTAATTTCTTCCTTCACTACTTCCTTCAAAGCTGGTTTGAATCGTATTTGAGGTTGTCTTATAGGGTCACATTCATATTTTATAAATATTCTATGTGTGTGAATAGATGGATATATATACTTCATTTATTTATAATACCAAGAAAAGGCTTGTAGATATTATATTAACAATTACACCAAATTTTGTTCTTGGGATTCTTGCAAATTCCTATTAATGTTCAAAGTCTTCCTAAGGAAAAATTCTTCTTGTTTACAGGCTTCACTATTAGCATCTATTCCTGAGATGTCTTTTAAAAAATGATTTAGAGGGTATCTACGTGGTATTAATTGATGAAAATTTATAATATCCTATGAATTTTGTGAGGGAAAAATAATGAAAGGACAATTTAGAAGATAGGGTAGTTGTGATGTACTAGGTTTTGTTGGCATAACTTGTTTAGTTATAGAAGTGGTGTCATTTATGATATTGTTATCATACACTTCTTCCTCAAATTTGTGTTTTTGGGTAGTTATCATGGCCAATGATTGGATGATTTATCCATCATCTGGTTCATCAATCCATGGATGATCATCATAAAAAATTGGGGCTACAGGTGGATAAAGTGTTAATTTTTTTTATGTATATCATCAAAAATTATCATACTTTATGTCATATAACTACTACAAGCATCCGTTTTTGCTACTCAAGGTCTACCTAGTATTAAAGGATGTCCACCAAGTGAGGTTTTAGTTTGTAGTACTACAAAATCTATAAGATATTCCTAGGAGGAAATTGTTAACATGATATTATCTAGAATCTCTTATGGTTTCATTGTTGACTTGTCTACCAATTGCAAGATAGTGAAGGTAGGTATTGGATCTTGTAGCCCTAACATAGTCATGGTGTCCTTTGTCATCACATTAATTGTTGCATCTAGATCAATCAAAACATTTTAAAGGTTGGTTTATCCTATGCATAATGTGAGAACAAGTACTCCAAGATTCATGTATTTGGGTAAGATAAGTTTTCCAGTAATTAAATTATAAAGTTAATCCATGCCTTGTATGGTCTTGGGTTCCTTTTATTTTCTTCTCGGATGTTTGACACACAACTCTCTAATGGCCTTAGCATATATTGGAATATTTTTTATAACATGTACAAGTGGAATATTCACATTGATGTTACACAATTATGTCATTAGATCAAATTTTATTTTTGGTGTTTCTTTTGGAATCATTAGTCTTTGAGGAAAATGAGGCTCTATTATATTTTAAAGGTTTTTCATAGGTCTAGACCCTGCAGGTGACTCAGTCACACCTTTAGGTTGTTCTGTAGTATGTTGTTTTATAATTTATTTTTATTGCAAATTGGGTTACATGTTGTTCTACTATAAGTTAGGGTTCAATTTCCTCTTCAATTATGATAGGCACAAGGACAGGTAAAATTATCCTTGACTTGAGCTAGATTTTACTATAAGACAAGAAATTGACTAGATAGGTACCTTTAGCTTCATACATGAGTTGTTGGGTAGGTCTATTATTGGGGTTAGGCATAGGTTGCATAGGAAGAGGAGGTTGTTTGGGTGGAACATTACTATTATTTTCTTGTGGAGGAGGTAACAATAATTGTTGTTGAGGTTATTGAGGAACTTGTCCTCAAAATTGAGGTGGATTGGGTTGATCTTGTTGATGATATGGCTATTGTTGGCCTTTCCAGCCTTGTTTTGGCTAATGTTGATTAAGCCAATCTGGTTGTGGTGAAGGTGGGACATTATTAGACCATTGAGACCATTAGGACCATTGTGGATTTGACCAATTTTAATTATAATAAGGAAAACTAGAACGAGTATAAGGATTAGGTATACCTAGATAACAACCTTGATTGTCTCCTTGAAATGGTCTCCTTTGTGCAATGAAGAAAACATCTTATTTCTCTTGAAGATATGGTTTTTTTAATATTATCTTTACTGTAGGTAAATGTTGGTAATCTTCTGTTGAATGTTGTTGATCACACATGCTGCAAATGATAGTTTTGTCTAAAGGACAATCATGTAATGTATGTCTATTTTTGCAATAAGGATAATAGACTACCTCTACTCTAGTATTACTTTGTAGTAGATCCATGGAAGAGGTGAAAGTTCCCAATAATTTTATTTTCAAATATTTCAACATATTGTTGAGTTCAATTCTTGTGACTCCCCCAGTAGTTCTAGTTGACTTATTCTTGCATAAAGATGGCCTTGTATGAGATTAATTGGTACATAACTCTAGAATGTGATGGAAAGGAAGACTAAAAATGTTTCCTACTCCCATTAAATTTAGGATATCAATGGTCTTATCTCTTAAACCTTTTAGAAATATAGTTCTCAACAAATCATCATCCAACTCAATGTTACATTTTCACCACAAATTGAAATATTTCAATGTAATCTTCAAGTCCTTCACCTTATTTTTGAGTCATCCAAAAAAATTTGCTCTTTTGGTGTCTCACACGACAATAATATTAGTATTTATCCAAGAAAATCGCCTTCATTCCGTCATCACCTTTTCAAGTAGTGACAAAAATTTCACCCAAACCCATGAACTAACATAATGCATCGTCTTTTAAAGTGGCTAGAAATAGTTTTAACTTTTGTGCATTAGTGGTGTAATCATAGGTGCAATAAAGCACTTTAAACTAAAAAATAAAAGTATTAGGATCTTCAGTTACCAATCCTTTGAAAGTGGAGATGGCTAATGGGGAGATAATCTTCATTTGCCCATTATTATTATTAGCCTCTACCCTTGGAAGGTGTATAGGGAACTTGAAAGTTATGTGTGTCTATCTTGGTTCTTCATCAGCCATGTGGTAAGCCCAAGGAATCCACAAACATTGAGTGTAATATTACCTTGGAGTAGTAAATGGAATAGAACTAGATGATTCACTTTGTTGTCACTATCCTTCATTTTCTTTGTTTGCAACCTTAGGAATTTCAAGAGTATATGAATTTTGATCAACTTGTTCTCCTTCTTTCTCAATCATTTGGATAATGTCCTGAATAATGACACAAGATATTTCCTTGATTGAAGTTGATGTTCACCAACTGAGGATCCTTGCTCCATTGTAAAGGAAATGGTAGTCTGTTGGCTTTGTAAATACTCTTATTGCTGCTTAGTTCCTGGTAGATTTTGCTTGGGGGTGGTTGAGGGATGAATATTCCACATTCATATTATGGTTGATTCATTCATTCGTTCTCCTCCTTGTTAGAAAAATCATAGAGAAATTGTCAACCAAAAAGTGATGAGTTTATGCTAACCACTTAAATTGTCAATCGGGTTTGATTTAAAAGGGACATTGCTCTATATGATCCAATATCTTTTATTGCATTTACGAAGTGGTTCCTTCCCTTACAAAGTAGGAAAAACTTGAAATAAACTAAAAATAAAAGATATGCTATGAAAGAAAATTTTGAAACTACATAAACTTGTAGCTAATTTAACAACTTTTTGGGTTGACTGCATTCATATTACTACTAACTAATATTTGAAAAGACAACAAAATAACTTCTATTTAATAGCTAAAAATAATTCATTCAAAATAAATTCACTTCTTAACTACCTTTTTTAATCTAAGTCTAACAAGAGAGAGGTTTTATGGCTGCCTAGGTTTAGTGGACCCTTACTAAACTTGCAACAACATAAAATCTCTTTCTTAACAGTTCCTAGGTATACTTCAAAGCATTAAAATTAATTAAACATCATAATACAAAAATTAAAGACATCAAATGAACAAAAAAATAAATTTTATTGCTTTAGAAAATTAGATTTTGCCATTACTAGAAATACATAGTCATGACAGTCAAGGATTGTAAATTAAACACAAAATAAATCATAATAAAAGACTAAGAAAGTTTGTTTAATATTTTCCAACTCTTGAATACAATACTTGAGCTGGTATTTATACAGTATCAAGATTTTTATTTTAGAAAAGACCACTAAATTAAAAAACTAAATTACAAATTAAAGGCAGGAATAAAGATCTTGTTGTAGTCATATTTGGAAATAAAATCATGTCTATTGCTAGTTAATAAGAGAGGCAAAACATTTTCTATTGACGAATACTAATCAATAGGAGACGTGAGATATCATAATCATTCTTTACTATTTCCTATATAACTAGGTTGTCATGTTGTCATTACACAGATTTTGCCTTGTATTATTACTAATGTCAACATATCACTTTTTGTTGTGTTGCTCAACTTGTATAGCCTCCCTAACTTCAAGAATATTTCCCTAAAATTCAGGAGGCTTTAGCTCCATTTTTCTAGGAAACACATTCCACACTTTTGAGATGGTTCCTTGCCTGTCTAGATTTATCAGAGTCTCTATTTTTTTGAAACATGCTTGTAGCTACAAGTATTTCCACAGTAAACTAAAAATGACCTGTTTGAAATAATAAAACTCCAAACCAAAAAAATGCATGGAAATATAGCAAATAAAAACTATAATTATCACATTTACCTTTCACATCTAATCCACTAGCATTCAAATGTAAAACATGTCATTTAAGCAAAACTATT
This sequence comes from Wollemia nobilis, assembly GCA_028583015.1. Taxonomy (NCBI): domain Eukaryota; kingdom Viridiplantae; phylum Streptophyta; class Pinopsida; order Araucariales; family Araucariaceae; genus Wollemia; species Wollemia nobilis. Next base: position 15,043,389 of record JAQPPZ010004205.1, read on the forward strand.
AAAAATGTTGTAGACACCTATAACACGTCATGTTTAGGAGACTACTCATATGTGCACCTTTGTAGACCATATGAATGAGCTTGGACCTTGCCAAGACCCAGTAATGGTTTTAACCACTTATTTAGGGTAGCCTAATCATATGCAGCTCTAGCTGTTGATGTTAGCTGTGATCTCAGCTGCTGACGATTAGAGCGGCTAGGAGCTAGCGGCTATGGGTAACTTACCCCTAGTCGCACTAAGTGAGAGTAGATAGCCTTGTAACCAACTAGGGCTCCCCGAGCCAAGCAAAATTAGTTGCATTTAACCAATTTGCAATGGTTCTTGGACGGTTTTGTTTGTGAAGCTTCCAAAAGCCTCTTCCTAACTGCTCCATGCCAATAGATTCTTGATCTTGGCTTCCTTGAGAAGCCAAGGTGAGGATTTGGGAAGTCTATTTATAGACCTCCCAAAGAGAGCTATTGATCCCAAATTCATTGCAGCGAAGCCCTATCGGATTGGAGAGTGATTTTGCATCCTTTGAGGAGTAGTGAGGTGCTATCCAATTACAAAATAACTACATAAATGGATCTTCCAAAGGCTTGAGGAGCAAGCTTGCTATTTCCCATAAATTTACCATGAATCCGATATAATCCATCATAAATCCATGTTTTGAGACATAGGTGACCATTGAACATCAATTTAGCAAGAGAATTGATCGATTTCAGGCCAGGGATTCAGAGAAAAGAACTCCTTTCTTGCAACCACTATGTTTACAATAGCCCACAGTCTCAACCACCAAATTTGATAGTGGCTAGCAGAGTCAATTGCTCTGCTCAGTAGCAACTAGGGTTTGATTGGTCATTTCTTGCATTTTAGCCATAGATTTTACATTCTTTGTATTGCAATTGCTTGTTTATCATAGATTACATGCTTTCCAGTATTCTTTCATGCTTTTATTTTAGTCTTTATAAGCATTTTATCATTCTTTCATGCATTTCCTTTATATCTTGCTATCATCACAAAATGGCCTCATCTTGAGAGGCTAAGCTTTACTATTAATATTTTGTGAGTTTTCTTATGTGCAGGTGATAGGGGTAATCAAATATCCAAGAGCATCTTCGAGATCATATTTCTTGATATCAAAGAAGGAGGCAGCTAATAAGCCCTCTTATAAGCAAAGTAGTGGAGAAGTGAAAATCATTGCAATGCATCTCTCCATTTTAAAGGGCCATAACATTTGTAATAATTGTATCAAATTGAAGGATTTCCTAAGAGGGAAAGATTGTAATCAAGTCTTATTATGATTAATAAAGACCACTCCATTTTGATCATATTTTATCTTGTAATGGTTACATGATTTTATATTGTCAATTTGTTACATGTTTACAAATTGCTTAGATGCATGATTTTTACTGCTTACAAGTGGTGATCATGGAAAAAATGCCCTATTTTTATGCTTCTTATTGATGTTTCTATATTTTTACTTAATGCAGGTACAAATTCTATGAGCAACAGTGGCTAGCAGTCCTAGCTACCATTGGCTTTAGTAGATAGAATCACAGACACCCTGATCGACAACGACTAGGGAAAAACATAATAAAATAGTCAATAGCATATTTCTTCATTAGATGTGGATCCACCTGTAAGTGGTCCTATTCCATTTTTTTATTTCTTGCTTCTGTTGTGTTTTTGAAATGCAATAGGATTAATTAAATCACATAGAAAAATGATTTAAAGGGTAAATAAATCATTTTTCCTATGTTTCTACTAGCTGCTACTGAGAACAATGACTATCTATGCTAGCCGCTCTAGAAGCCAATGAATACAATTCTAGCTGCTACTATGTATAGTTACCACAACCGTACACCACTGATTATAGTAGCGGCTACTATTTAGACTTGGTTGTAGGTTTGTTTTCTTGGGGCTTGATAAAAGGTCGATTCATGTTAATTTGCATTGCATATTTCTAAACATTAAACGTCATTTACATGCCATATTTTTTGAATATAAAATGCCATTTATTCACATGTAGTGGAAAATCATTGTATTATTTTTGATGTATTGCACTTTCATTTCAAGTAATATAAACCAATCACACACCATGATCCAATTTTAAACATCACTGACGTTGGGCTCTCACATCCAACCCATTGATCAAGACCAACGGTGGAAGTCATTACCATTTGGTTGGGTTGTTGATTGAGAATTATTCTTCATTACCTATCTGTGGCCAAGGTTGATTCAAGAACTATCCTATCCATAGAAAATAGCATGTACTATTCTTTGAAAGATATATCACTGCCTACATTATGTTGGGTGAGAATTGGTAGTACCTATGCTCCCTAATTGTATATGGATTTCATCTCCATATCTTGGTGGGTAGACAACTTGGATGTCATTACCGGGTTTGTTGTTGCGAGTATATAGGTGAAAGCTTTCAATAATATAAGAATCACATCAACTATTGCAAACATTATAAGAGTTCATATTGTATTCACAACAAATCAAAATGTACAAAACGAGTTTTAGGATACACAAGAAAAACTTAAAAGAGATAATCATGTTGTCTACTTTGTGTGTTTCTTTATTGTTTGTGTAATCAACCTAAGATCCTACCATTTAGGATGAAACCCTAAAAAAAATCATTGCTACTTTTTTATTTTACACCTAGAAAATAAAAAATCATGCAAATCGGAGCTATAACGAAAAAGTTAGGTTGGTTTTATGATTACTCTATTTTGAGTGATTTTTAAGCCAAAAATAGGGAATAACTACACTAAAATAGCCATAGGCAACCCCAAAAATTTCCAATTTTGTTTTGTTGCCTTAGTTAGCCCCTTGTGCATCCCTCATACCATTTTGAGGCCTGGATCCATATTTTCCCAAAATTCCTAAAATTGGTCATTTTTCCATGACCCCGATTGCCCAAATATTCTAAAAATATAAATTTCGACCTAAAATTTTTTGGATTCCTAGCCCATTGTGATCAGCTCATCACACTAATCATTTTGGTATATAACACCCACAATTTGTTTTTCAAAAGTCAAAAATTTTATAAAAAAACAAACTGGTTGGGGGACCTCCCATGGTGAACAAGTTTTAGGAAACACAAGCAAAACTTAAATGAGATAATCACCTTGTTTACTTTATTTGCTTCTTAAAATTTACACAAGATATAATTTCACAAAGTTATGATCACCACATAGGGCCACCCTTGGTCCACTACTGAGGCAACACCTAATGCACCAGAGAGTCTAGACCGCCCTAGAGGCAGCACACCTGCCCGTAACATACCTAAATGAACTTCGGTAAGAGGACACAACACCACTCACGGTGGATATCACCAAGAAAACCCACTCATGAGAACTAAAATTATATCTGCTCATGATCTAGATGATAATATTTCCAGAACTACTTCATCTCATCACATTGAGAGATCAATTCCACACAATGAGAGGTGAGGTAAAGGGATTGCAACCATTTGTATGCCCCTTGTAATACCAAATCCTTCCAAACATGGAGGGTGTCATTTATCCTACCATAGTATTTGTGCAAGAGGTACACCTCTTGCCCAAACTTGGAACTCCCATCACCTTGACTTATTATATTAGGATGCTGGAATATCACAACATATCATATTTGAGCATGGAAGCATATATCGCGATCGTAATCCTCGAGGATCCACTAGATCTGTTGAGGAATACATCATGGAAGAGAAAACCAAAACTTGATTGTATCCTATCTGTACCTGAGGTGAGTGTTCCAGGTAAACACATGACACCCCCACAACATCTTTACATGAGGATAGTACCCCTAAGGAAGAGCTTAATGTCAATGCAACCTCGATTAATCGAGGAAAGAGAGTTGCCAACCTTATTGCACAATTTGAGGTAACTAAACCCCTTACACAGAGCTACAAAGTCAAAGACCCTATATGGAAGACCAATCAAATCAATCACATAGGTCAAACATAGTTCAGAGAGAACAAATGCTCTAAGATCAATTGGAGGATTTGCATGTGGAGTGCGAGCACTTAGAGAAGTTAGAATGAGAAGAGGTAGAACGACAAAGGTTGCTTCACCAGTGATTATACGAACATTGCCAAGAAGAAAAACACATCCTTTATCAAAAGGAGTGTGAAGAGTGATCAAACAGATTGGCTTGAGCCAACCTACCTCCAACTAGTGAATATAGAGAGCAGTGTAATGTAAGGTGTGCTATAGCGCACCTTGAGCTTCACACTAGACAAGTGGAGCACCGCTCTCATCATACTTCACAACATGCATCCAAGCAACAAAAACACCAAGCACAAAATTAGATTGAGCATGAGCAGTACCAAGAATAAGAGCCATATGATCAGGATTAGTAGTATCCTAAACCATCCTCGATAGATGTGGTCGATGAGTACAATCAATCGCTTCGATCTCAAATTAACTTACCCCAACTTGCACCCTGAAGATCCCTTCAGGAGGAAGAGATCATCTCTTCTCAAGCTTACAAAGTGCTTATCGAGAGAGTCAAATCTCTCAAGAAACAGGATATGGCTTGTCAAAAATCTACTTTAAGCAAGATTCACAATCAACCCCTGTGTCCATCAATACCAAGCCTTGCTTATCCTAAACATTTCAAAATGCCTAGATTAGATAAGTTTAAGGGTGATGAAGATGTGTAGGAATAGATAACAAGCTTGATGAATTTGTGTTTCCAACTACAACATAATGACACCTTGTTGTTAAGGACTTTTGTGATCACCCTTTCAAGTGTAGCCTTGGAATGATATAACCAGCTACCAAGGCATAGCATTACCAACTTTGAGCAGTTGGCGAATATTTTTCTTAAATTCTTTTCATTTGGCATCAAGAAAAATACTAATCTATCTAATCTGGCTACCTTACAACAATAAAATGATGAGCCAATCATATATTATGGGAACATATGGAGAAAACTAATGGTAAAACTATCGTTCTCCATTTCCACAATAGAACTTACCCAAATGTTTACAAAAAGTTGTGCAAAACATATATCGCTATTGCTTCAACTACAACAATATACGACATTCGAGGAGGCTTTGGCACAAGCCAAAGTAATTGAAGATATCAAATTACAAGAAGGAGACCTAAAGCTCTAAACAAAGAAGGAATGGAACAATAAGAACACATGCAACCAATAATATCAGGGTAAACCTGCACCTGTCAACCAAGTCATGTTAAATATTTCTAAAGGAGATAAGAGCCAACAACAACAAAATTATCAGGCTCAACCTCCCCTTGTGTACTACAACTAGTGCAACAGGAATCAGGGCAGGGATAAACAACATCACCCACCTCGCAATTACACACCATTACCTGAACCTTTGGTGTCCCTTTTCAACCGCCTTTGTGAGGCTAAGGATCTAACTTTGCCTGAGGTGTGTACCCTGGATCCTAACTATCCCAAACCTAAGGGATACAGGGAAGATTTATACTATGTATATCATTGGAAAAATGACCATGATATCCAGGATTGCATCACATTCAAAAATGTGGTGCAAAATATGTTGGATAAAAATGAATTGCAAATAGATAGTCCCTTGGCTATCGATAATCAAAACATCAACATATTCAAAAACCCTCTTCCCAACCATGAGGGTCAAAACAATCAAGTTGAGCATGTCAATGAGGTGCACATAACCTCATTTGATGAGGGATTTATCAATATGATCAATACTATAGTAGGAAGCAAGAGATGCCTCGATCAGTCCAACGTACCAAAAAAATCAACTAAATTTGATCATGTATCATGATCCTTACCAAAATTGAATTCAATTCACTTACATAAGGAGCCTGTGATTTCATTTCACATATAGGAGATTAAGCCAATATCTAGATATGAACCCGATATGCCACTACACATCATAGAAAACATAAATCAAATTCCATACAAGTGAGTCTTAATTGACACTAGGTCATCTATCAACATCATCACGGTTGTAGCTTTGAAATATTTAAATTTACCACCTTCACACATTAAGGAATCAACATTCACATTGAGAGCCTTCAATGATGCTACCTCCTTGATGATCAGCATAATAATCCTACCTATTCAGGTAGGGATAAATACCATACCTACATTGTGTCATATCTTGGAGGGTGAGAGGTAATATAACATATTATTAGGCAGACCATGGATGAGGGACATGGAATGCATTCCTTCCATAGTGCACCAAAACCTTAATTTCATACATCAAGGACAAGTGTATGTGGTCCCCAATGATCCTGAACCTTTTAAATATTATAAAGTGACCAAAGAGCCACAAGAAACTCTTGTAACATGCAAGACTCAAAACATTCACTTGGATGAAATCAAAAAACATTCGACTGAAGTTTACATCAAGCCATCACTGCCTTCTTCCATCAACAAAAGTCATGGTATCACCTTACCTAATAAGAAGAAGAAAACATCAGTTGACATAACTGATATAGAATCATTTTGGCCAGTTGAGTATCCACCCACAACTAGTCCGAAAGTCATAACACTTCTCACGAGTTCATGGTAATGGTCAACATAAAAATATAGAACCCAGTTACTCTAAAACAGTTAAAACAACAAATGATGTCATTAGATATTGCTACCACATCGAAGGGGCCAAAACCATTGAAATTAGTCACCCCTGATTCTTTTATAATGGCACCTCCTCAAGGGCAAGAATAAATTCCTCCCCCACGTCAAAATAGGGGTACTCAAGCTCACACAGTTCAACACTACAAAGTGAAATAAAAATATGAATTGAGTAACAAACCAGAGCATGTGGATGTCATTATCAAAGTGAATCATCAAGAAGCATCCACATAATTTCAAATGAATAAAATTAGTGATTTGCATTTACCTAAGGGTTATGTGGCACCCACTCTTTCACCTACTTCACTCGAAGATGGTATTCCAAGCCCATCATTAGCAATACACATGAAGGCCTTATCAGTCTTAGAACGTATACAAGATCACCTGACTAATATAGAGGTACAGATGGAGCAAAAAAATGAGGCGTTGCAATTTATCATGATCCACCTTGATAGCTAGGAACTACAAAAGCAACCCACATCTAATGCCAAGCCACCCCCTATGAAACTACAAAAAAAGCCTTAGCAAGAGTAAGTTCCAAGTCAGTTGTACCAAAAACCTATCATGTATCCACCATTACCCGAGCTTGCAATAGTGGTTTTCAATCGATTATATGCTGCAAATGCCATCACCTTACCTGAGGTCCAACATTTAGATTCGAGTCATCCAAAACCCCAAGGATATGAGGAGGATGAGAATTTTTATACCATAGACAAAACAAATGTGACATTCATGCATGTTGCATTTTCAAAGCCATGATATACAACATGCTCAAAAAGAGGCAGTTTCAGTTTTTTAATCGATAAATAATCATAGTCTATAATTATTTCCTTATGCAAAAAAAGCAAACTCAATTACCGTAACGCGAGCTCAAACTGTTTCTCAAATACCCCCCCACATAAATTGTCTAGACCCAAATAGAGCTAAACCCAAAGGTTATATGGAGGACCACTTCTATCTCTATAATCTAACAAAGGGCCATGACATTTACAATTGTTATGGATTCAAAAACGTGATTCAAGATATCATCAACAATGAGATTTTATCTATAGTTGGTTCACCCATAGCACCTCCATATGCTGCAATGCATGCCACATCATCCCAGTTATGATCCCAAGGTCAGTCGCATCCCCATAGGCCTAACAAGCCACCTCATCGAGTTGTCACATTTGAGATGACTACTACAACCCTATTTTAAAATTTTTACGAGGCAAATGCATTCACATTACCATAATTTAAGTCAAGAGCACCCAAATATGGGTCACCTGATGAAAGCCTCTATTGCATTTATCATTGTATATAGGAGTATGACATCCATGGATGTCATTCATTTAGAAATGTAATTGAAAATATGCTAGAGTGAGATGAGCTCCGTGAATATGGTTTACTCGTTGTATCTCACCAGAATATCGATACCTCACAAAGGTCCATGCCTCAGTAGGGAGAGTTGATATTTGGTCCTAAGAAAGCTAATTATATTACGGTGAATGACATACGCAATGGGGGTCCTCAAGGTAACATACCTTCCCCACCATCCACATCAAGATCAATGAAGCAAAGTGAGACCTCCAAAGGTATCACACCTTCCTCACTTTCATTGAGTGGCACACACACTAGGGGTACCTAAGGTAGCGTACCTTCCCCTTAAAAACAATAAAATCATAAAAATCCAAAAAATAATAAAATCATTAAAATTAAAAAACAATTGAAAATTCAAAAATCCAAAAATAATTCAAAACATTAAAAACACAAAAATATTTACATTTACATTTTGCATATGCATTCATTTAATTGCATTGCATTAGTCATTTTCACCCATTGCATTCACATTAGGATATTTTGTGTTTACAATATTATAAATGACACCACGTTTGTATGCTAATCATGCATATTTACATCATCATCCATCATCCCCTATGAGTAATTGTATTTTTCAACACAACCCCTCAGTTGCTATAAATAATATACTAGGGTTTTTTGGTCATTCAGCCATACATACTGATATTCTCATATTTTGTAGAAAGCTATCTTCACTTTTGAAGATGTGGTCTATTTTTGATAGCACCTTGCATATATCAAAATCCCATCACAATTTAAACATTACTAATCCTAGTGGTCCTAGTCACATTAAGCGAAAGTTTTTTACTTGTTCATCTGATGATGCACATGGTCTAGAATGTTGATCATTGACAAAAGGACAATCTTCCCC